>JARHVA010000103.1:547500-1080000 GCA_037957365.1 Torreya grandis
TCAGTTATGACTTCATCATCCTGATTGGAATCTTCAAAAGAGTAGGAATTATCATTATTTTTTGCAATATTAATAAGGGATAATCATTCTAATGAGGAATATGATTTGAATGTTATTGCGGAACATGATCTAGATGTAGATAAAACTTGGTTTAGCTCTAATGTTGATTTTGATGTGCATGATGCTATGTTGCTAGTAAAAGATGATTTGTCTATGATTGTCCCTTCAATGGGGGGTATTTGATGTGATGGGTGAGAGGGAGATAATGGGTGAATAATAGATGAAGTAAAGATAGGTCCATGAAAGGGATTATGAGATATGGAAGGACTAGGTTTATGGGGAGTAGACTTGTTTTGAATGGAAGGATGATCAAAGATGGGAGAATCATGGAGGATGGATAAGATTTCTTAGCCTTGGCTTGTAAGGGGAAGGGCTTGATCATTATCAGGAATGGAATCTTGGCATTCTTCTTCATGGTCACCTAGGGATTTAAATTCATCTAATTCATCCTTGATTACTAGGTCACCACTATTGATGAGGTCTTAGACATAGTCTCAAAAGTTTTGACATTATTTAAGTGAGTTCCCCCAAGTTTTATGATATAGATAGTATTGGTTTGCTTTATTCCAAGAGGGCTTAGGCTTGGTGGGATCATGATGTCATATGGGTGGATAAACCATCATGTTGACAATGACTAGTTGTTGGAAAAAAGGTTCCAAGGATATAGGAAGGGGAGTATAAGAGCCTGCTTCACTCTTAGATGTGAGAGTATTGGAATTTAGATTAGATGGAGTTTGAGGTGACTTGGTGGATGGTCAGGTGGCCAAGATTGGATTCCTTTTGCTAGTAGGGGAAGGGGTAAATGATTGGGTATGACTACTGGATAGGGGGTTGGAAAGAGACTTATACTAAGAGGTTTATGTTGGAGGTACAATAATTTGAAGGGGTCAACACCTTTGAGAAGTGGTACACCCATCATAATGGATTGTAAGAGGATTTCATCTTTATTGGTAATTATGTATTGGTCTATGAAAGAGGGGTCCAATTGCATAGTGGTGGGTGATAAAGTTGATGGATTATGAGTAGTAGATGGAGGATTTGACTATAGATGGGTATGATTTGGGGCCAAGGGATTTTGAATAGGGCTAGTGGATGGTGGAGGGGGATGGGAGAAGTTTTGATGTTGGGCTTGTTTGAGAGGTGACTTTAGGCTTATTGGGTCAAAATCATTGGGAAAATGAGCACCCATATTCCATAATAACAAAAGTAATTCATCTTTATTCTCTATGATGTATTGATTTATTAGGGTGACTGCATCAAGGAAGGCTGAGATGGATTTTATGGTGCTACAAGATGGTGATTTGGGGTGAATGGGATCAAGGTTTGAGGGTGGGTGAGCACCTAGCTCTAGTGCCCTCAAAAGGACTTCATCCTTATTGGCCAAGATGTACTGATCTATGAGGATCAAGTTTAGATCCATGGGGAAAGGTGGATGATGATGTGAAGGTAAACTAAAGTTTGGTTTGAGTAAAATAAGGCTAAAGTACCAAACTTGTATGATAAGTGGTGATGAAGATGTAATAAATAAATGGATTAAAATGTGATTGAGGTGATGTATGACTATGATCAAATAACAGACCAATAGTGTAATAGGTGTGAACCTATCAACAATATCTAGTGGTCAAGCTAGAAAAATGATTATGAATGTGATAGTTGCCTAATATTCAAAACTAGCAAGAGGACGATATGATGGGTGCTAGTAATGAATAAGACAAGATGATTGGACTATATTAGATTTATGGGTTTTCTAGATTGATACTGACAAGGTGACAAGATCCTAACAAGAGATTGAGTAGGTATAAATATCTGACCAAAGGATAAATGTTGATGGAGTATGATGATAGGATGATATGGATGATAGGACTGGCTCAAAACCTTAGACCAATTTTCTCAAGATGGGATAGGGTAGGATTAAGTGATGAAGGTGATTAGGACAATGGAATAAGGATAAGTGTGATGATGAAATGATTAAGGGGGAATGAAAGGTGGATGGTTTAGACCCATATGTGACTTAGAATCCAAGTAGGATGAGCTGATGACTAGGTGGGTGATGAAGGAAAAGTCAAGACAAGTGATCAAGTATGGATTTAAGGTAATATATGGATGATGAGGTATGATTAGGATGTAAATAGGGGATGACTAATGATGTATGGATATAGTTATAAGACATGATTAAAAAGATGTAGAAAAGAGTGAATTATGTAAAAGAAGGTAAAAAAGGATATTCAAGGTGATGGGATAATGAGATAAGATGGTATGGGGATGTGGTCAATGATGAGTGGGTAGACTAGACAAGATGGGGGAGGGATAGAATCTAGACAAAGATATACAAAGATGATATGTATAATGGGATAATGACTAAAATGTTGATTAAGATATATACAAAAGGGAGAATGGAATAGAGATGTACAAGGTGATAGAATGATGATGATAGAATATATAAAGTGATATGTACAAGGGACCTAGATAGGATTTGGATGAGTAAAAGGTTGACTTGGCTCACAAATAGTATGGGTCTAACATGACACACACCCAAGCACACACAAGCCATAACCTTTGTTTAATAAACTCAAGGGTGTGTAATCTGATGTCCACACCATATAATAGCTACATAAGTGAGGTTATAGGCTAGTGACCAGTTATGAAATCAACCAAACCCTCTCAACTTTCCTTGCACTTGATGGATACTTTGGTGATGTGCCTGACACCTATAGTGGAACACCTATTACAGGCAGAAGGTCATATGCTAGGATGAACAAGCTCTCTAGGGGTGTCTCTAATATACGTTAAAGTACATTAGGTCCCAGGTCTATATAAGGTGTTTTCTAATGCCTGGTTTAGAGATTTAACTCTTCCCCTATATGGATGACCTAAATGGGGTCAACCGCTTAGCCTAATGATAGTTGTCCCTGATTGTTATACTCTTCTGAAACATAAATTTTGGTTAACACGTGGTGATGAAATCTACAACACTAACCCCTATAGAATAATCCCATGCATGGGTGTCAATTTTACATCACATATTATCCTAGGGGGTTTTGACAAATAGGCAAACACATGATATGATTAATTAGTCGATTAATTAGCTACGTGTGATGGGCACAATATGAAACAGTTATCTACAAATCAACACAGATGCGTAAATAAGTATTTACAAGGAATGATCAAGAAGATATATATACAAGATGAATAAAAATGATATATACAATAAAAAAGATGTGAAAAAGTGCCAAAATGGGTCTTTGACTAGTGGCTTGCAAGTGTACGAGTTAAGAGTTTGATATGGCAATCAAGAGTGGGGTCTTACAAAAAAAAAAAATAGTTTCAATAAATCACTCTTGAGGGGTACCCTACAAAACCAAATGTTAGACCCTTCAAGATGATGTCCCTACTTATTAATATCTAAATTATTATGACAAATTATGATTACTATGATAAAACTTATGATTATAAAATTACAAACTATATTATTATTATTATTATTATTATTATTATTATTATTATTATTATTATTATTATTATTATTATTTATTTGTATTTTATTTGTATTTATTTATTGATGGTTTAAAGAATGACTCACTAATGGATGACACGAAATGACTAAAAATAACTGAGATACATTAATGAAAAATTTGTATTGTAATCTTTCTACAGACTCAATAATAACAGACATGGCAACTATTTAATTATTCTACCATAGCATTTCAACCTAACATAGCTAAGACAACTTTTTATCCTATGAAGACAAGACAAATTTTTAACATAGATAAGACAACTATTTACGGATGGATGATAGATACACAACAGATGTAAAGCACTGATATTAAAAGAAGATAGTTATGAGTCACCGTCCTTCATGCCAAGTGTGGGGATCTAGAGAATTCATTCGAATAAAACAAAAAATTATTAAAATTTAAGAGGTCAAAGCACTAAATCATGGGAGGCAAGTTTAGGTCTAGATATGTCATGCAGAGCAAGGATATTAGTCAAAAAAGGAGGTGAAGTGGCTAGGACAATGAGTAAAAGAGCAAGGATTCGGATCCAAGCTTAGAAATTTACTTAATGCAAAACAATTCATAACAACTTAAGTCAAATATACACTGGTCAATGTGAAAACTCATGATAGAATGGAAGAAATTTGATTTCTTTAAACACAGGAAATAGTCTTAAAGTGGTTCATACCCTTAGAAATAAACATGACCTCATTATGTATATGACATGTCAAACATGGAAATAAGGCAGAGGGGATTTCTAAGTCCATGAAAATCCTTGACTGAAATGGAAGGTGATTCAGCTTGAGTTGAAATAGCTAAGATAAATAGAATGGTGGCAACATTGCTCTTGGACTGAGTTAAGAAAATAAAAAAATAGAACTTGATATATCAACAAATTAAATTATATCGTTAATTAAAATTATACTTAGCCAGTTATATATTTTTTCAATTTTAAATTTGTCATAAATGTGTTCCATAGCTTCACAAATGCCAATCAATTTGCAACCTTTATATATAGATATATATTTGCAAATCAACTTTCAAAACAGATATATATATTACTAAATATATATAAAATTTCAAATATATATATATATATATACACACACACATATATATACATATTTATATATACATATATATATGTATATGTATATATACATATATATATATACATACATATATATACATACATACATATATATATATATATACATACATACATATACATACATATACATACATACATATATATATATATATATATATATATATATATATATATATATATATGTATGTATGTATGTATATGTATATGTATATGTATGTATATATATGTATATGTATATGTATATGTATATATATATATATATATATATGTATGTATGTATGTATATGTATATATATGTATATATATATATATATATATGTATATGTGTGTATATATATATATATATATATATATGTATATGTATATATATATATATATGTATATGTATATATATGTGTATATGTATATATATGTGTGTGTGTGTGTGTGTGTGTGTATATATATATATATATGAGCTTTAAAACATCTTAAAATGAACTACACTTTATATAACTAATTTAATGCTAGAATAAGAAAGAAAAACATATTGACATATGTTGTAATGATTAAAAACCCTGGCAATTATTGTAGACAAGAATTTTGAAAATGTTGAGCCACCAATCTTGCTTGAAATTTGACTTGCAATCTTAAGCCAAGACATTTAAAAAGCTAAAAATGTTAGTTCAAAATGGAGTTACCATACCACTATGGTCGTCAAATTGTGCACCAAATTTCAAGTTCAATGTAATATTATCAAAATGACAATAAAAAATCAAAATTTGATAGTACCAATATGAAAGGATAGAGAAGATAAATCATAACTAGTAGAACATTCTTACCATGTTATTTACCTTCTCATGCTTCCATTCCAAGATTCAAATGCATGTGATTAGACTCAGATTGACAAAGTGATAGCTTGATGTTGGATGCTTGATAATGGATGCTTTGGTGGTTGATTATGGATTGGTTATAAGATTTTTAAAATGAGTTTGGCATGGTTTTGGTATGAGCTCAACAGATGGTTTGAGAGTGATGGGAGAGCTTAGTTTTATAGATGGAGGGAAGATCAAGGGTTGATATTCAAAGTTGGATGAGGAGATCCAATGATTGAAGATTATCCAATGAATATTAAATTTCTTGAGAAACTTCTAGAAACAGAGGTTTCTAGAGACTTGGAGGGAAGTCTCCAATTCTAGAGACTTATCCATTATCTTAGAGATAATTGAGGATTAGGTGGGGGTTATATGGGGGATTAGGTGAGAATTAGAAACATAGGGATGTATGAAAGGCTAGGGTGTAGGTTAATAGGTGGGTAGGTGGGGTTATAAAAAATTTAAATTCCCATATAATAGATAACTAAGATTAGATTAGGATAATAGGGATTTAGATAAAATTAATAAATGGATGGGATGAATAAGGTTAGTGGATGTAGGATAATAGAAATAAGATAAATTAGTGAGATATAATAGGTTAAGCAGAATTAGTGTCAACTAATAAGAATATTTATCGACTGTAATGAAGCAAGAGATTTTAAGTGTATACAATTACAAACAATATATACATACAATATATATATTTAAGATATATATATATATACACACATATATTTATATGCATACACACATATATGTGTGTATATATACATATATATATATACATGCTATATATGTATAAATATGATATATATATATGTGTGTGTGTGTGTGTGTGTGTGCATTTATGTGCATATATATACATATATGTGTGTATATACACACACATATGTATGTATATATAAGTATGTACACACACACACACATCATTCAAATGCTTCATACAATAAAAAAGAGATATTCATCTAACTGAGGTAGAGGTGATTGTATTCCTTCATATTGTTCTCTAACAAACTCATTCCATGACTATCTTGGTTAAGGGGGAGAGAGTGTGTGTGTTTTGAAACCCAAATTTTTAAACAATGTAATTTTATATAGTATTATGGTTTTTTATGTTATTTAAAATGTAGTTAATAATATAGTATACTATTTTAAATATCATTATCAATGACATTTTTTTCTCAATTTTGTTGGTATTGCTTTCCCTTTAAAATGATAGTCAATATTCACTTTTTCATTAGATTTAATAGTTACAATTAATTTTACCATGGCATAGTGATGTAATATTGTAGGAATGTAATCCTTGTTGTCATTTTTACACTCTATATATTGAAAATTTAGAGATGCATAACACACACACCCATGGTGAAATGATCTCCAAAAAATGAATGTCACTTCATTCAGAGTACATAGTGAAATTATGAATAGGGTCCACCACATGTAGTTTAATTTTTTGTAACATACCTAAAAACTCCAAAACCAAATTTACGTACATACAACCCTTAAATAGGATAATTACCCCTAGAATATTCTATGAGAAAAATTATTGCCCTAGTAAATCTATAAGCACTTCAAAGCATACTAATATATAGACCATAACAATAAGCTCTGAACTGTATGGGAGCAAACACCTTCCCAATATGACCACCTAGTTGTCCTTATCCTATCTAAGAGACTCACATTTATGGAAGTCTGGGTATAGGTCGAGGTAGCTTATCTCCCCCTCATTCATACCTGGGTTTCTTAGGTTAATAAGGATAATTAAATATTAGAGATATGTCCAAACAAACATGGATTTATTTATTGTTCCTAAGTTTAGGAGTTATAACATCCTTTTATAAGCCATGATTCATAATATAAAAATAACATTATTTTATTTGACTCAATCAATGATGTTTATCTGATAAGTTAATAAATGTGAATTATACTTATAAAATCCCTAAAATTATATTAAGAATTTAATAAATTTTAGATAAGTAAAGAGCCCATCATATTATTATCCCTATTTAGATCATTATACTATGATCTATAAGTTTTTAGGGATCATCGTACTAAATGCTCCCACTTATCATTTTACCCAAAAAAATTATCATTGAGATCTAATTAAGTTATCATGACGCTTGTCAAGGATCAATGTTTTCACACAAGTGAACATCATACTTTGACCAATATTGCTTAACTCATTCTCATAGTAACATTGTACCATCTTTTAGGTAAGTATTTAGAGTTCAAATCTTTAAATTACTATCTACTTGTCACTCGATCATTATTATAAGAACCAATTATAGTGTAGGATTAAATTTAAACCAATAATAAAGTACATCACTTAATATTAATCCATACGATTTTAAATCTTTTTTTAATTCATTAGTCTCCACAATTTCTCCTTCTAAGAACATCAAAACTATTTATACTAACAATCTATTGTAATTCTTTAATAGTCATCATATTCAACTCATGGCATTAAACATACTTATTCCATTTTTAAGCCAAAGCATGCTTCTAAAAAAGTAGCTTCTTAACCCAACTAATGTACCAATTACAAATATCATTATTTCTTGAAACTATTTAATTAATTTTTTTCAAGAATCATATTTTATATGACAGTTGTATAAATAAAAATAAGTAATCATTTATAGTAACAACTTCCAATTATGAATATTAGCATAAACGTAAAACATCCTTATAACTTTAGGTTATATTGACAACATGGTGTCAATTTATCACCATTATTAGTTTATGAACAACCAATTAAAAATTATGAACAACAATTTAAAAAAGAGAAAAATCTCTTTATTTAATAATGAATTCAATTTCCCAAGTGGATCTTATTGAAATATTCAATCAAAAAAAAATCAATGCATTACTACATTTCACACTTTGCATAAGAGAAGAATTTTAATTTAGATTATGAAACTTTATTAATACAACCTAAATCCTTTTCACATATTGAACTAATGACTAAATTCAATAAATAAGACATTAATTCTCAATTTAAAACTTAAACGAAACATACTTCAGCATTTAGAATGAAATAGCCATAACACTATCACTTTGTATTTATTTTACCCCTAATAGAGATTGAGCAATT
This sequence comes from Torreya grandis, assembly GCA_037957365.1. Taxonomy (NCBI): domain Eukaryota; kingdom Viridiplantae; phylum Streptophyta; class Pinopsida; order Cupressales; family Taxaceae; genus Torreya; species Torreya grandis. The sequence goes on from JARHVA010000103.1 coordinate 556,108, forward strand.
TTAGTAATGCAACTTGAATTATTTCAACGTGTTTTATATCAATATCAATTTGCAAACTTGTTATACATGGTTGTATTATGCCAAAGAAAGATCAAAATAACTTACCATTTTAGAGAGAACATAGACTCAAGCTTTTCTTTGTTAACAACAATCTTTATTATGTCACAAAGTGAGTTTAGGTGCAGTCGTATAAAATTTATACACTTCTTTAAACATAAAATGAACCTATTATTATGCCCACAACCATGTTTGTATGATAGTATAAAGATTAGCTGAAATGACATTTCCAACACTTGATAATGATCTTAAATTAATGCATTTTAATATGAAAATATAATAGTTTGTAATTTATACAAGATCTATGTTTCCAAGTAACTATGATCACAAGCTTGATCAAGGAATAATTAAAATCTACAATTGTAATAAATTAACTCGTAAACTATAAAATAAACTTATATGAATCTTATTAACATCATTTAACTAATCATGAATTTACTAATTTACTTAATGAAATATTAATATTATAATTAAAATATTTAAATATAGATTATAACTCAAACTAGTAAAAAATTTAACCTTTTTATTCATTCAGAGGTAAATATTAAGAGAATAGCAAGTATGAGCTAACCAGTCAAGAAAGTAATTAAATAATCAATTGAGTTCATATAAATAGTAGTATAGAATATAATCATCAAATTTTATACATTAAATAAAATAATGTTTTTGTATTTATAAATCATGCTATCATAAATATAATACAATGCAACATCTGCTAGATCAAGATCAAAATAAGTAACCAACTGAAAAATTGCCAAAAGAATCTATCCTCATGAACCCTCTTGCCCTGACCCATCTTATGAGTCCTCCAATAAGTGCCCCTTACCACTCACAACCATCATCTAGAAGGTGGAGTATGGATTTCCCATCTTAAAAAATGAGAACATGAGAAATAAAGGATATAAAATCCATTACTAAATTACAACAGTCACTCAATAAAAAATAAAATCACCATTGAAGGATCAAACTTAGAAATTGACTCAAAACATAATAACCAATAGTCATGAAAATATTGGTAACATTTGTCCTTCTCTAAAGGTTTTATTGGCATCGATTATATTCTCAATCAAACTTGATAAACCTTTATCATTTACTCAAGGTATACCAATGGTAAAATAATAAAATACAATAACTATAATGAGATAAAAATCATCACCTATAGCCATGAGGAAAAATGCAACATTCATATGCAATTTATATTCAAAACAAGTTAAATAAATCACCATTTAATTAAACAACTCACCATTTTCCCCTCTAATTAGGTATAATTATTTAATCACCCACATAAGTGTGTCAAAGTGATGAAATTACTATAACTAACTTTTATATGGCGGGGTTGAATACTCAAAATAAATTGTAAGTAGATGATAACATATAATTAATATGAAAACTCATACTACTAAATCAAATATATATATAAAATAATACCAAGCAAGCAAAACTAATATTACTTAAAATGGTGCAATACATGCTAGGGTATTAATCCCATATTATAGTTGTTCTACCCAACGATTTTAACTAGGTAAAATAAATGAAAACCCAAAATGTTATGAGTAGATAACAAAATAAAACTCACAAAATTAAATATGTAACATTTACACAAATGGTAATAATAATAAACCCTCATTTGAAAGCCCAAAATATCTTAAGCAATTATAAAAATAAATCTCAACAAAGTTATATTATCATGCCTCTACAAAATGGTCATAGTAATAAAACTCTCAATTTGAAACCCCAAAACATCTTTCACAATATTAATGCCAAAATGGTCAAGAAAAAATACAGGTAATAAAATATTTAATCTATCCATTTTTATGAGTTCAAAATCGAGATTTCAACACAAGGTTTAAGCTCAAATTTTTAAAATAGATTGGTAAAATAAAACTAAAATAACCCTTATGCCAAAATAAGGTTTTGCATTGATTTAAATCAATTTTAGATGTTTTCAAGTTTATCAAGAAGTCTTATATGACTTCCTCACGAACCTACAAACAATTCATTTTCTTGCAAACACAAATTATATGTTTATTTTTCTTTTTCTAAATTTAAAACAAAACTTACTTGAAATTCAATTTGCCTTCCAAAAAAATGATGAAGTTTATTTCTTAGTTCTCCATAGATTATTTGCATTACACCATGCCCAACCTCTTTTTCTATCCAAGCCACAAGCTACCCTCATCTCGCTCTCTCCTAGTAGGGTTTTCAAGCCCATCTACCCACAATTACCACCATTCTTCTTCCTTATTAGGGTTTCCTTCTCTCCCCCAATATTTTATCCTATGCCTCTCTCCTCCAACTACCCTAGCAAAAACAAAAAATGCTATGGACAAAGAATTAAAATCTCTAAATTCACTAAAGCTAAAATCATGTAATTATTTGCTCCATCGACCAAGATATTTGGTCATAATAACAATTTTTTATGTGTCAAATGTCCACACCCCCTAATTAAGTTATTATGAAAATTAAATCTTAGCAAGACATTTAATTAGGGTTTCTCCATCTAGGAAGTCACATAATGAGTAAGAGGTCAAATAACATCACCAAGGTGAGCCAACGACTTGATTAAAAAAATAAGAATAATAACCCCATAATCACAATGTCAAAATGGCTAATCAAGATAATAATAAAAGGAAATAAGGTAGGCAAAGTCCACATAAAATTAAGAATGATTAAGATGATCAAAACCAAAAATAGAATAATAAAATATGATAAAAAGTGATGAGATAATCAAAATTGATAGATTTTTGTTGTTGAATGACTAATGGCTTATGCATGATATCCCTTTTACCTATGTCAGTGTCACTCAATGTTCACTGCCCCATCCCATTGTTTCCTCAACTATCAAAATCTATTGTCAACCTAACATATATATCTATATTTATAACCATAAATAGGTATCAATAACACCTAAATGACATGAAAGTAGCATAATAATATGACTGAACTAAATAATACAAAGTACAAGAACTAAATCAAAATCAATGCTATAACTGAGATAACCAAATCACCTTGTTACAACATAAACTATAGATGTAGTACTTAGTCAAATGTCCACCAGAACTAAATAACCATGATATAAATCAGATTATAACATAACTAGAGCAGTACCATCAAAATAAATCTCTAAAAGTATAGTTAAACAATATAAAAGTATGCTAAAAATATATAATAGTCTATGAAATAAGGTATATAAGATGGATTGTAACATCCTCATCCCCTTAATGAGGAGCCATCTCAATGATAAATCAAAATAATTAGGGATAGTGTTGTCTAACTAGTTGTGTATCTTTCCAAGTGGCACTCCTTACACTCAGTGGGTCCCATTGTATTAGTATTTACTCAATTTTTCTATTTTTTAATTTAATGATGCGATGACCTAAGATTTTCACTGGATCTAATTACATCTTTTTCTCTTTGATAACCTGCAAATTTTTTCAATCCAATACATGAAATAAATCAGATACGTATTTTTTTATCAATGAAATATGAAACATTTCATAAATTATTGACAGAGAAGGAGATAAAGCCAACCTACAGGAAATAGGGCTGATTGTATCCACAATGTCAAATGAGCCAACAAAGTGAGGAGCCAACTTGGAGGTTTTTTCAAACTTGATTGAATTTTTTTATGGTCTTACATATAGATAAACCTTTTTGTCCATAACAAATTCATGAGGTCTCCTTTTTTAATTAGCATAACTCTTTTGTTAATCTAAGGTAACCTTAATGTTATAGCATATTATGGCCATCTATTCATCATATTCCAACAACAATCCAAGACCATCAATGGTTTGATTTTCTAAGTTGTCCCAACCAATTGGGGTTATACATTTCTACCCATACATGGCTTCAAAGGGAGCCATTTTGATTTCATAATGATAAGAGTCATTGAATCAAACCCAAATAAATGGAGATAACCTTCTCACTTAGTTTATTGATCTATAATATACATGCATAGTATGTCTTCAACTACTTGGTTTAATCTTTCAATTTGACCATATATTTTAGGGTGGTATGAAGAATTGAAATTCAATCAAGTACCAAAATTTATGGTCAAAATTCACCATAACCTTGATGTAAATAGATTATATCTATCAAAGATAATGACCTCCAGCATGCCATGTATTTGAACCACCTCTTTCACAAAGTGCTCAATAAAAATAACAGTGTCATTAATCAAGTTCCTAGTAATAAAGTGACCAAACTTGGTTGCTTTGCCGATTACCACTAAGATAGTGTCATGTTAACTATGAGATTTAAGTAGATCAATAATGAAATCAATTGAAACCAATACCCATTTATCTCTTGGTATGTCATGTGGATATAACAAACCCCTAGGATGGCAATGTTTAGCATTTACACACTGGCATTCTAAACACCTTACCATAAAAGTTGGTTACATCACACTTTAGACTAGGCCAAAAGTAAATATTTTTAGATCATGGATCATTTTTAGGACCCTTGGATAGGCAAAATGAGGTGTTGTATGCACTTCTTACAACATAACATTGCACAGTCCACCCGATTTAGGTACAAAAATTCTATTTTAATTCCTTATAAGGCCATCTTTTTTAATATAAAAATTAGCAAACTCTTTTGCTAAAGGCTCATTAGTCAATCCTACACTTACTTCTTGGTAGTATTTAAATCAATAAGTTATTGTTGTAAGACAACACTTCTAATTTTTTTATAAAATAGATAAGACAACAAGGTATGTATGCCTATTGAGTGCATCAACCATATGATTATCATTGACCTTCACATAACATATGTCCATGTCAAAATTATTGACAAACTCCATCCATCTACGTGGGCATGTATTTAAATAATCTTAAATGAAGGTTCTCTAGGCTGCAGTGATCAGACTTCACCTTAAAATGTTTATCTAGAAATAAATGTTTCCACTATTTTAGTGAGTACACTATAGTAAAAGTTTATAAATCATGTATGAGATAGTTATTTTTAGCTTACAGAAGTCATAGGCCACCAATTTACCTTTTTAGGTCAATATGCCACTGAAACCTTCCTTAGAAGCATCAATCCATACTTTTAAATGACCATTTGGGTTGGGTATAATCAAAACAGGAGCAGATGTCAATAACTCTTTATGTTTTTTGAAAGCCTTTTCACATTGAGGTGTCCATGCAAATTTTTTGCCTTTACACTGCAAGGATATAATGGTGTTGGCTAGGTGAGATTTTTTTTCACAAATCGTTAATAGTAACTAACTAGGCCCATAAAATCATGAACTTTGTACACATTATAAAGAGCAAGCCAACTCTTGGATGGCTTAAATCTTTGATGGGTCTACAACAATGCTCTTCTTGGAATTTATGTGCCCCAAATAATGTATTTTTAAGTGATAGGATGTGCATTTGGATAACTTTCCAAATAGTTTGTGTTGTCTTAGCCTTTACAAAACCAGTCTCAAGTATTGATGATGCTCAACTTTGTCCTTGGAGTAGATGAGAATGTCATCCAAGAAAACTAGTATAAATTTATCTAAGAAATCTCTGAAATGGTTTTTATCAAATTCATGAATGTAGCAGGTGCATTTGAGAGGCCAAAAGGTAAAATAACGAACTCATAATGACTATACCAAGTTTAGAAAGTTTTTTTTTAAATGTCCTCCTCTTTGATCCTTAGTTAATGATAGCTAGATCTTAAATCAATTTTTAAAAAGATTGCCACTTCTTTCATTGTATCGAATAAATCATTGATCTAGAGGAATCGGTAGTGATTTTTTTATCATCACCTTATTGAGGATATGGTAGTCAATGAAAAACCTTAAAATGTCATCGTTATTCTTTCTAAAGACCATCAGAACATCCCAAGGTGACACATTTAGTCAGATGATTCTATTGTCCAAGAGTTTATGTATCCAAACTTTCAGCTTTTGTAAATCAGTAAAATTCATTTTATAAGGGAATTTTGATGCATGGGAAATCCCTAGCATAACTTCAATGGAGAATTCCAACTCGCATTTAGGTGGTAAACCAAGCAATTTTTTATAAAAAACATCCATAATTTATTGTATAATAGGAAAATTTGAACATGACTATTCTTCATTTTTGAAAAAAATTTATAGATGGATTACTTAGAGTTTACAACCTTTCCTTAGATCCCTTTTTGACTTCAAAACTAAAATCATTTAATGATTTTTTGGCCCTTGAAAGCCTTGTGTCTCTACAATTTTTTTAATTTTATCAGCACTTTGTATTCTTTTTCTATATCAATCAAGTGTTTCATGGTGTTGTTGTAGCCAATCCATACCTAATATGACATTGTAAGACCCTGAGGGTGCCAAAAATAAGTTCACCTTGGTTTTTCAAATGCCAAGATCAAGTTCAATTTGCTCTAGACATTCTTGGATAGGTACACTTTTTCTAATATCAAACTCAAGTTTTCAGCATTTTCTTAACTGAATAAATTTCTACTTACACAGATTTGTTACAAGTGTAATAAAGTTGTTCATTGTACTAGAATTAATTGAAACAATCATAAAATTACTAGATATATTACATCTTATCTATATTGTTGTAGCGTGAAAATTATTTTTCTAAGTTTTTACTATAGCATACACTCTATAGTCTATTGGCTACCCCATTTTCAACTTTGGGCAGTCCTTATGGTAGTGGTTATCACTGCATTCTCAACACACTATTGCCCTTTGTGGAGTTATTATGATAGTATTTTCCCTTGTGGCTAGCCTATGATAATTGTTTTGGTGATGTTCTTTCTTAATAGACCCCATTTTAGGTGCCATGAGACTTAAAAATTTTGTTTTATCCTTAGAATTGATTGAAATTTTTGTTGTTCCTTGGAACTTACGATTCTGGTATATTTTCTTGAAAATTTTAAGTGGTCAAGGTAGTTTTTTGGTTTTTAATTGTTTCTTATTTAGTTTTAACTCTTGTCTCAACCTTTATTTGGTTTATTTTTCTTTGACCCTTTAGGAAAACTCTATGGAAACTGCCATCATCTTAGAATTAGTTATATTGACGTTATGCATCAATATCTCTTTCATCTCCATCTTGAACTTAGTTATTTTTATTTTTTAATCATGCATATAGTGTACATGATGTATTAGATTCATGAATTTATTCTTATATTTCAAAACAATCATATTTTCCAACTTCAATAGCTAGAAATCCATTATTTTTTATCCTTGAAGTTTGCACTCGAGTACCTTTTCTAAAATTAAGTATTAAAAGTTGGCCAAGTAACAGTCATAGGCTGATACCCTTATAAGACATAAATATGGTTCCACCATAGGGTATAAAAACCATTTAACTACTAGACAAAAACTCTTACCTTCACATTGGATGGCATGTCATGCAGATTAAAATATTTTTGCAAATTTACAAGCCATGCATTGGCTACATCTCCTAATTTCTCACCTAAAAAGGTAGGTGGGGAAATATTTTTGAGTTCTTTGATGATTGTTTCACTATGTTTTTGTATTATTTTATTTTAAAACAATAAAAACTCAAAAAAATGGAAAGGTACAGATGAACATGGATGTAGTTATGCACTTTGTGACCCAAACAATGTGAAGAACTCATCTTTGGCTTGGGAGGAATGACCTGAAATAAAAATAAGATTAGAAATAGGATTGATTAGTAATATTAGAGGATGGATTGCCTATCAATTTATATATCCAAGAAGTACAACACTTCATTAAAAGGCTATCAATCCACTCGTTTAACAAGTTCTGAAAAATGTTGATAAGAGATACTTGCATAAAGTAATAAAAATTAATTAATCACAATGTAATAAAATGTTTTTCAAGAGAAATTATTAATTTTAACAAAATGACATTAAATTTTTCAAAATAAATGCTAACGTGATAAAATGTGATTCATAAAATTGCTTATGACTCTGTGTTGTGATAGGGGTCAAAAAACAAAATGTTGGGTTAGGTCTGATAGGTGATTTTAACTTGTTTTTGGGAAAAAGAATTACAGAGAGACTTATGCCAATCACTAATTAACTAATACCGGTTAAGGGTAATTGATGCTAGTCAAGGATAACTGATGTCAGTCAAGGGTGATTGATGTCGGTCATTGTGTGCTTATCACAATTTTGGTTTTGGACAAAAATAGACTTTGGGTTGGTTATAGAGGGGTTTTATGGGTTGTTAGGGGGTTGTTTGATGGTCATAAAGATAGAATAGAGTCTTAGAGATATCAAACATATATATTTAGTTCTTAAATTGTTAGGAATGGTTAGTGGGGATTTGGCAGAAAGGGGAGTATTTAGAATTACAAAACTCCAACATAAAAGAGAGTGTGGGGAGAGACTAAAAGGGAATGAAAGCAATAAGCTACCAAAACTAAATAACTATACTTATAAAAAGTATAGGATACTTAGTTTTTGTGGAGTTTCTTGCTTGGATATGCCTTGAATTTGAGTGTGAGTTGATTGGAATCTTAGAATAAAATAGATAGAGTAATGGTATTTCAATCCTCGGTATTGAGGTGATGAAGTATTTCCTGATCTCTAGACTAGTTTTTTGGTTTACTAAAAAGTTTAGATTTGTACAAGAGTTTTGGTTCTTGATAAAAATGATTTAACCTCTTGAGCAAGGGCTCTGGGGTAACCTTAAGTAACTGACGTTGGTCCTGGTCAACCAACATTGATCAAGGGATGACTGATGTTGGTTAAGGTGGAAATGGTCTAACTTTCTCAAAATAGTGTTTTACACTTAATTTTGGTCATTAAGACCATTAGAAGTGGTCTGAGTTCATTTAAGTAGGCATGGTTATGTAGGTATAAATAGTCTAGAAAGTTAGGACTTTAAATGCCAAGGTAGTAAATGGTCTTAATGCTAGGTGTCACTAAGCTAGCCATGGGTTTGGTTATGGTGAGGTGTAAATAGGATTTATTGGCTTAATTAATCAATTAATTGAGTTAAATGTGTATAAATGGATTAATGAATGTTTTAAAGGGGTTTAATAAATGTTTTAACCCAAGAGGAGCCAAGGGGGTCAAAAAAGTGTTTTACGACATCTAAAACTGTTCGTGCAATTTTTTAGTGTCTACATTTTGTCCCTTTTTGTTACATCAAAAAGATGCATAACAAAAATGAATGGTGCAATAGAAGGTTGGATGCCCCAAGTGTAGGAGAAGGTGTTCCCCCTCGAACTAGGAAGTGATGAGGTGAAAATGAATTCAAGTTTGGGTTTGACAAGTGGGTAAGTGGGTGACAAAGTGGTTTGGGTGGTTATTCTTGAAAGCAAAATAGGATGCCCAAAATGCAATAAAGTGCAATGTTATAAATTATGCCTAGACAAGGTTGTCATGGTTGAATGAATTATGAAATAAGGTGGTACTTAGGAGAAAAAGTGATAGGTGAAATAAACCACAATAGTAGGCATAGTTGATATGGGTTGCACTTATAAATGTAAGCCTCAGAGGTGAGGTATTCATGTTCTCAATGAGCCAAAAGTAGGGTGTGATCTTGAGAAGACTAAATGAGTTGGAGGTATCTAAACCATAAGTGAGCATGTTCCAATGCACCTAAAGGGCTATGCACAAAGTAACACATGTATGTAAGGGTATAAATCATGGAAAGGTAAGCAACATGGTCAAAGTGACCAAGGCAAGGGTGGCATAAAAAAGAGGTAAAAAGTTAGTGAAGAGGGACCAAAGGGAATGAAAGTAGTTGATGATCTCAAAGGAGAACAAGGTAATCTATAAGTGTGGGTGGATGAGCTAAATAGAAAGTGTGATGTGGGAATGTGCAAATGGATCCCTTAGGGTGGAAAGGGGGCCAAGGTTGGGGGAGGAGTTAGGGTTTAAACCTTAAGGATATCAACTGATACCGATCGATCCAAGGTAGAATTAACTGATATCAGTCATCCCAATCGAAGGGGTGATGGAGATCATGTTGAGTTGTGGAGCTAAAAGCTACACTAAATGTGCAAAACTAGAGGTTACTGGGTTACATAGTAACTGACATCAGTCAGAGCCAACTGACATCAGTTAGGGGTCGACTGACATCGATAGACATTGGTCAAAACCAGTTAGGGGTCGGCCGACATCGATCAGGGGTCGGCCGGCATCGGTCATCTATAGACCGACACTGACTTCTGTGCATTTGCATGGGTTTCCAAAATTTTATTTTTGGACGAACAATTAGTTTGCATGTAAAGAATAATTTTAGTCTTGAGTCCGCTTTTCTAATTATTGTTTGCTTGGGGTTCTATTTAAGAGACCCATGGGGCTGTATTGTAATGTGTGTAGAAGAGCAAGATCAGTTGATCTGTGGGGTAGCAAGATCAAGGAGATCTGCAAGTGTGCCAAGGTTGTGTGCAAGATCAATTAGATCTGTAGAGTAGCAAGATCAAGAAGATCTGTAACACAAGAGTAAGCAAAGTCAATTAGATCTGCAAGGTGCAAGATCAAGAAGATCTAATGGAGGGAATAACAACTCAATTATTGAGTTGATTGTTTGTAATTGATTGAGAGAGAGAGAACTCTTGAGGGAGAATTACTGTACACCTAAGAGGTGTGGAAAGAGAGATTTCTTTGTTGTATTTCTTTCTGGAAGAGTTTAATATAGATTGTATTGTTTCTCATATCATCTATTCTTTGTTTTTTCTAATTTCTAGTTACTTATTACTTTTGGTTTAATTCTATGTTTAGTTGCTTATACAAAAGTAATCAATTGAGCTCTAAGGTACTAACAATTGGTATCAGAGTGAGCTACAGGATTTTGACAATTGGTGTCAGAGCTAGGTTCATTAGAACGAGGTTCATTAGAGCAGGTTAGTGTTTGTTGATTACAGGTTCACTCTCAAGGGTTTCTGATTGAGTGAGAGTAAAGCAATGGAAGAAGAAAGTAAACTAAGAATGGAGAAATTCAATGGCAAAAATTATCAATTATGGAGGATGCAGATAGAAGATTATCTATATCAAAAAGATCTGTACTTACCGTTGGGTGGAATTTCAAGCAAGCCCATAGATATGCAAGATGAAGAATGAAATGTTCTTGATAAAAAAGGCTCTTGGATGTATAAGGTTGAGCCTGGCATCATCTGTGATCTCTAACTTATCACAGGCAAAGACAACGATAGAGTTCATGGAATCTTTGGCAAATTTATATGAAAAACCCTCAGCTTTGAATAAGGTATTTCTTATGAAGCAATTATTTAATTTGGAAATGCAGGAAGGTGGATCGATATATAGTCATCTTAGTGATTTCCATGGATTAGTAAATTAGTTTTTTATGATAAAATTAAGGCTCTTTTAATCTTATGTTCTTTACCTAAAAGTTGGCACAGTTTGGTAATGACAGTTAGTAATACTGCATCTGCTTCAAATATCTTGAAAGTTGATGATGTTGTTAGTGTAATCTTGAATGAAAAAATTTGCAAGAAAAGCACAGGGGAAACATCAAGTAATGCTTTAAGTGTTGAAAGCAGGGGAAAGCAAAGAGAGAAGAGCAAGCAAGAGAAATCAAGGTCAAAGATAGGTAGTAGATCCAAATCCAGAAATAGAAAAATAACCTGCTAGAATTGTGAAAAGAAAGGGCATGTAAAGAAAGATTGTTGGTTGGTAGAAGATCAACATGAAGAAAATAAAGAAGCAAATGATGCAGGTATTGTTGCACAAAGTGCTCTTATATTTTTCTTAGATAAAGTAGAATCTTGGGTTTTAGATTCTGGTGCTTCTTTCTATGCAACCTCAAATAGAAATTTTTTTCATGATTATGTCCATGGAGACTTTGGAAAAATTTATTTAAGGGATGGTGAGCCTTGTCAAATTGTTAGCAAAGAGAAAGTGCAGCTGAAATTACAGACTAGCAACACATGGGTGTTGAAAGATGTCATGCATGTTTCCATCCTGAAGAGGAGTCTAATTTTTGTAGGAAAGTTAGGTGATGAGGGTTGTACAATAACTCTCACAGTGGAATCTTGAAAAGTTTTTAAGGGTGCACTTGTATTAGCAAGAGGCAAGAAAGTAGGTACTCTTTATCTATCTACTTGTATTATTGATTCTCTTTTTGTTTTATCTACTTCAGATGTAGATGCAAAGATGTGGCTCTGTAGGCTTGGTCACATGAATAAGAAGGAAATGCATATTCTTAAGTCAAAAGATAAGCTTTCAGATTTGAAAATCATATATCAAAATTTCTGTAAGCAACAGAAAAAAGTGAGGTTTCTTGAAACTAGGTCAACAAAGAAGAAGCACAAGGTGGAGCTTGTTCACACAAACATGTGGGGACCAGCTCAAGGAGCTTCTATTGGAGGATCACATTATGATTTTTTTTTCATTTATGATGCTACAAGAAAAGATTGGGTTTATTGCATAAAGAAGAAATATTATGTTTTGACACTTTTAAGAACTGAAAAGCCTTGATTTTCAAGGAAAAGGTGATGGACAGTGATCAGCTCAAGAGGCTGAATAATTTTGAGTAGGGAAATGTTGATTTAGACAAGGTTATGATCCAAAATGAGCTCATGGGTAAAAATTATCACTCACAAAAAAATATAGACACCGACGTTGGTCAGGCAGAGATCGACGTCGATCAGGCAGGAATTGACATCGATCCAGTGGAGACCAAAGTCAGTGATGTCAGGTAGGTGGACACCGACGTCAGTCATAAAACTAACGTTGGCAATCAGGTGGAATCAACATCGGGCAGGTGCAGATCGAGGTCAGCCAGAGATGATCGAGATTGGTCATTATTAAAATGAAATTTAGGTGGACAACAAGCTGTCAATGAGTCTCAAACGCCCATGAGGAGGTCTGAAAGGGTAAGTAAGCTTCAAATTCATTATTCCCTTTCTTTATACTACTTGTTGCTCACTGATGGTGGAAAACCAAGAAGTTTTGAAGAGGCAATGCAGGTAGAATCTAGGAAACAGTGGGAGCATGGCATGAATGAGAAAATTGATTCTTTGGAAGAAAACCAAATGTGGGATTTGGTAGAGTTGCTAGCTGAAAAGAAAGCACTAAAAAATGAATGGATTTATAGGTTAAAGAAAGGAGAGAATAGACAAGTGAGACATAAATCCAGGTTATATGGTCTTGAGTAAGCTGCAAGACAATGGTATTTGAGGTTTGACAGGTTTATGACAGAGCATGGCTTTAGTCAATGTCAATGTGACCATTGTGTTTATTTTACCAGGTTAGATAATAGTAGCTACATTATCCTGTTACTGTATGTAGTGTATATGCTTGTTGCAGGTTCACACATGCAAGGAATTATAGAGCTAAAGGTAAAATTAGTTCAGACATTTGCCATGAAAAATTTAGGAGCAGCAAAGAAAATCTTTGACATGAGTATTTCTAGTGACAGAAAAAATCATAAGTTGATTTTGTTTCAAGAGGATTATGTGAATAATGTAATGGATAGGTTCAATTTGTAGGATGCAAAACCGTTAACTAAACCTATGGTTGGATAGTTCAAGTTGATCAAAGAAAAGTGTCTTAAATCACATGATGAGGTTGAGTACATGGTATGTACTAGACCTGATATTACCCAAGAAGTGGGAGTTGTCAACAAGTTTATGGCCAATCCAAAAAAAGAGCACTAGAAAGCAGTTCAGTGGATTCTTAGATATTTGAGAGGGACCAGCAATAGGTATTTATGCTATGTAGGGTCAAACACTTCTCTACATGGGTATGTAGATTCAGATATGGCAAGTGACTTAGATGGCAGGAGAAGCACCATAAGATATGTGTTCACTGTTGGTGAAATGGCGGTTAGCTAGATTTCAGAGTTGCAGAAGGTTGTTATAGTCATGGTGGCTAGCAAGGATAAGAACTCTACAGATATATTAACAAAGCCGGTAACAAAAGAGAAGTTGAATCTTCATTCAACTTTTGTTGGTCTTCAAGATTGAACTTGAAGATGGAGATACAAGCTAAAAATAGATTAGAAGACAGTATTGTATAGGTACAGATGCAGCTATTTATCTCCAAGTGGGAGATTATTTAGTTGTGAAGCTAAAAGCTACACTGATGTGCAAAACTAGAGGTTGTTGGGTTACATAATAACTGACATCGATCAGAGCCAACCAACATCAATTAGGGGTCGATCGGCATCGACAGACATCGGTCAGAACTAGTTAGAGGTCGATCAACATCGGTCAGGGGTCGGCCGACATCGATCATCTGTAGATCGACACCGACTTCTATGAGTTTGCATGCATTTCCAAAATTCTATTTTTGGATGAATAGTTAGTTTGCATGTAAAGACTAATTTTAGTCTTGAGTCTGCTTTTTTAATTATTATTTGCTTGAGGTTCTATTTAAGAGACCCATGGGGCTGTATTATAATGTGTGCAGAATAGCAAGATCAGTTGATCTGCGGGGTAGCAAGATCAAGGAGATCTGCAAGTGTGCCAAGGTTGTGTGTAAGATCAATTAGATCTACGGAGTAGCAAGATCAATAAGATATGTAACACAAGAGTAAGCAAAGTCAATTAGATCTGCAAGGCGTAAGATTAAGAAGATCTATTGGAGGAGGGAACAACAACTCAGTTATTGAGTTAATTGTTTATAATTGATTGAGAGAGAGAACTCTTGAGGGAGAATTATTGTACACCCAAGAGGTGTGAGAAGAGTGATATTTATTCATTGTATTTCCTTCTAGAAGAGTTTAATACAGATTATATTATTTCTCGTATCTATTCTTTGTTGTTTATGATTTCTAGTTACTTATTACTTCTGGTTTAATTTTGTGTTTAGTTACACAAAAATAATCAATTGAGCTCTAAGGTACTAATAATTGGTATCAGAGTGAGCTACAAGATCCAGACAGATTAATCACCAGCCAAACCCTAAAAAAGGGGGATGATGACCAAAAAGCTCAATGTTAAGGTGTGGAGCCAAAAACTTCACCAGATGAGCGGATGCTAAAGTTGTTAGATTTACACAGTCGCCGACAATGACAAGGAGTTGACCAGTAGCTACCAGCGTTGGTCATAGATCGGTCGATGTCGGTCATGAGCAGACAGGCAGGAACTGACGTTGGTTACCTGTGTGTCCAAAAAGTCTATTTTCATGGATGAACAGATTGTTTGCATGATTAGTTTAGCTATTAGTTATAAGTTCATGTCTTTATCTTTAGCAGGACTATTTTAAGCCTTTGATTAGGAAGTGTATCTGATGGTTGTGAATGCATTGCTCATGATCCCTAATCTTATATAATAGGGATAGATCTTCATAGCTTGTGCAAGTGTAAGAAAGAACAGTACAAAACATATTATATATGTGTGTATCAATTCAGGTTGTCGAAATTGATTGTAAACTCTTGAGGGAAAGAGATCTGTACATCTGAGAGGTGTGAGAGGAAAGTGTGATTTTTCTTCATTGTATTTCCTTATAGAAGAGTTTAATATAAGTTTTTAAGGTGGTTTTTTGTATATCTTACTCTTTGCTATTTTTGATTCTAGTTGCTTATCATTCTGGTTTAATTCTGTGTTCAATTGCTTGCACATTAGTAATCAAGTTTGTTGGTTGATCCCCAACAAGTGGTATCAGAGCATTTATGTTTTAGGTGCCTGACAAGTGGTATCAGAGCTCAAGTTGACTAAAAGGTGTTTAAAATCTGATTAGTGTTTGTTGATTACAGGTCACTCATAGGAGTTTTTGTTTGAGTGGGAGAAGCAATGGAAGAAAAAATCAAACTAAGAATGGAGAAGTTTAATGGTCAAAATTATCAATTATAGAGAATGCAGATAGAGAATTATCTATATCAGAAAGATCTATACTTATCGTTGGGTGGGGTTAATAGAAAGCCCACAGATATGGAAGATGAAGAATGGGAAGTTCTTGATAGAAAGGCTCTTGGATCTATAAGATTGAGTCTGGGATCTACTATGATTTCTAACTTGTCACAGGCAAAGACAACGGTAGAGTTAATGGAAACTTTAACAAATTTATATGAAAAGCCCTCAGCTTCAAATAAGGTATATCTTATGAAGCAGTTATTTAATTTTCAAATAGAGGAAGGTGGATCTGTATCTAATCATCTAAATGATTTCTATGGAATTGTAAATCAATTAAATTCAATCAAAATAGTGTTTGATGATGAAATTAAAGCTCTATTAATCTTATGCTCTTTACCTGAGAGATGGCATAGCTTGGTAATGGCAGTTAGTAATACTACATTTGCTTCAAATATTTTAAAAGTAGATGATGTTGTTAGTGTAATCTTGAATGAAAAAACATGCAGAAAAAGCACAGAGAAAACATCAGAGAACGCTTTAAGTTTTGAGAGTAGGGGAAGGCAATAAGAGAAGGTCAAGCATAGGAGATCAAGGTCTAAGTCAAAGATGAGAGGTAGATCCAAATCTAGAAATGGCAGGAGGATAGCTTACTGAAATTGTGGAAAGAGAGGACATGCAAAGAAAGATTGTTGGTTGAAGGTTAATGAAGAGAATCAACATGAATGTAATGAAGAAGTAAAAGTTGCAGGTATTTTTACACAAGATGCTCTTTCACTTTCTTTGCATAATAAAATAGAATCTTGGGTTTCAGATTCTGGGGCTTCTTTCCATGCTACCCCAAATAGAGAATTTTTTAATGATTATGTCCAGAGAGATTTTGAAAAAGTTTATTTAAGAGATGATAGGCCTTCTAAAATTGTTGGCAAAAGAAAAGTGCAGCTGAAATTACAGAATGGCAACACATGGGTGTTGAAAGATGTTATGCATGTCCCAGCCCTGAATCAAAATCTGATATTTGTAGAAAAGTTGGGTGATGAGGATTGTACAGTAATTCTCATAGCTGAATCTTGGAAGGTTACCAAGGGTGCACTTGTACTAGTCAAAGGTAAGAGAGTAAGTACTCTCTATTTATGTAATTGTATTACTAATTATTCTCTTTCTGTATTATCTACTTCAGATGTGAATGCAAATTCGTGGCACCAGAGGCTTGGCCACATGAGTGAGAAGGGAATGTCAATTCTTAAGTCAAAAGGTAAGCTTTCAGATTTGAAAAGCATAGATATAGATTTCTGTGAGCATTTTTTTTTGAAAAATAGAAGAGAGTAAGGTTTGTTAAAACTGGGTGAACAAAGAGGAAGCACCAGTTGGAGCTTGTTCACATAGATGTGTGGGGACTAGCTCAGGTAGTTTCTATTGGAGGATCACAATATTATGTTACTTTCATTGATGATGCTACAAGAAAGGTATGGATTTATAGCATAAAAAAAAATCTGATGTTTATGACACTTTAAAGATTTGAAAAACTTTAGTTGAGAATAAAATAGGCAGGAAATTGAAGTGCCTTAAATCTGACAATGGTGGTGAGTACTACAATAATAAGTTTAGAAGTTACTATTATATGAATGGAATACGCAGGCAAAGCATGGTTCCAAGGACACCTCAGCAAAATGGATTTGCTGAAAGGATGAACAGAATAATATTGGAGCATGGACGGAGTATGAGATTGCATGTTAGTTTGCCCTTACAGTTTTGGGCAGAAGCTGTAGATACTGCAGTTTATCTGATTAACAAAGGACCCTCTACAGCTCTGGATGGTGGAATTCTAGAAGAGGTGTGGACAGGTAAAAAGGTAGATCTTTTATTTCTAAGAGTTTTTGGTTCTGAAACTTTTGTGCACATTGATAAAGAAAATAGAAAGAAGCTGGATGCTAAGTCTATGAGGTGCACATTTATTGGTTATGGCTCTGATGATTTCATATTCCAGTTTTAGAATCTAGGAACTAACAAAATAATTAGGAGCTGTGATGTTGTTTTCAATGAAAAAGTGATGTATAGTGATCAGCTCAAGAAGCTGAAGAATTTTGAGCAGAGCAATAGAGATTTGGACGAGGTGACAATCCAAAATGAGCTCGCGGGAAAGAATTATCATAGACAAAAAAACACAGAGACTAACGTCAGTCAGGCAGAAACCAACGTCAGCAATAAAGGAATCGATGTCAATTAAATAGTGACCGATGTCAGTCAGGAAGGAACCGATGTCGGTCATGTGGAACCGACATCGGTTAATAACAGGCCTGAAGATGACCGAGGTCAGTCACTGTCAGAGAATTTAAGCAAACAGCAAGTAGAAAATGAGTCTCAGATGCCCATCAGGAGGTCAAAAAGGGTAAGTAAGCCTCCAATTCGATATTCCCTTTCATTATTCTATTTATTGCTTTGTTAACATATCAATCGGAAGGGTTTGAGGTTAAAGGTAAGGAGAAACTTGTGTGCAGATTGAAGAAAAGCTTGTATGGTCTCAAGCAAGCTCCTAGACAATGGTTTTCAAAATTTGACAAGTTTATGACTGAGCATGGCTACAGTAGGTGTCAATCTAACCATTGTGTTTATTTTAAGAGATTAGATAATGGTAGATATATTATCTTGTTTCTGTATGTAGATGATATGCTGGTTGCAGGTTCACACATGCAGGATATTTTTGAGCTTAAGGTGAAATTAGCTCACACATTTGCCATGAAGGATTTGGGATCAGCAAAGAAAATCCTTGGCATGATTATCAAGAGAGACAGGAAAAATCACACGTTGATTTTGTCTCAAGAAGATTATGTGAACAAGGTGTTGAAGAGGTTCAATATGCAAGATGCAAAACTAGTAAGTACACTTATGGCTAGACATTTTAAGTTGAGTAAAGAATAGTGTCTTAATTCACATGATGAGGTAGAATACATGAGTAGAGTTCCATATGCTTCTGCAGTTGGGAGCTTAATGTATGCAATGGTATGTACTAGACTGAATATTGCCCAATTAATGGGAGTTGTCAGTAAGTATATGGCCAATCCAGGGAAGGAGCACTAGAAAGCAGTCCAGTGGATTCTTAGATATCTAAGAGGGACCAACAGTAGGCATTTGTGCTATGGAGGTTCAAACACTTCTCTACATGGTTATGTAGATTCAGATATGGCAGGTGACTTAGATGGTAGGAGAAGCACCACAAGTTATGTTTTCACTATTGGTGGAATGGCGGTTAGCTGGATTTCAAAGTTGTAGAAGGTTGTTGCCTTGTCTACTACAGAGGCAGAATATATTGCAGTCATAGAGGCTAACAAAGAGATGATATAGATGACACAGTTCATGAAAGAGTTGGGAAAAGAGAAAGAGAGTTGCAGATTATAAATGAGAGTCAGAGTGCAATTCATTTGGCTAAAAATTCAGCCTTTCATTCAAGAACCAAACATATACAGCTTAGGTACCACTTCATAAGACAGGTATTGAAAGATGGTGAGTTGAAGCTGGAGAAGGTCTATACAGATAAGAATCCTATTGATATGTTAACAAAGCTGGTAACAAAAGAGAAGTTGAATCTTTATTCAATTTCTGTTTTTTTTCAAGATTGAGTTTGAAGATGGAGAAGGTAGAAGATGTTGTTGTACAGGTACTGGTGCAGCTGTTTATCTCTAAGTGAGAGATTGTTAAGGTATGGAGCTGAAAACTTCACCAGATGAGTGGATGTTGAAGTTGCTGGATTTACACAGTCGTCGATGATGGCAAGGAGTCGACCAGTAGCTGCCAGCGTCGGTCATAGATCGGCCGACGTCGGTCATAGATCGGTCGACGTCGGTCATGAGCAGACAGGCAGGAACCGACGTCAGTTACTTATACGTCTAGAAAGTCTATTTTCATGGATGAATAGATTGTTTGCATGATTAGTTTAGCTGTTAGTTGTAAGTTTGCATCTCTATTTTTAGCAAGACTATTTTAAGCCTTTGATTAGGAGGTGTATCTGATGGTTGTGAATGCATTGCTCATGATCCATAATCTTATATAATAGGGATAGATCTTCATAGCTTGTGCAAATGTAAGAAAGAACAGTACAAGACATATTTTATATGTGTGTATCAATCCAGATTGTTGGAATTGATTGTAAACTCTTGAGGAAAAGAGATCTATACATCTGAGAGGTGTGAGAGGAAAGTATGATTTTTCTTCATTGTATTTCCTTCTGAAAGAGTTTAATACAAGTTTTCAGAGTGATTTCTTGTATCTCTTATTCTTTGCTATTTCTGATTCTAGTTGCTTATCATTCTAAATTAATTCTATGTTTAATTACTTGCACATTAGTAATCAAGTTTGTTGGTTGACCCCCAACAAGTGGTATCAGACCATTTATGTTCTAGGTTCCTGACAAGTGGTATCAGAGCTCAGGTTGACTAAAAGGTGTTTAAGATCTGGTTAGTGTTTGTTGATTACAGGTCACTCACAGGGGTTTCTATTTGAGTGAGAGAAGCAATGATAGAAAAAAGCAAATTGAGAATGGAGAAGTTTAATGGCAAAAATTACTAATTATGGAGAATACAGATAGAGGATTATCTGTATCAGAAAGATCTATACTTACTGTTGGGTGGGGTTGATAGAAAGCCCACAGATATGGAAGATGAAGAATGGAAAGTTCTTGATAGAAAGGCTCTTGGATCTATAAGATTGAGTGTGGGATCTACTATGATTTCCAACTTGTCACAGGCAAAAACAATGGTAGAGTTGATGGACACTTTAGCAAATTTATATGAAAAGCCCTCAGCTTCAAATAAGGTATATCTTATGAAGCAGTTATTTAATTTGCAAATGAAGAAAGGTGGATCTGTATCTAATCATCTAAATGATTTCCATGGAATTGTAAATCAATTAAATTCAATCAAAATAGTGTTTGATGATGAAATTAAAGCTCTATTAATCTTATGCTCTTTACCTGAGAGCTAACATATCTTGGTAATAGAAGTTAGTAATACTGCATCTGCTTCAAATATTTTAAAAGTAGATGATGTTGTTAGTGTAATCTTGAATGAAAAAATTCATAGGAAAAGCACAGAGGAAATATCAGGGAACGCTTTAAGTTTTGAGAGCAAGAGAAGGCAAAAAGAGAAGGGCAATTATAGGAGATCAAGGTCTAAGTCAAAGATGAGAGGTAGATCCAAATCCAGAAATGGCAGGAGGATAGCCTGCTGGAATTGTGGAAAGAGAGGACATGCAAAGAAAGATTGTTGGTTGAAAGTTAATGAAGAGAATCAACATGAAGGTAATGAAGAAGCAAAAGTTTTAGGTATTGTTGCACAAGATGCTCTTTCACTTTCTTTGCATAATAAAATAGAATCTTGGGTTTTAGATTCTAGGGCCTCTTTCCATGCTACCCTAAATAGAAAATTTTTCAATGATTATGTCCAGGGAGATTTTGGAAAAGTTTATTTAGGGGATGATGAGCCTTGTAAAATTATTGGCAAAAGAAAAGTGCAACTGGAATTGCAGAATGGCAACACATGGGTGTTGAAAAATGTCATGCATATCCCAGCCCTAAAGCAGAATTTGATATCTGTAAAAAAGTTGGGTGATGAGAGTTGTACAGTAACTCTCACAGCTGAATCTTGGAAGGTTACCAAGGGTGCACTTGTACTAGTCAGAGGTAAGAGAGTAGGTACTCTCTATTTATGTAATTGTATTACTAATTATTCTCCTTCTATATTATCTACTTCAGATGTGGATGCAAAGTCGTGGCACCAGAGGCTTGGCCACATGAGTGAGAAGGGAATGTCAATTCTTAAGTCAAAGATAAGCTTTCAGATTTGAAAAGCATAGATCTAGATTTCTGTGAGCATTGTATTTTTGGAAAACAGAACAGAGTAAGGTTTGTTAAAATTGGGTCAACAAAGAGGAAGCACAAGTTGGAGCTTGTTCACACAGACATGTGGGGACCAACTCAAGTAGCTTCTATTGGAGGATCACAGTTTTATGTTACTTTCATTGATGATGCTACAAGAAAGGTATGGATTTATTGCATAAAGAAGAAATCTGATATTTTTGACACTTTTAAGATTTGGAAAGCTTTAGTTGAGAATGAAATAGGCAGGAGATTGAAGTGCCTTAGATCTGACAATGGTGGTAAGTACTGTAGCAATAAGTTTAAAAGTTACTGTTATATGAATGGAATACGGAGGCAAAGGATGGTTCCAAGAACACTTCAGCAAAATAGAGTTGCTAAAAAGATGAACAGAACAATATTGGAGCATGCACAGAGTATGAGATTACATGCTGGTTTGCTCTTACAGTTTTGGGCAGAAGATGTAGATACTGTAGTTTACCTAATTAATAGAGGACCCTCTACAGCTCTGAATGGTGGAATTCCAGAAGAGGCGTGGACAGGTAAAAAGGTAGATTTTTCATTTCTAAGAGTTTTTGGTTCTGAAGCTTTTGTGCACATTGATAAAGAAAATAGAAAGAAACTAGATGCTAAGTCTATGAGGTCCACATTTATTGGTTATGACTCTGATGATTTTGGATTCTGATTTTAGAATCTAAGAAATAACAAAATAATTAGGAGCTGTGATGTTGTTTTCAATGAAAAAGTGATGTATAGTGAATAGCTCAAGAAGCTGAAGAATTTTGAGCAGAGCAATAGAGATTTGGACGAAGTGACGGTCCAAAATGAGCTCACGAGAAAGAATTATCATAGATAGGAAAACACAAAGACCGACGTCGGTCAAGTAGGAACCGATGTTGGCAATAAAGGAACCGATGTCGGTCAGACAATGATCGACATCGACCAGGAAGGAATCGATGTCAGTCATGTGGAACCGACGTCAGTCAATAACAGGCCTGGAGGTTACCAAGGTCGGTCACTGTCAGAAAATTTGGGCGGATAGCAAGCATAAAATGAGTCTCAGATGCCCATCAAGAGGTCAGAAAGGGTAAGTAGACCTCCAATTCGATATTTCCCTTCATTATTCTATTTATTGCTTACTGATGGTGGAGAACCAGAGAGTTTTGATGACATAATACAGGTGGAATCCAAGAATCAGTGGGAGCTAGGCATGAATGAGAAAATTGATTCCTTGAAAAAAAACCAAACATGGGATTTGGTTGAGTTACCAGTGGAAAAGAGAACACTGAAGAACAGATGGATCTACAGATTGAAGGAAGGTGAGAATGGACAGATGAGATATAAGGCCAGGTTGGTAGTGAAAGGATTTGCACAAAAACCAGGTATTGATTTTGGTGAGATTTTTTCTCCAGTAGTTAAAATGACTTCTATTCGGACTGTATTGTCTTTAGTTGCTATTGAGAATTTGCATCTTGAGCAGCTTGATGTTAAGACAACGTTTCTTCATGGAGATTTGGATGAATAAATATATATGGATCAGCCGAAAGGGTTTGAGGTCAAAGGTAAGGATAAACTTGTGTGCAGATTGAAGAAAAGCTTGTATGGTCTTAAGCAAGCTCCTAGACAATGGTATTTAAAATTTGACAGGTTTATGACTGAGCATGGCTATAGTAGGTGTCAATCTGACCATTGTGTTTATTTTAAGAGATTGGATAATGGTAGATATATTATCTTGTTGCTGTATGTAGATGATATGCTGGTTGCAAGTTCACACATGCAGGATATTTCTGAGCTTAAGGTGAAATTAGCTCACACATTTGCCATGAAAGATTTGGGAGCAGCAAAAAAAATCCTTGGCATGAGTATCAAGAGAGACAGA
Organism: Torreya grandis; assembly: GCA_037957365.1. Taxonomy (NCBI): domain Eukaryota; kingdom Viridiplantae; phylum Streptophyta; class Pinopsida; order Cupressales; family Taxaceae; genus Torreya; species Torreya grandis. The sequence continues at coordinate 579,596 of JARHVA010000103.1, forward strand.
AAAAATTACAGGTTGATTTTGTCTCAAGAGGATTATGTGAACAAGGTGTTGGAGAGGTTCAATATGCAGGATGCAAAACCAGTAAGTACACCTATGGCTAGACATTTCAAGTTGAGTAAAGAATAGTGTCCTAATTCACATGATGAGGTAGAGTACATGAGTAGAGTTCCATAGGCTTCCATAGTTGGGAGCTTAATGTATGCAATGGTATGTACTAGACTGGATATTGCCCAAGCAGTGGGAGTTGTTAGTAAGTATATGGCCAATCCAGGGAAATAGCACTAGAAAGCAATCCAGTGGATTCTCAGATATCTAAGAGGGACCAGCAGTAGGCATTTGTGCTATGGAGGGTCAAACACTTCTCTACATGGTTATGTAGATTCAGATATGGCAGGTGACTTAGATGGCAGGAGAAGCACCACAGGTTATGTTTTCACTGTTGGTGGAACGGTGGTTAGTTGGATTTCAAAGTTGCAAAAGGTTGTTGCCTTGTCTACTACAGAGGCAGAATACATTGCAGTCACAGAGGCTAGCAAAGAGATGATATGGATGACACGGTTCATGGAAGAGTTGGGAAAGGAGCAAGAGAGTTGCAGATTATACAGTGATAGTCATAGTGCAATTCATTTGGCTAAAAATTCAGCCTTTCATTCAAGAACCAAACATATATAGCTTAGGTACCACTTCATAAGATAGGTATTGGAGGATGGTGAGTTGAAGCTGGAGAAAGTCCATACAGATAAGAACCCTACTAATATGTTAACAAAGCCAGTAACAAAGGAGAAGTTGAATCTTCATTCAACTTTTATTGGTCTTCAAGATTGAGTTTGAAGATGGAGAAGGTAGAAGATATTTTTGTACAGGTACTGGTGCAGCTGTTTATCTCCAAGTGGGAGATTGTTAAGGTGTGGAGCTAAAAACTTCACCAAATGAGTGGATGTTAAATTTGCTAGATTTACACAGTTGCCAACGACGGCAAGGAGTTGACCAGTAGCTGTCGGTGTCGGTCATAGATCGGTCGACATCGGTCATGAGCAGATAGGCAGGAACTGACGTCAGTTATCTATGCATCTAAAAAGTCTATTTTCATGGATGAACAGATTGTTTGCATGATTAGTTTAGCTGTTAGTTGTAAGTCCACGTCTCTATCTTTAGCAGGACTATTTTAAGCCTTTGATTAGGAGGTGTATTTGATGGTTGTGAATGCATTGCTCATGATCCCTAATCTTATATAATAGGGATAGATCTTCATAGCTTGTGCAAGTGTAAGAAAGGATAGTACAAGACATATTGTATATGTGTGTATCAATCTAGGTTGTTGGAATTGATTGTAAACTCTTAAGGGAAAGAGATCTGTACATCTGAGAGGTGTGAGAGGAAAGTGTGATTTTTCTTCATTGTATTTCCTTCTAAAAAAGTTTAATACAAGTTTTCAGGGTGGTTTCTTGTATCTCTTATTCTTTGCTATTTCTGATTCTAGTTGATTATCATTCTGGTTTAATCCTGTGTTTAATTTCTTGCACATTAGTAATCAAGTTTGTTGGTTGATCCCCAACAAGTGGTATCAGAGCATTTATGTTCTAGGTGCCTGACAGTCAATTTAAATGTATTTTGTCTATTTGATGTTGTTTCCACTTATTATTTTCTTGAATTATTATTTCCTGAGAAATTTTTTCAAAACAACCATTGAGAGAGGTGATTTGTTTGAGCAAAATTGGGTGAAGGAAGTGGGAAAAGTTTTTCTTTTGTGGGATTTATAGTGATTTAGATAGGACGATGGGTGGGGTATTGTGTGAGGACCATAGTGATCATTCAAGTAGGAGGAAAATATGCATTAATTGAAGGGAAAGTGGTGGCTAAGAGGTCGGTGCCACCATGGAGATGAACACGAGATGAGGTAGGTGGTTACGGTGTGTTTTTATTTTCTTTGTAATTATATTGGTATTAAAATGTTTTGGGGTATATATGATATATAGGCTAAGGGAATATAGGGAGAGGGTATTTGGGTAGGGAAAAAATAGAAGTGGTTTTGAGTATTTAATTAGGTTATGGGTTAGATTAGGGTTCGATGGTGTAGCCCTAAAAAATCAAAATGATCGATGTTGGTCGATGTCAACCAACATCAATTGATAGAGAACTGGTGTTGGTCTAGAATTGAATGATGTTAGGTAGCAAGGAACCAATGTTAGTCAAGGGTTGATTGACATCAGTCCTGGGGTAAATGGTAGGGGGTAAAAAAATGTGTCAAGGTTGAAAACATGTTGCAATGTTATGGAATGATTTGGAAATTGTAGAATGTTTTAGACTGTGTGTGAGGGTGTTGAAAGGTGTAAGGGATAGTAAAGGGTGTAGGAGGTGTGGATATGATTGGTTTTGAATTTAACTAGTGGTTAGGGTAAGGTTACAAGTCTTAGGTTTGATAACTAGGAGTAGCTATAAGTTAGAATAAATAAGTGTTTTGGTAAGTAAAAAGAGCCTAGGAGTAGTCAATAGGGTTTTTGGTGTGGGAAGTAATGAATGTAGGTAAGTGAATAGGTTTAATGAATATGGTAATTAGGAGGAAATGTGTATTATTAACTAGATATTTAATTTAGTTTGACCTACTTCTTTTCACTAAATTAAATGTCTAACCATATCTAACCATAGGGTTATTTAATTTAGCTTAAGGTGTAGGTTAAACTAAATTGAATATCTAACATTGCAAGTGAGGTCACTATTAATAATGAAAGATCATGTGTTACCGCTAATCAAGGAACTACATAGATATATGACTAGGGATGAGTGGGCCCACATGATGGTGGTGGGTCTAGGTGGCATACAACACTATCAGCACATGCCTTAAGATATAGATATGTTGGTAACCCTTATCAAGATATGGGACCTGACTACCAATACCAATTGGTTACTAATAGGAGAGCTGACCATCATGTTGGAGGATGTCCACAAGATCTTGAGGCTACATATACAGGGTCAAACAATGGATCTAATTTGTAGTGATGATCTTGACTCATAGATGGACCTATTATATGGAGGGTGTAGTAGAGGCAAAATACCATAGTGGAGGTTTTTAATTTGAGGATCTTTATCATTTGGACACTGAAAGGAGGAGACTGATGATTATGTTGATGATAATAGTCGCCTACTATGCATTGTCCAATTCTAGTGGTGGGAGGTATCATTAGGCTCTGACAGGCATTATAGTGGATATATATGAGGATCATATAGTATATGTGTGGGCACCAACATTGTTGGTATAGGTTTATTAATAGTTATGGGGCTACTGAGTGCATAGGCGGTATGGGATGAGCATATGTTTTTTACTCTATTTTTGGGATTATGATCATATCACCATTTTGTGACCAGTTGGACTCCCATGGATGACATAGCACTAGGCATGATTCAGAGTTAGGTTTATGAGGTGAAGGTCAAATATGGAGTTACCATGGGTAGATGGGGTGGTTCAAGATTTAGCATGGTTTAGATAGGGGCTAGATGCTCTAGCATATGGTGAGGTTATTTGGAGATCGTACATGGGTTTCCCATCATGAAGGGTTGTGTGCAGAGACCTTTTCCCTTTAGAGTATCAGATGGATATATGGTAAGAGAGAACATGAGATGGATTTGATACCATTTGACTATGTGAGGTGACAATATGGTTTGGTACAAGGTGATTCGAGAGTATTCCTGAGATATTGATGAGAGGATGCAGAGGCACCACTGCCTCTACCATAGCCATCAGAGGAGGAGTTACTATATGAGGAGATACCAGCCCTTATAATAGTGGATGATGTCAGGGTGGCTCTAGATCATATTGCTTGGTGGTAGAGATGACACCCTATAGCTATTGGTGGAGATGGAGGTCAAGGTTTGGATGTTGGAAGGGATGATGGATAAGATGAAGAGCTAAGTGAGGAGTAGGGTAAGGATATATACATTAAAGAGGATGCACTTGATTTATATAAAATTACTATAGAGAGGGATACTGCAAGAGCAACACAGGCTTCCCTATAGGCATCACTTAATTCCATGACATGAGAGAGAGATATAGCATGGGGAAAGCTAGTGATGAGGACCCAAAAGAGGGATAAATTATAGGTACAACTATCTACCATCACCTAGGAGAGAGAATCTACTCAGTGATAACTAATCACTATCATGCAAGAGATGGATGGTCTATAATAAGAGGGATGCTTTGAGGTAGTTAAGAGGATGATCACAGAGTGGATGATCTCTAATCAAGGCTGGATCAATTATGGGACCACCTTAGACCATCCCATTGATGAGATATGCTATGATGGTAGAGGATCTAAGATCATATAAGGGACATGCTATTACTATGATTCTAGATGTACCATGGTACACAGAGTATCTAACAAAGTGAGTTACGTCTAGGAGCCTTGATATTACTACACCTACTAGTGGCACAATATCTGTAGGGGCATAGATAGGTCAGAGAGATGGATAGGGTCTAGGGGATAGTAGTGCCCTTGCACCATAGATTATTATATTTTGTGCTATTATGATTTTGATTCTGGCCTATGAACTGATATAATGAGATGTACATATCATTTTGAGAGAGACATGGACATATATATATAGCACTTGGTTCAAGTTTATGATGTTTATTGATGATGGCATATTATGTTATGGTGTTTATTTATGATTCCTAATGATGTTTATTTATGATGTTATGATTCCTTATATCCTTATATATATATATATATATATATATATATATATATATATATATATATATATCACTTGGTTCGATTTTATGATGTTTACTTATGATATTATGCTTTATGTGATGATTCATATTTATGATGTTTGAATGATGAAATGTTTGGATTATGGTTATAGTTTGGCATTTTCCTATTAGTAGGTGCATGCTTGACTTAATTTGTTAGATGTTGATATTGAGTTAATGAATCCATGTGATCCCATATTTATATGCATATGTGATGTGATATATAGTGGTTGATTCATTTATCTCATGTAGAGAAATGATTAAATGTTGCTTGGTTTATACACGATAAAAACTCATTATGATTTTTATGTGATAAATTTATTTGATTTATGATTTGATGATAAGCAATGAGCTGCCTTCTAATGTATAGATGATTTATAAATATACATGAGATGTTGGTTTGATTCATGCACTTTAAATTTGATGTTGTTGTGATATATAATATAATTTGACTTAGGATTGTTTATGGGATGATTGATGTAGTTTAGTTATGTTGATTATAATGACCATGATAAATAGAATGTTTTTATGATAATAAAAACACCTAAATAAATGATGTGGGTGGGTAATAAAATAGAATGTGACAACATTTAATAAAACACATAATGTTCTAAAATGTATTTAACATGATGCCATTTATTTTTAATAGATTGAATGAGAGATGGTTTAAAATGTATAAAACCACCTTTAATATATAGATTAATTTGGGTAAAATGTTATATGTAAGAAGAGGAAAGAAATGAGAGAATAATGTTTAATCAATCATAAGACCAATGCCTTAATGAATGTATCAACAAGTAGGCATGATGAAGAAGGAGACATGGTGTTATTTCATTGGGAAGGACCAAAATAGCAAGAGGGATTGTCTTATGAACATAAGCACCTTCCATGCTTTACATTAGCATTTGTTTATCTATTAATAAGTGTCTTGATCATGAAGTGTCAAGTAAGCTCAAAATCCCTTGATTTTTAGAGGGTAAAAAGGGAGACGGATGATAGTGGAACCTTTTTATGGGGATGGCCTACCTCTTTTGTAGGTGACCTAAGAACCAATATAAACAAGTCCACGTCTTATTTTGGTGTAGACTAATTGATGTGATAAGTTTACTATTATTTTTTTGAAAGTTGATAGAAGCTTTCATATCTATTTTTTATTTATTTTTTTATTTTTTGAATTTTGACTATAGGTTTGTTCAATGCTTTTATAGTTTGATAGGTTGGAGAAGCTAATCAATGTAGGAAGTTTCCATGTGATTTCTTTCTTGAAAAATGTTTGATTTATACGTCTTTCAAGGGAGTGGTCTAAGCTTTGGATTTATTTGATTTGGATAGTTGTCCTTCAAGGGAGTAGTGTATCTTGTTTTAAGCAATTCTGAGTTGTTTCGACAACTATCCTTCAAGGGAGCAGTTTATAATCTTAGATATGACCCATAAGATATATTATTGTTTTTTTTGTAGACATGGACTTACTTATATAGGCCTAAGGTTTTCCTTTATGAGGGAAAAACCATAGCACAACAAGACTTGATGATAGGTGATAAAGGGTTTTTAAGCGACAATGACCATGGGAATCCATTCTATAAGGGATGAAAAATATCCATGAGAATAATGCCATTGGTAGAGCCATGGTTACCATGTTTAGGATTTAGGATTAAAATGTGAGATAATCACATGATTCTTTGCTTTAATCAGTTCTCCTTAAAGTAAGGAGATGAAGGTGATAAATTTTTGAAATAAGGGATGAGCTTAAGTTAGACATAAGGTAATTTAGAACTTGTTTTAACAAAAGAATAGACACAGATGTGATGTGTTGAGGGGTTCAAGTTTTGATTTCCCCTCAAGAGATGATAACTGGTAAGCTCTTGCTTCATACTTATACATGATGATAAATGATCCAAGCTAATTGAAAGCAAACTTACCCTGCTTAATTCTTTCCATGTTAGTTACATGCTTATTTTACTTTAAGATGAGGTCATCAATATTAAATTCTCACACTCTTATGTGTTTGTTATATGCATGTTTGATGCACTCTTGATAGACATGAAGATGGTTAAGTGCAGCCAAATGACACTCATCAAGTATCTCAAGTTGGGCTATATATTCTTGATGATAGTCTCCTTATAAGATGATATCTTTTAGGGATATACGAAGGGAGGAAATTTGCACTTTGAGAGGTAAGACAACCTCTACACCATAAACAAGTGAGAAAGGGGTGGCACCCGTAGGGGTTTGAATGTTGGTTTCATATGCCCATAATCCAAAGGGAATGTGTAAGTGTCAATCCCTACCAAACTCATTGACCATTTTGGTTAGCATTTTATTAAGTGTTTTTTTAGAGGCTTTAGCTCGTCTATTAGCTTATGGACGGTATGGAGATGAGAATCTTAAATTAATTCCAAAGGTGTCACAAATATTTATTACTTTCTTATTTTTAAATGATTTTCTATTATCAGTGATGATTTTATGAGGAACATCAAAGTGGCATATGATGTGATGATTGATGAATTCAATAATTTTATCAGCTCTGTTTGAGATGAGGGGAATAGCCTCTACACATTTGGTAAAGTATTATATTATGGTGATGATAGAGTGATGTCTTTGCAAAGAATGAGGGTTGATTTCACCAATGAGGTCTAATCTCTACTGAGATAAGGGAAAAAAATCCTTAGAAACTTGAAGGCCATGACTAGGAAAATGATTCAAGTTAGCATGTTGTTGACACTTGACACACTTTTTGACATAATCCTAACAGTCTTGGTTAAGGGTAGGATAATAATATTCAAGTCAAAGGATGCATTTAACAATATCTAAACCATTAAATCATCCTCCATAAATCCCATCATGAGTTTATTTGATTGTGTGAAGGATTTTGTGACTATGTAGGCATATAAAAAGGAGATCATAAAATCCTCACTTGTAGAGGATTCCCCCTAGTATGGTATAATGATAAGTAATTTGTATAAAATCTCATATACCATTTATAGATAGGTTATAAGGGATGAAGGCTAAGGTAAGATAGTCAAATATTTGCTTATACCAAATATCTGGTTAGGTTTATTCCACATTATAGATGGAAGGGAGGTTTGTTTTGGCATAAAAGGGTTGGTTAAGTCTATGGATGGTGATAAATATTTTGGAATCTAAAGGCATAGATGGGATTTGAGAAGCAAGAGAAGCCATTGTATTGATGAACTTGTTTGTCGAACACGGAGTGGCTTGGATAAGGTAATGATCAAATGACGTCAATAGTACATCTACCAATTGTTTATATTTTTATATAACATAATTTTTACATTGGTAAGAACCATTTTTGTTTTTAACCACAAATTATGAGTCAATATAAATGTTGATCAATTTTACTCCTAAGGAAAATTTTTTTTGGAATCCTAAAACTAGGGCCTCATAGTCAGCGATGTTGTTGGGGCAATCAAAGTCAGGTTTTAAGGACAAGGGAATTCACCTTCAAGAGGGATAAGGATGATTCCATCATCCCCACCACATTGACATTTTGATCCATCAAATAACATGGTCATTTGATAAGCAATGTCTTCTTGAGAGAGAGTTGTGATGGACTCATCGAGAAACTCAAGGTTAGAAGGTTGATTGTCAGTTAAAGAGGCTTTAACCAATTGATCAATAATGATTTGCCCTTTAACTTATTAATATTAAAGGAACTCAAGATTGAATTCAACTAAAAGCATGAGCCATCTAGCCATATGATGATTTTAATATGGCTTATAATGCATGTACCTAAGGGGGTTAGTGTTGGCGATGATAAAGGTTTTATGGTTGAGGAGGAAGTGATAAAGTTTGGAAGCCACAAAGACCAAGGTGAGGCATAACTTATTAGTATGGGTATAATGATTCTCATACTCTATAAGTGTTTAACTTATATAGTATACTTCTTGCTCCTTATGTTGATCATCACGATGTGCAAGCATGGCCCCTAATGAATGGTCAATGGCATAAATGTATAGATAGAAGTGTTGGTCCTTTTTGGAGGGACAAGAAAAGGTGAGGTAAAAAGGTATCATTTGATTGATTCAAAGACCTTTTAATAGTCTTCATTCCACTTAAAGGAGATGTCTTTCTTAAGGAAGTGATGAAAGGGATGACATATATTAGATTATTTAGAGATGAAACAACAAATAGACTAAAGATCCCCTACAAATTGTAGATTTGATTAAGGTTAGTTGGAGGAGGCATGTCTAATTTTTTTTAAATTTAGCGAGATCAACCTCTACTCTATGAAGGGAAATGATAAAACTAAGGAGCTTACCTGATAAGACCCTAAAGATGCATTTATTTGGGTTGAGGCAAACATGAAAGTGGATAAGGTGTGTGAATATAACCTTAAGTATTGTCAAATGGTCTTTATAATATTTGGACTTATCGAGGAGGTCATCTACATAGTATTCTATAGTTTTGTGGATGAGGTCATGAAAGATGTAAATCATGGCATGCTGATAGATTACACCAATGTTCTTAAATCCAAAAGGCATGACCCTATAGAAAAAGGTTCCCCATGGGGTTATGAAGGTAGTTTTGTATTGATCTTTTAGAGCAATTAAGATTTGGTTATACCCTAAGAATTCATCCATAAGATATAGCATCTCATGGATGCCAGTTAGATCAACAATCTAATCAATTCTTGGCAAAGAAACGTTGTCTTTTGGATAAGCAAGGTTAAGGTCATGAAAATCCATGAAAATACAAAGTATGCCTATTGCTTTGGTGATAGGAATGATATTCAAGACCCATTATGGATAATCAATGGGTTGGATGAAGTTGGCAAATAAGAGACATTGAAGCTCTTCTTTAACAACAAGGGAAATGTGAGGGTGTATCCTTCAAAGCATTTTACTGGCAAGCTTGGCATCGATGTTGGTGATGATGTTGTAGATGATTACAAAGTGTCTATTCCTAACATATCACTATAAGACCAAGAAAATGCTATGCTATGATCATGTATAAAAGAAGATAAATCTTGATGATCTGAGGAATCTAAGGATTGGCCAATTTTGATTATGTGGGGGTTATCCTAAGTTCCTAAGTTGATGTCAATGGTAGCTTCATTAAACATGGTCGATGTTTTAGGAGGAATGGATTTATGAAGGGAGGAATCTTCAACACCAAGATAGGTGACAAGATAATCATCTTGACATTGGATAGTATTAATGGTAGGATAATCATCTTCAACCATCTTATGATGAATTAGAGGAATGGTTTTGGTTTCCCCTTGAGTTTGATAAGTCATGGGTCCCAAACTAATCATATTAATAAAAAAAAATTAGGAGGGATGAAATTGAGATCATAAAATTTTGAAGGGATTGGTGAGGATGGGGTTTCTTCTTCAATGATTTCAATGGAAGGTAAGTTAGTTTGTTCTTCTAGTTGGATAAATCTATGACCATGTCATTCATGAGGATTTTCAATTTTACATGGGAGAAGCTCATTTGTTCCATGTTCATAATGGCCTAAACTAAATCTTTTCCAAGCACACTGCTCAAGGTATGTTTGGGCAAACTTAGTTATCTAAGAAATAAAAGTTGGAGTTGAATGGTTTAATTAAAGATGAGGGATTGGAAGCCGAAGGTGGTTGATCAAGTCCCCCATTGATAAAATTGGTTTGATAGTTGGGAGGACTAAATGGGATGATGGTTTTAATGTTGGAATCATAGTTAGAATGTTTATAAATATTTCCCTACTATTTAGGATTAGGAAGGGTATCTAGATTCAATAGGTGACATTCTCCAAGTGAGAGATGTTAAAATGTGGATTCCAAGGGGTCTTTCATAGGGATTTGAGAAGAAGGTATGGTTGATCTTGTAGAAGATTTATTTATGGATGATGAATGGGATGCATCTTTTAGTGAAATGATAAAATCATTGGGGTGGTAAGTCATGTTGCATGACATGAACTTGATCCTCATGCTCAAATTTGAGGCACCTATGCAAAGTTGATGATACACAACCCATGGTTTGGATCCAAGGGCATCCAAGTAATACGTTGTATTAAAACTCCCCTTGTACAATGTAAAATATATTAGGGAGAGTTTAAGGTCCCAAACATATATGAAGGATAACCTTCCCCAAGGTAGTTTCCATCATGTCATTAAAAGATTGGAGTATGGTAGTGGTTTCATACATGATGTTCTCCGGGAGCTTAAGTTGATCATAGGCATGGGAGGAAATGATATTGATTATATATCCCTCATAAATCATAACCCTTTTAATCTAGGTTTGATTGATATGGGAAGTGATGAAGAAGGGAGGGTCTGGATCATCTGGGTGGATAGGAGGTATCTCTAAATCCTAGAATGTGATGAAGCTTGATAGTTGAAGGGCTCCAACAAGGGTTGCTAGTGGTCAAGGATAATTGGGTTAAACCTAAATCGATTGTAAATCTTCCATAATAGCTTAATGATGTTGGGGAGAGGTTTGGATCAACTCATACAAGGTCATATTCACCAATGTTTAGTGAAGTTATTTAAGAATTGACCTATGTATTAGTCTAGATGGGTTGGATTGGGGTGTACCCAAGATAAAAATCTTGGGCTTTGGTGAAGGTTATTGGGATGCTTCTATAAAATAAGGGTACATCCAAATGATAGATACTTTGGCTTTCCCTTTATCTTTTTGGCTTTGTGATCAAGTGACCACATGGATGGCTTTGATTTGGAATGTATGTGGGCTAGTAGGTTTCTTCAGTTATTTCATACTCTTGGATGAGAATTTGGGGATAGGTTTATATGGGGTGGTAGTTTTAGGTTTTTGGCTTAGATGTGGGCTAAGAGGAATTTCCTCTATCAAAAAATCAACCTTGTCACATAATTTTTAGATGATGTCTTGAAGATCTTTATAGTTATATGTGTCATGTCCAAGTGTCCTGTGGTATGCATAGATTAAATTGTCATTGAACCAAGCTAGTTTTGGGCTAAGAGGTTTGAATGGTTTGATGGGGGGTAAGGTTATGTAGGAATTTTGTATCAACTTTTTTAAGATGGTAGAATAGGATTCTAGTAATGGCAGTAAGGAGGTGGAAGTTTTGGTTTTGATTGTTGGGGTTAGTACCTTTTTAGGGGTAGGCTTAATGAATGGAGCTTTGGTTTGTGTAATGATTTTGGTAGATGGTTTTGAGGTTTAGGGTTTGGTATGAATGGGTGGAGGTGTGTCTAGAAGAGGAGGTTGGACTTGTGGTTTATTTGTTGGAGGGCTTGGATTTTTTAACAAGGTGGATGGGTGAGGTCCTAAAATGGATGAGTGGTGTGGCCCAAGGATGGAGGGTAAATTTGAAATGGAAGGCAAAATGGTTTTAGGTTTCTGAATCCTAGGTGGTTCAATATTTCTTATTGGTTTGGTTTTTGAAATTTTAGGTGGGGTCAACTCTAATTTTAAGTTAGGATGGGTGAGATTTTGAGTTGGAAGAACATCTAAGTTTTTGATAGGTTTTAATGGGGTAGTGGGATTTGTTTTATCTATTTTTGAGTGAGTTATGTTGGTTGGTTTATTTCAAGTTTGGGATGTGGATGTTTTTATTGGTTTGGTTGAGGTAGTGGTGTTTTCATTTTTAGAGGTTAAAGATTGGGTGGATAATGGGTTAGTTGGTGATTTATTCTTGGTAGGGTATGAAAGCCCAAGATGGTGCCTAAATTTGGCTTGATCAAGGTTTGGTTGTGATAAAAATTCTATATTTTGGACCAACCTTAAAAATGGTTTATAGGTAGGCTTGGTTTCCCCAGTGGTAGTTTCTAAGGATAGACCAAGCAACTACGAATGTGGGATGGTCATGTTTTCCTTTTATTATGTCAAGGGTTCTAAGGAAATGGTGTATGTTCCAACAATGTAGGGAGTAGGTGAGATGATCTCTTCCTTAGTTATGCTTTCCAAAGGAAGGATGGCTAGTTCTAATATGGAAAAAAATGGCATGGAATTGATGGTTTCCTCCTTCATTATGCTTTCTAAAGGAGAGATGGGTGATTCCACTATGGAAGTAAGTGGAGTAGGAGTGGTGGTTTCTTCCTTTGTTATGATTTTTGAAGGAGAGATGAGTAATTCAACTATGGAAGTGCATGGAGAAGGAGTGGTCATTTGGGTCATAGATCTGTCAATTATAAGTTCAGTAAGAATAATGTTTATTGTATAAACCTCATGTTTGTGGGATGTTTCTACATTCATATGATCATTATTTATAGGAGGTGGGTGGTTTGGTAATGGTTGATGAAATATGTCAAGAACTTGATTGGGAGGTACATTTGGGTTATCCATTATAAGCTCACCCTTGTCAATCTAGTATTGGACTATGTTTTTAAATGTTTTGCATCTATCAACATTATGCCCAATGACATGGTGGTAGTTACATATCTAATTTTCCTTATACCAACTTGGTATAGGATAGGATGAATCAAATTATTGAGGTGGTTTTATTGGAGGAAGTTGGATTATGGATGCTTTAAATTATTTCTCCAAAACTGAAGCATAAGACTCCCCTAGTAGAGTATATCACCTTTGCATAAGTAGTTTTGGGATTTAGAATTTCGGTTCAAAGAGGTGAATGGGTTGGATTGGTTGACTACTAGAGGAGGACCCATTTTAAGGATAAAGACATTGATTATTCCTTTAGCTTTAGCATGGTTTGAGTTTTCAGAGGAAACTTTGGCATATTTAAAACTAGCATTCTTATTCCTTAGCTTAAGTTTTCCCTCATCAATTTCTAGAATTTCCAACTTTTTAGCCATGGTAAATGCCTCATGAAAGTTTTGGAATGTTTGAACCTGTAGGGTGGATGAGATGTGTTTAACACATGCTCAAGAGAAAAGTTCAATTAATTTAGGTTAGGGTAAGGAGAAGGAGAGTTGGTTAATCAACCCTCTCCATTGAGAAATGAAATTGGCAATGGATTCATCCTCAAATTGCCAAATATAATATCTTTCATGGAGATGTTGATGGAGAAGTGGTCCAAGAAATTTTGAGCAAGTTGGGTGAAAGAAAAGAGGGAGTGCCTAGTGATTGCACTATACCAGTCTAATGTTGGTTCCATTAAGAACATGGGGAAGGTTTAGAGTAGAAGAGCATCATCATAGGAAATTAGATAATATGCATGCCTAAATACTCATAGGTGTTGTTGGGGATCCTCCTTTAGAATTTGGCAAATTTAGGAAGTTCCCATTGAGCGAGGTAAGGACGATTAGTACTGAAGGGTGAATGGGTTCGTTGCAAATATGAAAATCAAACAAAAGATTATGGGCTCCAAAAATGGATGTCTATAGAGATGTCATCTTGTCCATTAAAATTTTAATGAGTTTAGTTTGTAGTGCACCCCCATAATTAGAAGGTATGTGTTGTTGGGCTTGTGATGGTACAATATATTGCATACTAGAAAGTTGGGTGGAGGCTACATATTTGTAATTGGCCATGAAAGTTTTGGCAAATAGAGGGGGCATATATCTTTTTAGGTTTGGGATATATCTAGGGTTAGGTGAAGTAGGTATTTATTGGTTCATGTGCATGGTTTGATTGGTTGGTTGAATATGTGTAGTCACCTTGGTACTTATGGGTGGGAGAGTGGACGGTATGGAAACCACTAAGTTTTGGAAGGGGGTAGATGATGTTGGGTTTTGAGTGGGAAAAGATAAGGAAATAATACTAGTGGAAGACACCCTAATGGAAAGTGATGCTTGGGTTGCTATGGGTTGAGTTGTCCCTACATTTGACGGGTTAATGATGGGGTTGGTGGAAGTAGAAGGTGATTGGGAATTGGTTGGTGGAAGGGAAGATTGACTTTAGTTAATAGTGGTTGAAGGGTTGTTTGTGGAAGAGGAAGCTTGGGTCATCATGGATTGGGTGGTAGAAATGGTGGCAACTGAAGTCTCACCCATAAGGTAAGTGGCCATGCTATAAGGTGGCTCAACTGAAGGAATCAAAGTAGGGGCATAATTAGTAATTATGGTAAGATAGTGTTGGAGGGCTATGGGGTTATTACCAAGGAGGTTGGTGAACTCCATATCTCCTCAGGCAAAAGACCGAGGCATATCGGGACTCATAAAATGGTCAGGAGAACTTTGCACAATTGGAGTGTGATCCATGGATGAAGAAGAGGATGAAAGTTGGTGGTGAGGTGGGTTTTGGTTTGCTTGGTCTATAGCTTGTTTCCTTGTCAAGACCATGTGATAAATGGTGGAAGATTTTGGTGGAAATGAACTTACACACTCAAAAAGAGAGCAAATAATAAAACAATAAAGGAAATCACACACACATTAAGAGTATGTTAGATCTTAGAGTTTTTTTATCTCAATTTTAGGCTTATGCATCAATTTTAAAATTTTATGATATTCCACTTGGTTTGTGAATGAGTATTAAAATAAGAAGTCTATGGATAGTTTCAAGTTTGTCTAGGTTTAAAATATCTCTATACTAGAATTGGTACATGGCTTGGTATTAGGGCCTACCCCCTCACTTCACACACTATAGAGATAAAGGTGTTAGGTGCTTTGCTAATATATATTAAATTACCATAGTTTATACTCAACCAATGTACTGAGTTTTGGTTTCTCCCCTTGGTAATAAATTCTAAGTACGATAGCCAACGCTGAAGGTTTACCACTAGGTGATGAAATCTAGTCATGCTTTATATCAATGTTTGATGAATCAATTGTATGAGTGGTTTGGTATGTGTGTGACAAAAGTGATTACTATGATTGATTTAATTTTTAGTTAAGCTATGTGATTTAACCATGAAATCAATCAATGGATGAAGGTTGATTTTAAACCCAAAAGAAATTTTTTAATTTCTTTGAATAAGTACAAAAACAACTATAATGCACCTAAATGTAGAATGAGAATGCAAGTCCTATTATAGGATGAATGCCTTTTCACTTTTTAGAAATAAAAGAAAATAAATGACTTTTGTCTTTTCTAAGAAAGTAAAGAAAACAAGTACTTGCTTTTGATTTTGAAAAGAAGAAATTGAAAGTTACAATTTTCAATTTTAAAAATGAAGAAAATAATGTTTTAGTTTTAGAAATTAAAAAGTGTAATAAATGATTCTTTCACTAATGCAACTAGAATGTCCTAAAATAATTATGAAACTAAGAAAACTCTAGGGTCCCATCAAGCATGCCAAAATGTTTCACTATGTTTTTGTAGTATTTTATTTTACTTTTGAAAACAAGTAAAACTCAAAGAAAGAAAAATGTATAAATGAACGTGGATGTAATTATGTGCTTCGTAATCTAGACGATGTGAAGAACTCATCTTTGGCTTAGAAGGAATGACCTATAATAAGAATGAGACTAAAAATATGATTGATTAGTAATATTGGAGGGTAGATTACCTAGTAAGTGCTAGATCCGAGAAATACAAGACTTCATTGGAAGACTGTCAATCCACTCGTTTAACAAGTTAAGTTCTAAAAAAATGCTGAGAAGAGATACTTGCATAAAGTAATGAAAAGTAATTAATCATAATGTAATAAAATATTTTTCAAGATAAATGATTGATTTTAACAAAATTACATTAACTTATTCAAAATAAATTCTAAAGTGCTAAAACATGATCACAAAATTTGTTATGACTCTATGTTGTGATAGTCATCAAAAAATAAGATTTTGGGTTAGGTCTAATGGGTGATTTAACTTGTTATTTTTGGAAAAAATAATTACATAAAGACTGATGCCCATCATTGTGTAACCAATGACGGTTAAGGGTAATCGATGTTGGTCAAGGGTAACCAATGTCAGTCAAGGGTGATCAATGTCGATCACTGTGTATTTGTCATAGTTCTAATTTTAGACAAAATGTTGGTTACAGAGGGATTTTATGGGCTGTTTGGGGGTTGGTTGATGGTCATAAAGATATAATAGAGTCTCAGAGATATCAAACATAAATATTTCACACTCAAATGGATGATAATGGTCAGTGGAGATTCAATATAAAAAGACGTGTTTAGAGTTGCATAAATCCAACACAAAAGAGAGTGTGGGGAGAGATTCAAAGGGAGTGAAAGAAATAAACTACTAAAACTAAATAAATGAATTTATAAAAAGTATAGGATACTTAGCTATTGTAGATTTTATAACTTGGATATTTCTTGAAGTTGAGTGTGAACTGATTAGAAGCCTAAAATAAAATGGGTAAAATAACAACACTTGAATCCTCAGTATTGAGGTGATGAAGCACTTCTTGATCTCTAGACTAATTCTCTAGTTTACTGGAAAGCTTAGATTTGCACAAGAGTTATAGTTTTTATTCAAAATGATTCAACCTCCTGAGCAAGGGCTTTTGGGTAACCTTAAGTAACCAATATTGTTCATGGTCAACCGACATCGATCAAGGGATGACCAACATTGGTCAAGGTGAAAATGGTCTAAGTTGCCTAAAATAGTGTTTTACACTTAATTTTGACCATTAATATCATTATATGTGTTCCAATCTTGTTTAAGAAGGTATTATTATGCAGATAAAAATAGTCTAGGAGGTTAGGACTTTAAATGCCAAAGTAGGAAATGGTCTTAAGGCTAAGTGTCACTAAGCTAGCCATGGGTTTGGTTAGGATGAGGTGTTAATTAATTAATTTATATAAATGTGTGTAAAGAGGTAAATGGATGTTTTAAATGGGTTTAAGAAATGTTCTAATCCAAGGGGGCCAAAGGGGGTCGAAAAAAGTGTTTTGTGACATCTATAACCATTGATGCAGTTTTCTAGTGTCTATAATGATTGGATATATTATTCTCATTGGTAATTCTTGGATTGATTGTCCAACTTCTAATCAAATAATTTACCCCTAGGGAGCACCCTCAAGATTATTCAATATACGTTCTTAATTTTCAACCTTACCTTGAATGGCATTCAGAGTTGTCAAGATTTCATGGACTTCTTATTGCTTGTCATATGGATTGTCCCCAACTACATTATCATTAGGGGCTTCATTATTTTAATTTTCATTATGGAGGAGAGGTTCACTTCTATTTTGATTCTAGTTTTGGGTGGCATGGCCCCTACCTCTACTTCTACCTTGACCTTGACCACTACCTATCAATATTGGCTTATTAATACATTGATAATTGCAAACCTAATTATTGCTAGCTATGGTCTTAACCATTTTTTGAGGAGTCATAAAAAAATAGTCTCTTAGGCAATATTAGGATAATTAAACCCTTATAATGTCTTATTTATAGATGTGATTTTTATTTAATAACATTAGCACATGCTCAAATACCAGGTGAAATGATTCAAAAAAATTGAGTGTCACTTCATTCAGAGTATATAACGAAATTATGAATAGAGTCCACTACACATAATTTGGTTTTATGTAACATACCCACAAACCTCATAACTAAATTTACGTACATTCAGCCCTTAATTAGGGTAACTACCCATAGAATATTCTATGGAGAAGATTATTCCCTATGAAATCTACATGCAGTTCAGGGCATATTGATATGTGTACCATAAAAAGAAGCTTTGAATTATATGGAGAATAATCTTCCTAATAGGACCACATATGAGTCCTTATCCTATCTAAGAAAATCATATCTATGGAAGTATGGGTATAGGTTAAGGTAGCTTATTTGCCCCTCCTTCGTACTTGGGATGCTTAGGTGGATAAGGACATTTGAACATTAGTGATATGTTAAAACAAATAGAGATTTATTTATTGTTCCTAAGTTAAAGAGTTGTGACATTATTTTATAATCCTTGATTCATAATATAGAAATAACATTATTTTATTTGAATCAATCAACACTATTCATTTGACAAGTTAACAAATGTGAATTATACCTATAAAACCCCTATAATGTAATAGAAATTTAATGAATTTTGGGTAAGTAAATATCTCATTATAGTACTATCCCTATTTAGATCATTATACCATGATCTATACATTTTTAAAGATCATTGTACTACGTGATCCCACTTATCATTTTATGCAAACAATTTACTATTGAGATTTAATTAAGTTATCATGATGTTTGTCAAGGATCGATGTCTTCACACAAGTGAGTATCGTACCTTGACCAATATGATTAACTCATTCTCATAGTAACCTTGGACCATCTTATAGGTAAGTATTTAGAGTTCAAATCTCTAAATTAAAATCTACTTGTGACTTGGTCATTATCATAAGAATCAGTTATAGTATAGGATTCAATTTACACTAATAATAAAGCACATCACTCAATATTAATACATACGAATATAAATCCTTTGTTTTATTCATTAGTCTCCATAATTTGTCCATCTAATAACATCAAAACTATTTATACTAACAATCTATTATAATTTGTTAACAGTCATCATATTAAACTCATGACACTAAATAGGGTTATTTCATTTTTAAGCCAAAGTGTAGTCATATAAAATGCAAAATTTGGTTACTTGAGTATGGCTAATGACATCCAATCCATAGGTCCTCATACTTGCTTGCACAACCCTTTTAAGTTTTTCTTTCACTGATTCCCAATCATCCATAGCTTTCTAGACTTAACCCTTAAAGATGCAATCAACTCTCTTAGGCTCAGATCCATTCCCCCAGGTCTCATTCTATCTAGACAATAGTGTCCAAGTTGGATAAGAGTGTTGAAATCTAGGGTGTCTAGTTTTTAGTGCTATTGTCCAAGTGTACTTTTCATCCTAACGGTCATATTTTCTCAAATATTTATCTTAATTCATATCAACCTAACATGAATTAATTTAACCTACGATTATTAAATCCTTTATAAAAGGCCATTCAAAGTCCATTTAGAAGGGCTGACACCCATTTACAAGAGAGAAACAAGAATACTCAAGCACTCTTGCCTATTCTTTACATATAACCATCCAACAATATTTCAAGCTTATTCAAACTTTTACACCAGTCCCTAGTCACTTCAAGTAGACCCAGTTTGGTATTTACTTGCATTTTCATCACACTATTGCACCAAGCACTTCAATGAGAGAACTACATATAGCTTGATCCCTCTTCAGAGTATTGATATGTAGGTAGCATGCCCACACATGAGGTGTGAAGTTTGTCCAGTGTATCATGTACACACTAACCTCTTTTCTCTATTTTCCAAAGTTCTATTTAATTGCATAAAAGACACAAGAACACAAATAATTAAATCTACAAGGAGTTTCATTGACAATTAAGATCTAAATTTTGATACATGCTCACATAGATGTTGTGAACAAAACCCCAAAAAATCATATCTCTGTGAGTAGTTTGGATAATAGTGGCAAGACCAAGACTACAATATCAAATAGTAAGGTGTTCTATTTTTGACAGTCTTGTTCAATCAAAAAATAAACTCTAAATCTTAGTTTATGACAGTATCCTAGTCCTGTTCCTCTAGTATCAGACTCTGTCCCAACCACAACAACTTGGAATAAGCTAAGTCATATTTTCTCACTCATTACTATTTTTAGAAAAAGCAAAAATACAACTTGTTTAAATAAATCAATGGCTTAATTATTGCATATTACTTATTGATTTTATCGACTCACACTTGTTTATTATTTAGAAATTAAACATCTATTTTCTAAAAATAATAAATCATTTGGTGAACCTGACTTACTTCAAATTTTACATAAAAACCCTAGAAACCTTAGGATAAATTTCTAGCTAATATTTCTCATAAATTTTTAAATTTTTTCTTGAATATTAAAATCAAGAATTCCTCTCAAATTTTAAAATTTTATAATAAATTTTAAAATAAATTTATTTCAAACCCTAGTTGGATCAAATAGCTCCCAGTAATTTTTTAGTAATTTTTCAATCATTTTTTGAATTTTTAGTTGCATAGTAAAATTAGAAAATCACTCAAATTTCAAAAATTCATAGTAATTTTCAAAAAAATATTTTTTTTCAAATCCCTAGTTGCATCTACTAGGTTCCATTAAATCATTAATTTTTTCATAAATTTTTAAATTTTATCTTGTATACTTAGCTCAGAAATTCAATTTCAATTTCAAAAATTCAGTGTTTTGTAAAAATATTTTAGAAAAATCCCTATTTGCATATACTCACTCCTATTTTGCTCCTTGAGGTATCACCTTACATGTTTGCACACTTTGTATCCTTTTCATGCAATTTTTAATTAACTATTTTTTTAATCTTACATTTTCTATATTCAATATTTTCTTTTTCTAGCACTTGGCCTATAACAAATTATTGCAAAAAATTCAAACACTTCTCAAATTGTTTTTCTACTTTAACAATGGCCCAATACACTGGTTTTGATGAAACTGATAAGAGAACTTCAAGAACTCTTAACCAAACATTCTGACATGTAAGATGACATGATTAAAATATTACAAGAGGAATAACAAAAAATAAAAAATGGTCAATCTTCTCAAACCACAAAACAACCAGTTGAAAATGACACTACAAAAGTAATTATGTCTCAACAACCCCCTATAGCAACCCAACCTTATTCTATGCCACCAATTATAACTAGTACATTCCTATCACTTGATGTGGCAGCCCTTGTGCAAGAGATAAGATCTCTTCAATCCAAGGTGCTACATCTTGAGCAAGGCGCCACTAGACTTACGTAGGCTTTGGATTCTTTTGCTCTTCTAAATACACCATTTGCATGTCACATTGCTTCCACATCCTGGACACAAGGTTTTATTTAATCTAAGCTTACTTTTTATGATGGCAAGGGTGATCTAGAGACACATTTGAGAGCTTTCCATGCAACATGCTTGGATTATGTACCAAATTACTAGCTACTTATCAAGTTATTTCCACAGAGTCTAAAGGATTATACTTTATAATGGTTCTATAGTTTATCGAATCAATCGATCAATGCATTCAATCCTTTAATTGACATGTTCCTAGCACATTTCAGTATCAACATTAATGATAAGGTATTTTATGCACAAATTGCATAAC
Source organism: Torreya grandis (assembly GCA_037957365.1). Classification (NCBI taxonomy): domain Eukaryota; kingdom Viridiplantae; phylum Streptophyta; class Pinopsida; order Cupressales; family Taxaceae; genus Torreya; species Torreya grandis. Next base: position 601,218 of record JARHVA010000103.1, read on the forward strand.
AAAAACAAAAATCAAATAAGCATCTCACAAACTATGTGCTTCAATATACGATCATCTTGGCTAAGATGACTAGCCCCATAGCAGATCAAGAGTTACATGATCTCTTCAAATAGATCCTTATACCAGAATTGCATGAATCTATTGTGTTCAAAAGATTCTCTTCCTTCAATAAATTTTGCCATACACTAAAGGAACGAGAAGTAAAACTCATTTCAATGGGCGAACTCAAGTATACAAGCATCTTGGACACAATAGACAAAAGTAATAGCAAAGTCTCATATAAGGTCAAAGTTAATGGTAACAAGAATCAGAATCAACCAATAGTGAATGTAGCTTTAGATCCCCTTAGCATGTGGTTTTATCAGCACATCTGTGGTGTGCATTTACCAATCTATTAGTTTTTTTAGCTAAAATTTTACAACAATTATTAGAATATAACATCATCACTCTCCCTCCTATTCACGAAGTTGATCCAGCAAATCCTCTTTCCCACAGATATGATCAACAAACATTTTGTGATTTTTATAGAGTACCAAGCCACACTAAAAATAGATGCATCAGTTTGAGACATAAGATACAAGACTTGATAGATGACAACCTACTTGATCTTGGCACTTCAATTGAGCCTCCACAGGCTAAGACAATATAGGATAAAGTTTTGAAAATCTTCTCATATCCATTTCCATAGTATTCTAACAAGAGAAAGGGGACACATCAAGTGTTCACCATGCATATCATGCACATCCTCCACTAGTTACATACTAGGCACCTTCAGTTGAATCACATCCTTTGAGTGGTATGATAGGTGTGTGTGAGTCCAGGGTTCCAACTAGACCTTCGATATCCTTCTTAGATTAGGAGATTATTGAGGATAATATAGATTAAAATGCACTCTTTATCAAAGCACATATTCATAATTAACCCATTCATAATGTTTTCATTGATAATGGTTCTAATGTCAACATGTGCATTATTATATTATTGCAGTATTTGGGTTATTCAGAATAGAATATCACTCCAATAAATATAGTTATCAATAGATTTAGTGGGCACATAAAAAGTTCATTAGATGAGATTGTACTTCCTATATAGACTGAGCCAACACTTATGACCACACATTTCACCATAGTTCCTAGTACACGATTTTTTGATATGTTACTTGGTCACATATGGATTCAAAAAATTTGATCAGTACCATCTATAGTTCATAGATGCATAAAATTCATTCATGTTAATCAGGTTATAATAATTGGTGGAGTTCTATATGAGCTACCACTCCCCACTTCAGATCCATCTCCTTTACATTCACCAAATCTAGTTTCTCTACTAGTTTCAAATTTCCTACCAATTACAGTTCTTCTTCTAGTATAGATTCAGACATAATTGAGGCATCCATCGCTAGTATAGAGGGTTCATACATCTCCATCGCTTTGAGATTATAGAAAGCTTCCATCTATAGTATTCACACCTAGAGTAGTATCATTAATATTTTATACGTCTAAACATAGAGCACATGTTCAAAGAGCCTCTCCTACTTACAGATGGTTCCCTAAGATCCCTACAACTGCATCCACTTCTCAAAGTTATAGAGGGACCCCATAGTCAATTTTTACTTCAAAAATTTTAAAACACTTACAATACATACAACTTTCAGAATCACAGTGTCAACCTTTTCATCGTGCTTCATGATCATGCATGATACCTATGTTCGATACAAGACACCATGACAGGGAGTCTCATTCGAGACTCATCAGTTAGTATCATTTCCTCTTAGTCTTTCTTGTATATAGATTATTTCAAAAAAAATAATATAATATTTTAAAAATAAAAAACATTCAAATATATCCAAAAATATAAAAAACATAAAAACATTTTGATTGTATGCATCATCCATGCTTCACATTGCTACTACTATGTTAGGACTTGCATTTTCTATTTCATGTTGTTGTTTGTCGATTTATCTACATTACCATGCTTCACTTGATCTTCTTAGAGTGTGTGTAGTGACATCCAAATCCTTGACTACTTCACTCTATCCATTGAGGGGGCATCTTACTTCTAAATTTGAGGATACACATTGATATACATATCCACTGGGAGCATATTATACATGACTACACCATCCAGGTTATGTCATTCCTACACTACACACTCAAAGTTATCATGCTGATGTATATTACTTACTAGATTATACAGATTACTATATCAATATTCCACTAATATCTAGCACTTGTGTATCTCTTTATCATATACCTAATCTTGTACTAAATATGTCTTGCATACTTTCACTCTTATTTTGATTAGTTAGATGTGATCCTATCTTTCCATTTATTACATGATTTCTCTTGCTTTGCATAGCTTATTAGTTTGCATTTCTAGTTCTTGTTTGTCTCATGTGTGTGCCTTAGGACATTTACCAATGTCATTTTCTTTTATTCATGTGTGTGTACCTTTGGACATTTTCTAATGTCCCTTGTTTGTACTCTTCTATGTGTCGATGGCCCTCGTGCCAATCTTGCTTGTTCTATAGTATGTGTATGTGACATTTGAACATGCCTTGTATGTTTGTTTTCTAGTATGAGTGACATGTGCCAATGCCCCTTGTTTGTTTGGCCCCTTGGCCACCCTTGTATGATTTTTTTCTTCTTACTTTGTATGCTTGTTGCTTGATTGTTTGTATTTATTTGAAAATGTCATGATCCATATCATGCATTTCTTTGTTTTCTTAGATGTCATGATGGACATCATGCTCCATCCTTCCTTGATAACAACTAACAACTAACCCTTTTGATTTTAGTTTAATACATTGCATATGCTTTTATATTGTTATATTTATCTAGGCATGTTACTATTGATCTAACAATCTCTCAATACAAATATTTTTATATCTCGAGATATCTTGTCAATTATCATTGCTATATCATGTATCTATGCAGAATAACACACTTATAGGGCTATCTCTTTTGAGGGCAGTCACTGCAAGGTCTTCATTCCTACCCTTAGAAGAGGAGGCAACAAATAAAAGTTTTGTCATAATGATCATAACTCCTAGGAGTCAGAACAATAGTTTTTAGAACACTCAAAATAAAATCTAGACATCAGACTAGGCAAAACAGACCAAGTAGATAATAAAGAATCTAGAATAGTCATTAGATTTGGCCCTAAACGACAGTGCCAAAGTTGGAATACAATGCTAAATAGTAGGGTGTCCTATTTTTAGCACTCTTATCCAGATAGCAAAAAAATTAGTTTTTCTAGAAACAAATAAAAAGGTGAGTTTCGTCACAAATTTGTCAGTATAGCACAGTCTAGATTCAACATGTTTCAGTATAATTTTTGCTTAGAGAATCGAGATATAAGAGGCATCATGCATAACATGATGGCTCTCACTTCTAATTTTAGATTAGGTAGTTGATATTACTTCTAGATCAAAATCCATATTCAAGACACTAGTGATTGGGGGAAATGTGCACGACACATTGGTCATCCCTTTTTAATGAGTTCAATTTATTTTTCAAGTATTTATCAGTAGTTGCGTGCCTTACTCCATCTATAGGTGGTTGGCATATTTTTTTAAGTTTAGCTTTCATACAAGATTAACTTCCCAAGCACCCAAGTTTCTGAGTTGGCTTCCATATAAGCCTATTGCACCATTTTTAGATTGGCTTTCATACAAGCTTAGTCTTTATCTTTTAAAATGGTCAAGAGGGGCCTAATTTTCAACATACATTTGACTATCTATGTCAACATGGTCAGATTACAGTACATTCATGGGATTTAAGAGCCATCTCATATGACATCTATTCCATACCAGTATCACTTCATAACTTCACTTAATAGGGCAATGATGGAGCCAAAGGACTAGATAGCATTTGTATTATTGAGCCACCTATTCAGAGAGATTAAACATAGTCTAAACATTGATTGATACCTGCATGATTCATTAGGTTCACTTAGTAGGTGACGATGGAGCCAAAGGCCCTGCCTTTGCATTCTTGAGCTACTTCTAGGGAATTGAGCACTCAGATCTGTTTGTAATATTACTTTTGGTATAACACACCCAACACAATATATCATCATAATAGGTTTTATATTGGTTCGCATACCTAGTGAGGTTTATTTGTTCATTTCTCTCCCTCTCTTTTTTACCCAGCTTTTGTACGTTCTTATTTTAGATATAGTGTATCTAGTAAGGACTGATCTACTCTATGTTTTTCATTGTAGATTCACACTTCACACCATGCTCTCTACACACATCCAACATCACACAGTTTCATGAGCTTCACTTTTACAGGTAAGTTTAGGTATGCCTTACTTTTTTTCCCTTTATCCTAGTATTTCACTATACTAAATAATTGGAATAAAGAGGGGAAAATATAGTTATATAAAATGCAAAATTTGGTTACTTGAGTATGGCTAATGATATCCAATCTATAGGTCTTCCTACTTGCTTACACAACCCTTTTAGGCTTTTCTTTCACTAAATTCAATCATCCACAGCCTTCTAGACTTAACCCTTGCAGACCCAAGTAGCTCTCTTAGGCCCAGATCCATCCCCTCAAGTCTAATTCTCTCTATACAATAGCGCTTAAGTTGGACAAGAGCACTGAAACCCAGGGTGTCCAATTTTTAATGTTGTTGTCCAAGTGTACTTTTGGTCTTAATGGTCATATTTTTTTAAATCTTTATCCTAATTCATGTCGACCTAACATGAATTTATTTAACCTATGATCATTAAATCCCTTATAAGAGGCCATTCAAAGTCCATTTAGAATGGCTAACACTCATTTATAAGAGAGAAACAAGAATACAAGTAAGACTATTAAAGCACTCTTTCTTATTCTCTACATACAACCATCTAATAGTATTTCAAACTTATTCAAACATTTACACCAGTCCCTAGTCATTTCAAGTAAACCCAATTTCATATCTACTTGCATTTTCATCACACTATTGCACCAAACACTTCAATGGGAGAACTACATATAGCTTTATCCCTCCTCAAAGTATTGGTATGTAGGTAACATGCCCACACATAAGGTGTGAAGTGCATCCAATGTATCCCTTACATACTAACCCATTTTCTCTATTTGCCAAAGTTCTATATAATTACATTGAAGACACAAACACATGAATAATCAACTCTATAGGGAGTTTCATTGACAACAAAGATCTAAAATTTGGTACACAAGCTCACACAAACACTATGAACAAAACCTACAAAAGTCATATCTCTGTGAGTAGTTTGGATAATAGCGGCAAGACCATGACTACAACATCGAACAATAGGTTGTCATGTTTTTGACGGTCCTATCCAATCAAGAAATGAACTCTAGATCTCAGTTTACAATAGTATCCCAATCTTATTTCTCTAGTATCAAACTTTGTCTCAACTACAACCTCGAATAAGCTAAGTCATATTTTCTCTCACTCATTACTCTTTTTAAAAAAGGTAAAACTAAAATTTATTTAAATAAATCAGTGGCTTAATTATTACATATTAATTACTGATTTTATCTACTTAGATCTATTTATTATTTAGAAATTAAACATGTATTTCTCAAAAATAATAAATCACAAAGCATGCTTATACAAAACTAGCTTCTTAACTCAACTAACGCACCAATTACAAATATAGTTATTTCTTTATAGCTATTTAACTAACTTGTTTCAAGGATCATATTTCATATGATTGTTGTATAAATCAAAATAATTAATCCTTTGAAGTAACAACTTCCAACTATGAATATTAGCATAAATGAAAATTAACCTTATAACTTGAGGTCATATTGACAACATGATGTCAATTTATCACCAATATTAGTTTATGAACAACAAACTAAAAATCATGAACAATAATTTAATAATAATCAAACTCTCTTCATTTAATCATGCGTTCATTCTCCTAAGTGAATATTTTTGAGATATTTAATCAAGAAAAATTTCTAATGCATTATTACATTTCCCACTTTGCATAAGAGGATAATTTTAACTCAGAAAATGATGCGTTATTAATGCAACCTAAACTATTTCCACATATTCAAGTAATGACTAAATTCAATAAATAAGACATCAATTCTCAATTTAGAACTAAAATGAAACACACTTTAGCATTTTGAATGAAATAGCCATAACACTATCAATTTGTATTTATTTTATCCCCAATAGAGATTGGGCAAATTTAGTTTAATGCAACTCGAATTATTTCTCCTTGTTTTACATCAATATCAATTTGCAAACTTGTTATACTTGGTTGTAGCATGCCAAGGAAAGATAAAAATAACTTACCATTTAGAGAGAACATAGCCTCGAGTTCTTCTTTGTTAACAACAATCTTTATTATGTCACAAATTGAATTTAAGTGTAGTTGTATAAAATTTATACATAGTGCTTCTTTAAAACATAAAATGAACCTATTGTTGTGCCCAAAACCATGTTTGCACATCAATAAAAAGATAGGCTGAAATAACATTTCCAACACTTGATAATGATCTTAACTTAACACAATTTAATGTGAAAGTACAATAGTTTGTAATTTATACAAGATCTATGTTTCCAAGTAACTTTGATCACAAACTTGATCAAGTAACAATTAAAATCTACAGTTATAATATAATAAATCACAAACTATAAAATGAACTTATATGCATCCTGTTAACATCGTTTAACTAATAATGAGTTTAATAATTTACACAATGAACTATTAATATTATAATGAAAATATTTAAATACAAATTATAACTTAAACTAGTAAGTTATTCAACCTTTCTATTCATTTAGAGATAAACATTAAAATAATACTAAGTATGAGCTAACCAGTGAATAAAATAATTAAATAATTGACTAAGTTCATAGAAATAACATTATAGTATATAATCATCTACTTTTATGCATTAAATAAAATAATGTTTTCACATTTATAAATCATATTATCTTAAACATAATACAATGAATCATCTTCCAGATCAAGATCAAAACAAGTAACTAGCTGAACAATTTTCAAGAGAGTCTCTCTTCATGAACTATTATGCCTTGACCCATCCTATGATCTTCTTAATAGGTGGCACTTACGACCCCTAACTATCAGTTGAGAGGTGAAATCTAAATTTTGGGTATTAAGGAATGAGGACATGAGTAATAAGGGATATAAAATCTATTACTAAATTGTAGCAATCACTCAATAAATAATAGATTCACCATTGAAGGATCAAATTTAAAAATTGACTCAAAAAATAATCACCAATAGTCATGCAAATATTGACAACCTTTGTCATTCTCCAAAGGTTTAATTGGCATCAAATACATTCTCAATCAATCATGATAAAACTTCATCATTTAAGCAAGGTATGCCAATGGTAATATATCAAAATCCAACAACCATAGTGAGATAAAGATCATCACCTACAGCTATGAGGAAAAATATAACATTCTTATACAATTTGTAGTCAAAACTAGTTAAAGAAATCATCAAGGAATTAAATAACTCACTCCTTTACCCTCTAATCATATGCAATTATTTAATCACCTACACAAGTGTGACAAAGTGATGAAATCACTATAACTGACTTTTATATGCCAAAGTTGAATACTCAAAAAAAATTTCAAGCAGATGATAACATAAACCAGTTAATATGAAAACTCATGCTACTAGATCAAATATGTGTACGAAAAATAATACCAAAAAAATAAATTCAATATTGCTCAAAATGACACAATACAAGCTAAGGTATTAACTTCAAATTCTAGTTATTCTACCTAGCCATTTTAAACAGGTAAAATAAATGAAAACTCAAAACATCATGAGCAGATAACAAAATAAAACCCACAAAATGAAATACACAACCCTTAAAAAAATGACAATAATAATAAATCCTCATTTGAAAGCCCAAAACATCTTAAGCATCTATCAAAATAAAACCCAACAAATTTATATTATTAGGCCTCTACAAAAATGGCCGTAGTAATAAAGCCCTCAATTTGGAACCCCAAAACATCTTGCACAATCTTAATGCCAAAACAACTAAGTAAACATACAAGTAATAAAATATTTAATCTACCCATTTTTATGAGTTCAAAACAAAGATTTTAATGCTAGTGTTTAAGTTCAAAAAATTAAAATATCTTGGTAAATCAAAACCAAAATAACCCCTATTCCAAAAGAAGGTTTTACATCAATTTAAATCGATTTGTGGTGTTTTCAGGTTTATCAAGTAGTCTTATGACCTCCTCATGAACTTCCAAATAATTTACTTTACTTGAAAACACAAATCAGATTTTTATTTTCCTTTTTCCAAATTTAAAACAACACTTACTTCGAATTTGATTTTTTTCTAGTAAAGGGATGAAGTTTCTTGCTCACTTCCCCAGATTTGTTTGTATTGCACCATATCCAACCTCTTTTTCTATCTGAGCCACAAGATGCTCTTTTATCCCTCCTCTCTCCTTACAAGATTTTTGAGCCCATATACCCACAATTTGCACCATTACTCTTCCCTACTAGGGTTTCCTTCTCTCCTCCAATATTTTCTCCTATGCCTCTCTCCTCCAACTATCCCAACAAACATAATAAAATACCCAAATCCGCCAAAGTTGAAATCATGTAATTATTTTCTCAATCAACCAAGATATTTGGTCATAATAACAATTATTTATGAGTCAAATATCCATGCCCCCTCCCCTTACTTAGGTTATTATGACAAAATCAAATATTAGTGAGACATTTAATTATGGTCCCTCCACCTAAAAAATCAAGTAATAAGTATGAGGTCAAATAACATCACCAAGGGGAGTCAAGGATGTAATTAAAAAAAATAAAAAGAATAACCCCATAACCACGGAATGCCAAAATGGCAAATCAAAATAATAAGATAATGAAACAAGGTAGTGAAAGTCCACATGAAATCAAGAATGAGTAAGACTCGAATTCATAAATAGAATAATAAAATATGATAACAAGTGATGAAACAATCACAACTGATGGACTGTTGTTGATCAATGACTAATGGCTTATGTACAGTATCCCTTTTACCTATGTCAGTGTCATCCAATTGCTCACTACCCTGTCTCATTATTTTCTTGAATGCCAAAATCCACCAATAGCTTAGCTCAGGTACCTGTACCTGTAGCCATAAATGGGCATCAATAACACTTAAACAACATGAAAGTAACATAATAATATATCTGAACTAAATAATACAAAGTAAAAAAAACTAAATTAGAATCAATGTTGTGACTGAGGTAACCAAATCGCCTTGTTGCAACATGAACTATAGTTGTAGTACTTAGTCAAATGTCCACTAAAACTAAATAACCATGATCTAAATCAAATTATAGCATAACTAGTGCACTACCATCAAAATAACAGTTATATAAGTATAGCTAAAAAATATAAAAGTATGCTAAAAACATATAATAATCTATGAAAGAAGGTTTATAATTTAAATTGTAACACATGGGTACTATTTATGAAACTAGAAATATTTTTAAATGCATAAGGATGCACATCAATGAAGGTGTGATCATGCATAAATTTGGATTCCTTTGGGATTATATGAATCTACTTTCTGCTGTCTTTGAATAAGAACATGTCATAAGTTGAGATGTTAAACTTGTACCTCACCACAAAAATCCAATTTATGAATCTCTACAATGGGTCGTAAAAAGGTAATATCATCACTCTTGATGCACATTGAGTATTACACCCAATTTTACTTATTGACAATGTGAAGAGCCCATGACTTGTATTAGAGATAGTTGACAACCATATCATTAATTTTGCCTTAAAAATATAAATACTGAATAAATTGTTGGGAGTGGTTAATGAGTTGGTCTTTTCCCATAATCTCTTAAATTGAGGAAATCATATTTATATTTTAGGAACACCTTATTAAGAAGATACAAATCATGTTTGGACTCTTCCTCATAACTTTTAATCTTAACCTTCACCTTATCTACACAATTTATTCAAAATTGTTGACACCCTACTATTTATCCATACATTAATGTAATTACTTTAGACCTCTTCCTCTTCAACACATTTTCCCTTATCATCTTTTGTCATTTCCATATTGTCTACATATTCATTAAAAAATTGAATTTTCAAAGCTTTACATATCTGTAACAAAATGATGTAAACTAAGATGATGATGATGACAATAATAATAATAATGAAATACAAATCAAGGGACAAAACAATATAACAATATTGTGTTATATTAAATATAAAAACATAAAATTTCACTAATTTATGTTATTTCAATAGTTTCAATAAAAATGTTTAATGAAAAAATATATTTGTACCAATTTACCTAATTTCATCTAGTTTGGCCTAATTTTACTTTAAATTATTTAATTTCCATAAATTTCTCCTATTTTCACTAATTTCCCCTATTTGTCACTAGTTTCCATGATTTCGTAAGGCCTAATATCATCAAGTTTGCCTTTTTTTTTTTTTTTTAAAATTGACCTAATTTTATTCTAATTTCCCTAATTTTTCTTAGTTTCACTAAATTCCACAACTTTCTGTAATTTCTCAAATTTCTCAAACTTTCCCTATTTGTCACTAATTTCCTTAATTTCATCAAGTTTGGCCTAACTTTATCCTAATTTATTCTACTTTTATAATTTCCTCTAATTCTTCTAATTTATTTAATTTTCTCTGTCATTAATTTACCATTTTCATTTAGTTATGCATAGTTTTACTCTTACTTAAACCTCATTTACTCTAATTTCCTCAATTTTCTCCAATTCTCCAAATTTGTCTATTTTTACCCATTTGCCACTAATTTATGTAATTTCATCAAGATTGGTGTAATTTTACTCTAATTTTACACAAAATTTTTCAAGTTTCACTAATTTCTGTAAATTTCTATAATTTCTTCAATCTCGAATTTCCCCTATTTATCACTAATTTCCCTAACTTTGTAATTTTGACATAAATTTGTTAAATTTGGCCTATTTTTACTATTTTCCTAATTTTCTCACGTCTCTATATTTTTGTAATTTGTCATAATTTCTATAATTTTTCATATTTTTCACTATTTTAACTAATTTCTTCAATTTTTGCCTAATTTTACTTTAATTTCACCCTAATTTACCCAAGTTTCACTAATTTGCATAGTTTTCCTTAATGTTGCCAATTTCTCTAATTTACCTACCACTAATTTCTCTAATTTCATGAGTTCGATCCAATTTCATCAAGTTTGATATAATTTTATCAAGTTCGACCTATTTTTAATCTAATTTCAATATTACCTATTTTTTTAAATTTCTCTATTTTTCCTGATTTGTGACTGTTAATCTAATTTTGTAAAAGTTGGCCTTATTTTATTTTAATTTTACTATAATTTCCTCAAGTTTCACTAACTTTTATAATTTCCCCATTTTTTTTCTAATTTCTTATATTTATCACTAATTTCATAAGTTTGGCCCAATTTTGTCAAGTTTGGCTAAATTTCATCAACTATTTCATATTTCTACTATAATTTTCCTAAGTTTCATTAATTTCCCCTATTTTTTCCATTAAAAAAAAAATATATTTGTCACTAATTTACCTAATTTCCTCAAATTTGGCCTTATCTTCCCCAATTTTCCCCTCATTTCACTAATCTCCTTAATTTTCCCAAATTACCTCATTTTCTATATTTATCATTATTTTCTTAATTTTCCTTTTAACCTAATTTCCTCTATTTCTCACTAATTTTCACACTTGTGTAAGTTTGGCCTAATTTTGTTCTAATTTCCCTAAGTTTCACTATTTTTTTCTCTAAGAACCCCTTTTCCCTAACATTTTCACTAATTTATCTCTTTTTTAGAATGTGCCACTATTTTGTTCAATTAACTCTAATTTTACCCAAATGTCTACAATTTTACACTTGTTTTCAAAGGGCAAATTTAATTTCCTTAATTTTTTTGTGTCTTTCATTAATATTTTCAATTCATAAATCTCAGTTTTTTACCCTAGTTTTCTCTTAATAACAATAGTAAAACAAAAATCTATTATAAGACTAAATTAGTCATTTGGTAATGTTTAACTGGAAAAAATAAGTTTAATTTCCTTTTCCTTCATTATTTCTCTCCTTTCCAACACCAAAAATCGACATGAGTAATGAAAATGACACTTGCAACGGGTTATATAAGCGCTCAACACAAATCTACACCAAAATAAGATGACACAAAGGTGGCACAAATGTGACATAACTTGCATCACTATTTCATGTGACATTTGTCTGACCTTTGCATCACAATTTCCTTCGAGCATAGAAATAACACAAATTGTGTAATGCCACAAAATTAACCCAAATTTTGGTGCTAATTGCACTTTATGCAATAGTTTTGTCTCCCCACCTTGTGCAATAATTCTCAATATTTTCTCATGTTAGTATCTCATACGTCCATGTAGGTTTGACATATAATGGCCTCACCATGTGTGTCAACGAACACATTACTTCATTCATCATAATTTATTGCACGGGTTTTAACTCCAAAAAGTCATCTTTTTACCCATTATGATGAAGTTCTTTCTAAAGTGTATCCTTTATTTGTCCACTTATTCAACTTTAAAAGTTGCTTGTGGGATTCCATCCAATCTTGTCAATGCCTTCTCTGTGTAGTGTCAGACACTATATATGGGAACCTCATATAGGATCCTTCTTTTCTATCTTTCTTCACCACATTTAGTAATGTGTAAAGTTTCATTACATAGAATGTAGCATATCCTTTTTATAAATCAAACAACTTATTTTACACTCTATGCTTGGATCTAAACACTTGGTTCACATTGTTGATCCACTTCAACCTTTTCACCTTATATGTGTTGATCATCCATCTATACATTGGTGTGAGACATAATTTCCTACACACAACTTCTTTTCCTACTAAATCTCAAATTATTATCTCTCTAGGATGCGTAAATCCTCCAATAGCATTAAATTTAGGGATATTCACCAACATGAATATTCCTCATGCATCATGCACCTCCTCAACTACCTAGTCGATCTCCTTGGATATGTACTTGGCATAGTTTAACTTTATCCCATTTTTTTCTATACAGTAGGCCACATAAATGATGGGCTTGAAAACATCTACCCATCACTTTGCAATAGTTAGTTTCATATGAATAAGATGCATAGCTACCGATGTTTGAAAAGTGGAGATGTCTTTCAAATCCATCTTATATCTCCCTTGATGTAACTCCAACTCCATTTCCACTACATCAATGTTTTCATTGTCCACAAATGTTGTTTGCATATCATCCCCTTCATTCTTCAACCTTATAATTTATTTCATTGATTCACATTGGCAAGATCTTCATACTTATTCCAACAAAATATATCATTTTGTTATGTGTTCTCGACAACCACCATTTTGTTATCTCATTTGGCTTCCAAATATTAGACATCTCCTATAGCTCGAGTATCCTTATATCTTCCAAGTGAATTCTCATAGTAACCATAGTGTTTAATCTCCTTAGTGCCTTCAATTAAGTAGTGATCTCTTTTTCTATTTCTACCTTTCTATGATTAAAATACTCAATCATACAATATCCGACCTTGGTGATTATCTCCTCACCTATGTTTACCTCTACAAATTTCATAAGCTAGCCTTCAAACACCTTAATCATCTTGCCCATTTTGTATTGAAAGATTTTCTAGAAGCCTTGGTCAAGGTATTTTGCTGTTAGACTTATTTTTCCACTTCATCTTCCAAATTGTTCATTGACATGGAGACTTATTTATCTTCTTCCACTAGAGGTGTCACTATTGGTCTTTCTTCTTCTTTACAATCATTATAATCTCCCAACCCTTCACATATTTTCAAACAACAGTCTTCCCTTCACTAATCCCCTTATTGACTAGATCTGAAATTTCACTCTCACAAACACAACACCCTTCCATGATCCTTCAATGGTGTTGTATCTCTCTTACGATGTCCAAATCAACTCTACAACTCAATTTTATTAGATGTCATAGTTATCTTTACCACACAATAATAATAGATCTCTTTGAATATCACAATTCACAAATGATTCTCAAAGGCCATCCCATTTCCTTTCTAGCCTTAGGTACATTACTTATGCCACCTACATACGAATTATTTGCTTTGTTGTCATCTAATGGTCAAAATTTAAAAATATGACTTTCTCTCACCATTTATCATGTCCATTTAAAAATATTCCCATCCATTTATGCATGCAACATCCTACACATGTTCCATCTCAACCCATTATTGTGTGCATAACCTTACTATGTCCATCACAGTTTGTGTTACACTTTCCTTGTTCAACATACTTTATGCACACATTTATGTTCACTTTTCATAACTCTTCAAACTTTTTCCTACAAAGTAATTTGATGTTCCCTTCTTTCCATAACCAATATGTGCTAAAAATGAGTGTGCATCATTGTATTTTTTTCGCCTTGGTTTTTTCCCTTATTATTTATTTTAATGGATCCATGTTTCCACTTATCTACAAAACTACATTGGGTGAACCTACCCCTTATAGAGATACTTAGACATATAGTATAAGTATCTTGAAAGACCTTGTTCGACTCATCCCACTAGACTTACAAGATAATCCTCACTTATTACACATAATATAAAAGCATGTTAATAAATCAAACTATATAATGAAATCACATGAGAATGTAGAGGAATAAGATATTTCCTACACATTTTTCACACACAAGGATCAAATTTGCAAGACCACTCAAAATCTTAAGTGTTAAATTTGGTAAATAACAAATGAAAAATTGAAGACATGAGAAATTGAGCATATACTTAATATTTGAATGTATTCCCCCTTCTAATAAGCTCTTCACATTCAAAGAGATTCAAATGAAATAATGGAGAAGAGAGAGCTTTAATTTATAGAAGACATTAGAAGCCCATGAAAAATTATGACTGGCTAGGAAAGAGTTGGGCCTCGTGTGATTAGCTAGAATAAATATGGATCTCATGTGATTGGCCACATACTTATCATTACCTTATTAGTTGGAAGAAAATCCAAAATAGCTAAAAAAATAGGAAAATAACATAAATACTTAGGTTTTAATGACTAACCTAATTTATCGAAACTAGGTAAAATATCATATCTAAGTAATCTGAAAAATAGGTGCATTTGATTGATTGCACAACCACCCCGTTAAGTACAAATTAGGAATTATATATATATATATATATATATATATATATATATATATATATATATATATATATATATATATAAAGGTTAAGAATCCTTGGAAATGGGTTTCAAAAATAAGTCAAATGAAGTAACCATATACAATGAAAGCTCATGAAGAAAAGGACTAACACACCCTCTCTTGACCCCCTAAATACTACATGTATCCTTTAAACTAGATGTGGAAGGTGGTGAAGGAATGTGTCACAAACTAAAGTGTCTCGATGATGAGGGCCTCTGCTTAAAGACTGAAGAAGGTCCATTTCATAGATTAATGTGTCTACCATTTGCAAGAGGAAGGACATAACATGTGGACTAAAAATCTATCCATTCCATGAAGGAAAACAAAGGCAACAATATGAAAGTATTTATAACCAGTCTAAAGTTGAACTATGGTATAGTTTTGAAAAGATCGTGCACAAGAATTGTACTTGATATCATAGAAGTAAACCTATCAAAATAATATCATGGAGCATTCAATGAAAGAGTGTTCATGTGAAGTGGAGGGCATAGCCCAACAACCATCAATTTGATGAAGAATTGATATCAAAAAATGTGAAAGTGCCAAAGATCATAGCATAGGTACTCCCATCAATAGAGACAAAAACCTCATTTAAAATAAAAATGTGTGATGGATTTTTAAAAGGATGAGGATTATCATGTACAAGACCTAAATTGGAGTCTATAAAAATATGTGTAATGTATGTCAAAAACTCATTAAAAAATGATGGCTCTACAAAGAGAAGAAAAATGTTTTATAGTATAGGATCATCACAAGAGATAGGTGTGGGAAATACAATCTCAAAATACTCGAGTCTCCAGTAAAGGAAGGGTATCCATAAAGATTATGAATAATTATCCAAATAGTGCAAGGAAACTTTGTTTGATCTAGATGGTGATGGAAAGGCATGGAAACATACATAAATAAGAGATTAAGGAAAATGTCACATAGATTGAGCTAGTCATTTTATAGAGTTGGGTCAAAAGGACCAAGACCTTGTGCATATATAAATAAAAGAAGGCTCTTGGTAGTGAATAAATGTTTCATGCACAAATGCCACGATGAAAAATTTGTCCTCCCAAGAGGTAATGGAGGTGAATCTGCCATCATAATTGTCTCATCATCTCTAAAAACAATAAGGAGCTAGTCTCGCGAGCATAATCATAAAGAGAAATTTGAAAAAAGAAGAGCATAATAAATACATTGCACCTCAAATGCCGCACAAAATAGTGAAGCATGACAACGCCTCACAAAAGTGTTCAAAACATAGGCATTACACCTATAAAAATAGTGTCAACTATAACCTAAAAATGAACCCCAATATGGCATGAAAGAAAAAATGGGCCAAAAATGCCCAACAAGCATGATAGATGTGTTGTGAAGAAACAAGAAACAAATACAATATTTTGCACATAAATCAATACAATAAAAATGAAGCCCCTAATAATTATATCATGTTATAGTTAAGTAGAAATACATGATATTCAACTCCTCATAATTGATTATAATTCCCTGACGCTTGATAGAAAATGGTTGATGGGTCCTTTTGGTGGATATTTCATACGATTTACCTCATTGTATTTCATATACCGTGAGTGACACTTTTGCATATTTGATGCCTTTGTAATGTATTATACATGTTGTCATGATATATTTTTTAATATTTGTGGATGCTTTGTGATGATTTATTTAATGAAATTAGCTTCTTTTGTTGTACATCATTTTTTCTATCACAAATGAGTAATAAACCAATACTGAGGAGGACATCTTGACCTCTCAAATTTTCTACATGTTATCCCAATTTTTCTGCATGGCATCCCATCAGTCAAATTTGTGGATTTATGATAGTTTATCAACATTCCCACATGTTTCTATTACTTTCTAGGTTGTTTTTAGCCTCCAATTTTCATGGAAGTTTAGGCATTTTTTTTATTTTTCAATTTTCTTGAAAATAGTAATTTTTCTAGGTAATGGAAATATGATTTTTACAAATTAATATTTTTTGTGAAAAATTAAAAAAAAACCTTTTTTTTGCTCAGTATATGTTTTTTGCAAAAACCTAAAGTTCAGGACTCCTAAGAAGGATGAGGATGAATAGTGTTACTTGTAGTGATTCTGCAAACTTTTTACAAGTTGGAAAACCCTAGTCATTTTTTGTGGATTCTAATCTTTACTAGATTTACAATGAGTTCAACTTTGTGAATTTTTTATTTATAGTTACTTTATGATTTTTTTAAGCTTTCAAGGTTTTTCAATATCCCTCCCTTGCCCCTTCCCCTCTCTAAAACATTGTAACAACTATGCTTTGCCAGTGTCCCATTGTTGTGCCACCATTGCTTAGCCTACCCCACACTAAGTCTTTTGTGACACTCGTAGGTTCTTAGAGGCCATCCTATTTAGTTCACTCCCAATTTATTCAATGTCATCTAAGTAGGCACACCAAATACTCATAAGGTCTTGAAATCTGCCCCGACCCTCTCATTTGGCCTCATTTTAATGATTTTCACTTCACAAAGCATATTTTTTTGTTTAGTATGCCTAACAGGTTCCCATTTTTTTTTAAGACATGGTGTTTCTAACACCATCAATGTGGAATGGACACCCTATTAGTATGCAAGCCTGATATTTTAAAGAAATTCAATTTCTTCTTGTGTAAACCCATGGGAATCTCATTTGTGGATCTTCCCAACCTTATATATTTTAAAACTATATGGAATTTTTTCTTGCAAGTTTTTTGAAAGCGAATTTTGTTTCCTATGGATTTCAAATATATAATTATATTTATTTAGTTATGCATGGAAGTACAATTATATATATATATATATACATATATATATATACACACACACACACACATATATATATACATACATATATATATACATATATATATACATATATATATATATGTATATATATATGTATATATATATGTATATATATATGTATATATGTGTATATATATATATATATATGTATATATATGTATATATATATATATATATACATATATATATATACATATATATATACATATATATATATATGACATTTTAATCCACACTACATAATTACAAGCAGTTGTGAGAGATTCTATTTTTTTCTCAGTCTCAAATCTCATTTTTTATGTTTGGGGTAGGGGTATATCAAATATAAGGTTTTTTTTGGTGTCTTCACCATTTTGTGTATGCACTGAGGCAGATCATGGTTATTGTACTATTATTTTTTTGAGTTTCTCACTATGTATATGCTCATGAGACCAAATCCTTACTATTTTAAGAGATATTGATACTAATATGCATCATGGTGTTTGTGTATGGAAAAATTCTTCACTAGAGAGGGAATTTCTTCATTTCTATATAGATAGGTCATGCTCCTTTTGTCCCAATTTAGTATAATCACTAACTCAATCCATGTGATAGGTTTCTTGGTACTTCGTTGATGCATGTTTGCATGCCTTTCATCCATTAGTTAAATCACATGGAGTGTCCTGACATTTTTGGGGGGATTCCTTAGAATTTGTTTAGAGACAACACATATGATTCATTAGACACTTCATCGTATGACTTGAAGTCTCTACCATTCCTCCTCCTTTTGATTGTGAATATGTTTTCTTGTCATATATTGCCCTTCTTTTTTGGATGAATTTATACCACTCTTGAATCATTTATTTTCAAACCTATCTCGTCTTTTCTTGTAAGATATCTCTTATAAATCCATCACTTTTCTATCATATTTATGATATTTTAGAGGATTCTATCTCCAGCCATAAAAGTGCCCATACTGATTCTTTTTGTATTTCCACCACAATCTAGTTCAATGATGGCCCATCATGTCTCGTGGGTCCTATTTCTTCAATTTTAGAATACTCTATCTCCATTAAATTTAGTGATACCCCACCATGACTTGTGGGTCCACCTTCTAATGTTTTGGAGTACATTGATAGGAGTGCCCATGTTGTGATCTTTGACAATTACACATTTTTTGAGTTCATTGATGGGAGTGCCCCCATCGTGTTCTTTGACACTTCCGCATTTTTAGATATCAATGATGATCCACTATGTTTTTTGGATCCTCATTCTTCACATTTTAGAGTTTTTTAGTTATGCCCTTCATTTCACATGGACATTAATTTGGAAAATGGTTTGTCCTCCTTTTGATAGTTCTTTAATGGCATCATTTTCAATTCTTATAGAAGATCTTGATAAATCATTGCTAGTCTTTAGCTTTGGACCAATATCAAAATTCTTCATACTCATGCCTTAAAGAATTTGCATTCCTTCATGAGATGGGCATACTTTGAGTACATTAATTATATCTTTCATATTGTAAAGTAAAAAATGTTGTTTTGTGTAGGTGGACCTCCTTTAGCATTCATAAAGACGCCCTCATCATCGACATTATCTAGTTTGAGAATTACAATCCTTCATTATAATGTGCATTTTTTTGAAGGAAGTAGTCATCAGGGGCAGGGGTGGGAAGAAGGGGAGGATAAGGGTTGTCTCTAGTTCTCCTTCCTTTTTATAAGTTTTCATTGTACATGGGTTCCTGATTAGGCATACTTATCGAGACCCATTTAGAGGATTCTAGGACTCCCATTTTTTTCTATAGACCTCCCTAAGTTGCACATAAGGGAGGGTGTTGGTTCATATTTCATGTTCACCTTTATTAAGGTAACTTAGGTTTATTATTATAATTATAGTTATTATAGAACCTTTATCTATGCTTATAATAATACAAAGATGTGCATTTAATGTCATCCACTAGTTTGCCACCTCTAATAGAGCAATCACATTTTCCAATTATGTGGCCAACATGAAAATAAATGTAAACACTTGTCTTTGTTATTTATAACCTTTACCTCATTGTACTTCATATATTGTGTGGTAATTTTACATATTGGATGCCTCTACAATGTATTATACATGTCATAATGGCTTGTGTAAGCTTTTTGGATGTTGTGTGATGATTTATTGAATGCAATCAACTTCTTTTGTTATTCATGATATGTGCCTGCAAATCTATCACATATGAGGAGTAAACCGATATTGAGGATGACATCTTGGCCTTTATACATTTTTTACATGCTATCATATCTTTTCTACGATTCTAATAGATAAAAATCAAATTTCCTACAATATGGAAAGCACATAAGTATAAATATGAAATCTTCACCAAAAAAAATCATGTTCCAAAAAACAACACTCAATTTCGACTCATAAATTTTGAGATAAACCTTGTTGAATAATTATGTCCTGTAGAGGGATGTGATGGCCACATACAAAAAAGATATTTTGTGGGGGTATGACACCTGTCGTAATAGACCCACTCTTCCATCTTTCGTACTTGAAAAAAGAACACATAGAATAGGGACCTTTTGGGGCTTCTAGGAACTCAAAAAATCCTTCTAAGAGTGAAAAAACACAAAGAGGGCCAAAAGGTCATGGAAGACTAGTATGGACCTCCATGGTCCTTAGAGTACTAGGTGCAAGGGCAATAGTGGGGGGGAGGGAATGGTGGGGATGAACGAGGGGCGTTGGGGGAGGCTCTACTACATTGTTGACTCGGTTGAGAGGGAGGTGTAGAGTGACATGTACATGGCATGCATTAGTTTTAAATTATGGGGAGTGAAAAAATCCAAGTAGTGGGGAACACAATTAAGGTAGATCATGAGTGGAGGGGCATTAGAGGAGCTACATGGGAGGGTTGTGGGTAGCATGGCAAGGCTGCTAAAACCCATAAAACACTAAAATATTTATAACATGAGATTTAAAAGACCTTTTTTTTTATTTTCTTTTGCAAGCAAGAAAAAATTTAAAGGGCATTTTAAAAAAAATATCATGGTGTCCTGAAAGTAAATTTTTAAAAAATCACAAGAACACTTGTTGGACACCCAGATCCTTCATGAAACCCTATAGGCCTTGAAACTTCAAATCGCTGTAAAAAATCAACCACAGAGTGAAAAGGCTACTTTTTTTTAAATCATAAATTTTGAATGTTTCCATAAACAAATTATCCCATCCTTAAAAGTTACTCTACTTAAAAAAATTTAAATCAACCACAAAGTGAAAAAGCTATTTTTCTTAAATCATAGATTTTGCATGTTTCCAAAAAAAAAGTTGTCCCATCCTTAAAAGTTACTCTACCTACCTACAAAAATGAAATACAACAAAAAAAGCCAAAAAAAACTTTTTTTTTCTTTGAAAATGAAAACCTACTAAATGTTTTAAAAACCCAATACTCCAAAATAGTTATTTTTATTTTTTTCTTAAACCCTATATTCCCAAACAATATTTTTGAGGAAAAAAAGACTTAAACTAAGGAGGCCATAAAAAGAATGATTTGTGAAAATTTGATAGAAGAGAGTCCACATTCAAAGGGCTTCTTCCGCTAAATCTTCAAAGAATTAAATTGAAGATTTTTGCTCTAGTATCATGAAAGAACATGGGAATAAAGAGAAGTAAAATATTTCCTGCACATTGTTCACACCTAGACATTAAATATACAAGACCAATCATAAAATCTTAAGTGTTAAATTTAATAAATAACAAATAAAAAAGTTAAAACACAAGAAATCAGGCAAAAACTCAACGTCCATATGTATTCCTCCTCTAAATAAGCTTCCCACATAAAGAGTTCAAGATTCAAATGGAATATAGGAGGGGAGAGGCCTCTAAGCTATAGAAAAAATTAAAGGCCTATGAAAAACTATGATTGGCTAGAAATAATTTGGCCCCAATGTGATTGGCCATAATAAAAGTGGCTCTTGTGTGATTTTCCACATACTCCTCAAAAGCCTCTTGGTTTGAGGAAAAGCCGAAAATAGATAAAAATATAAAAATAAAACAAATACTATCTTACATTATAATAACTTCCTTAAAGTACTAAAAGTAAGTAAACTGAAAAAGAGGTTCATCCAATTAATTGCACCAACACAACAAATAAGAAATATTTTTATTGTACATTTTCTCAAAGCCAATGGCCTTTTCCCATCTTGCATTATGCATGGTCATTCAAAGTATGATTTGAGTCTTTCTCCATTGAAATACCCCTACAACTATTCACCATCTAACCCATGTTATTTGTATCTATTGGTTTATACAATATGATGAAGAATATATGGCCCCACCCATCTAATATGGAGCTTCCCTGGGTGTTTTGCATATTTGGAGGTGTACAAAAGCACCTTGGTGTTGATACATAATTTATTGGTTTTAATTTGCATGTTGTGCCAAGCATTTTGACGATTCTTCTCTACTCCTTAGCTCCATTATGCCAATACCCTTTTCTTGTACAACTTCATTAACTCTTCCAATCTCTTGTTCATTGATGTGTGTTCTTCCAACCCTCTTGTATGCACAATTCTCAATGAAAGAATCAAGAAATCCACAAGTAACATAACCTTTCTTGCATATACCAACGTGAATGGTGTATACATATCTAACCATTTGTATGTCATTCTATAGTCCCATAACATTGATGAAACCAAGTCATCCCAATATCTATGCCTAACATCATAGATCTTAGTGACCACACGTACCAAAATATTATTAAAGGCTCCCATAGTACCATGTTCTTATGTATGATACAATGTTGTCTTGTGATGCGCAACCATAAAGTCTTCTACAAAATGTGCACCATTTTTTACAATAAAATGAGTCTATATATCACTTATCAAACTTAGTGGAGACCTATACTTGATGATGATATTATCCCATAAGAACCTAGTGGTATTTGTTATTTTATAATCATTTGGAATCATAGTATCAACTAATCTTGTCAAATAGTCAATAGATGCTATGATATAACATGCATTGTTATGTCCTATAATAGGACTTATTGGACCCAAAAAATCCACCACCCATTTTTCAAAATGTTCCTATGCAAAAATTAGGATTAATGACATTTCATCCAATCTATTAAGATTTCCTACCCTTTGGTAGGTATCACATTTATGTGCATATTCCTTTGTAATTATAAATGTTGACCAACATGATCTTGTGCATAGATTCCTCTTTTGCATAGTGTCTACCAACAATGCCTTCATGTGGTATTCACATAGCATATATACACATTCATGCTCCAACACACATATATGTAGTACTTCAACTCTCCCTAACTTGTATAATTATCCCCTACCAACTAATATGGCATAACCCTTACTGTCAACTACTTATTTTGTTTTTCCATCCAGTCACTTATGGCCATCCTTGAAGTTAAGAATGCAGAGATATCTACCATTTATTCAAGAACTCTACACTTTGTATAGTTACACATCTAGCATGAAATCATCAATTGGCTCTACAACCTCCCCTATATCAATACATGACAAATGGTATAGTCCTACATTCAATCTTGTAGGTCACCACCACTAAAAATTGAATATCGAATAAAACTATCTATAATAAATTTAGGGCATGTAACATCAGTGTGTTCACCAAATATTTAAGTGCCTCATGATTTTTAAGAAACACAAATGAAGTTGAAAGAAGATATTTGTTGAGCTTCTATAGTGCATTAACTATTGCTAGCGCTTCTCTCCATTGTTGTATAATTTTGCTTAGCCTTGGATAACTTCCTACTTACAAACTAAATAGGATGATCAACAATTCCTTCACCATGTTGCACAAATATTTCTCCCACCATAATTATCAATGCATTAACATGCATGTGAAATGAAATTTTCAAGTCCAAAAACAGTAAATTTGACACACCAGTGAATTTTCCTTTTAAAATTTTGAATGTTGCCTACTGTGTTTCCATCCACTTATATGAGCAATTTTCTCAAGAAAATCCTATAAAGTCCTTACATGAGAATAATTATGGATAAACTTCTTATAGCATTTTTAATTTCATAAGAGTGTGTGCACCTCATTAAATGTGTGTGACACTCCCAGTTGTAGTAGCACCAATACATGTGCAGGGTCAACTAAGGTGTCTTCCTTGCAGATGACATGTCCTAACAATGTACCAAATGACACTACAAATGTGCCCTTATTTATATTCAAGGGTATCCAAATTTTTCTACTGTCATGTCCCTTTTTCAAATAAAGTAAAAAACAATTATATTTTAAAGTTGTCTGAGTGACTTAATTTTTATTTTATTAAAAAGTGACAACCTAATATTACTTTATTATTATTCAAAATAAAATAAAAGGGTGAGACACGAGAAAAGTAAAAATTAAAAAAAATGGTAAAAGTGAAAAGTAAAACTCTAAACCTAAAAGTGTATCCCTAACCCTAAAGTGACAATTGAGTCGATATATCGAAAGTTATATCTCATTTATATCCATTCAAGTTTATGATAAATATATTTTCTCATTTTATTGATCCTTCCAGTTCATCAATTTTAACATAATGTTGAAGACCCTTATAGTTGGTACGATTTGTGAGGATGGAAACCCTCATCATTTGGATTTAGGATTCAGGATGAAAATCCTCATATCCATTGAGGTGATTTCATACAAGGATTACAATTGTGCAAACAAATTAGAGTATTTTCAATTTTCTATTCGCTGAAAGTGATTAACAATTCTAAGAAATTTTATGAAGGTTTGCAGGATCAACAAATGATGTTTCTATTGTACAGATAGGGCTATCATACCTTAGAGAGGCTACCATAATTTATTTCTCATATCATTACAATAGGGATTGTTATGCAGGGATTTAGGGAGGCAACACAAGTCTCATTTGGGGGGAACTTTAACTATTATACTTCTCCATCTAGCCTATCATCCCTATATTCATAACTATTACCACATCAAATCCAATTGACAAATCCTACTGTGAATTGTAATATACAATGTTGCCTTTTTGCAAGCATTTATTCAGATCGGTACAACCATCCTATTTAGGAAAAATTAGATTATAAGGTTTCTTTTATCAAAATCTAGTTTTTTGGCATCCTAAGGTTTGGCTGGAAAACATTCAATAGTCTATTGAAATTATATTCAACATTATTTTATGTAATCATTGATTGAAATAAAATTATAATTTGGGGTTTCAGTATTAAGTGTTGCATGTAGAAATCTAGTATTTACATGTGAATATAAAAATTAAAATTCAAAAATTTATCAAAAAGGGTTTACAGAAAAATCCAAAATTCTTGTTTTTATCCAAAAAGGGACATTGCAGTGCTATCAAAGCTAGTAATATTGCTAACCAATTGAGAAAAATTAATATTTTGCAAATATTATCTGATGCATAGCCTATGAATCATGGAGTTAATGAGTAAAGATGATTCGGGAATAAAGCTTTACATAGCAAGTAAGAAACTTGAGTAGTCACCTTATTCAAAAAATGTTCTACTCGATATTTTGGAGAAGTGTCAAATTGTTTGTTTATGATAAGACAATCAAATTCTATGCCTATGTTATGAGCAGTGAATCAATCAATGACTCAATTGGCTAAGGCCAAACTATTGAGACACCTAGATCTAGATGTGAGACTTGTATTTATCACTTGTTTTAGTGAAATTATAAGAATAATATCTCTTGAAAAGCCATACAACAACACCATGAGAAAAATATTCCAATTGATAGTGAAAATTTTATGAGGTATGGATAGAATCAAAAGTCTTTATTTTTCTAAGAGGGTTATAATTTTATAAATTGTTGTAAAATTCAAATCTTGTGTTCTAATGTTAGTTATTGAATGTGATGATCTTATTTTCCAAATGTTTGAACATTTATTTTACATTGTTCATAAGAATCATGTAAAAAATATTGTTGCCTCAATGGAAACAATTATGAATGAGAGTGGTGGTATTTTTTAGCCACTCCTATCAGTTTTATTGACTAATGTGAGCAAATATGTGTGGAAACTGTTGTAGCATCAATTTTCACCTTTGGAGAGGGGACTTCAGTGTCTCTCCAATTGAGATACACTATTGGGATAACCCCACGTTGTAGGTCACCTATGATGGGGATGAACCTTTGGAGAAGGCCAAATTCCTCTTGATGGATCACCTATACTAATATTTGCACTGGGAAAAGAGTTAGAAAGGGGAAATTAGGCTCCTAAGAAAGCTAAAGGGGTGATACACCAAATTGAATGAGAACTCACACAAGCATGAAATATACACTGAAGAAGCATAAGACAATACTAGCTCACACAATCTCAAAATCTAACTAATTGCATAAGTATTTCATACATTAGGTTTAGGAAGCAATGAATGAAGCCAGGAGGAATTCTAAGACTCACACAAAGCTTACATCAATGGCAGAAAGAACACAAATGTAGACCTGCAATCAAATAGGAAACACCCTAAAATAGTCAAGAAAAAAGGACAATAGACATGGAAGATTCTCTTTCACAATGCCATCATGAACAAGCTTACTAAACACAGTTCAAAAGCAATAGATAGGTAAAACAAAGTCTTTATTAGCCTCAAGAGGTCTTTCATACAAGCTTTGATAGGGCCTAGCCTTATCAAATGAGATTTTCTACTCTTCAAGAATTGAGAGAATCAAAAGTGAGAGAGTCATCTTCTAAAATCCAAAAGAGATCTTTTTCAAAATGGAAAGAATAGGAGATATAGGAGAAAGGGGAGAGAGTGTGTGAGAGCATGTTAACCAAAAATAATCAATGAGTTGCCACCTTTTGGTGAATGCTCCACAATCCTTTTGGTCCAATCAAGACTAATCCATCACAACAAGCTAACCTTCATTTGCTCTGAAATCTTTAAGTTTTTCTCATTGGTTGAGAAAAGAATTAGAAGATAAGGGTCTATTTTGTAGATGATGAGTCATGATCTTTGCTAGGAGGGAAGATCCTCAAAGCTTCTGAACAATGTTAAATGCTCCACTGTGCTACTCAAAACCCCATTACTCTTTGCTATGATATTCCATGCCATCTCCACTTGTTTCATTATGAGGGCAAGGTCTTCATGTTCATTCACCTGATAGAGCCATGATCAAGTCTATTCTTAACAGCTATTTGTCAGAGTTGGGACCATATTAAACAATGAGACACCTCTCCATAACCATTCATATCTACCCCTACTCAATATCTGATCATAGGTCTACTATAAGATGAAAACCAATCTCCTTTATTGGTTTTTTTATAGCTATATATCGATGCAAAGCCTACAAGTCACATAGCTTCCTCCTTGATCTCTATATTAGGTCTAAATAGACCTATCCTACCTCTGGACCCTAAGAAATTTCAAAACTCATGCATACATGAAACATTCTTTAAAGAGTAAAGATCACAGTGGTGAAACAGTACTATAACCGAAAAGGATGGACTTTGCATGTTCTAAATCTTTGAACGAGAGGTTCATGGCATCGAAACCTTATGTTTATAACCCCTGACTATATAATTAGGTCTACTTGTGACATTCGATCAAGCTCTAATGGCGATAGGATGATCTTTGTAGGATTTACCTCCATTTTGACCTAGGTTGCAATCATTCTCCACTTGAAAACTTTTGTCTTTTGACCTTTAATATTGACCATCGATTTACTTCCTAGAATTTAAAAGAGAATTGTTGATCTTCTCAAACCCACTATCTTTAACTTTTAATACTAACCATCAATCTTGATTCCTGTTGGATGAGTACCATTCGATCTTGACTATCATGCACCATCTTTCTTCCCCTGTACAAATGAATGTGAGCCATAGATATTTTGCTAGTTGAATGTGGTTAAGACACTTGGTATCTTCTTATTTGTTCCCAAGATCCGTTGACCTTTTGACCCATCGCTCACCATTAGATCTACCTTATCAGCTTTAATGTGTATTATCGATCTGTTTGGGCTGACTAGTCTTATCAGTTGACATGCACCGTTGGATCTACTATAAGCTCACAAAATCATGACACTTGATGTTTGCATGTTTACCCTAGAGATCCTTTGACCTTTTGACTCATTACTCACCATTGATCTAGAATCTACGATCAAATGCATGTTGTTGATTTGCTTAGATCTACTAACATCTGTCATATCCCTATGCATTGTTGGATTTGATCTGATCAAATGCCAACCATTGATCTTGATCATTTGAATTCGAATGGCTAGTTCATGAAGCTTAAACTTGACATCCCCGCACCCATTCCATTCTGCAGTATTAACTTTGAAGCTTTATATCTTGAGATAGCAAGCTCATAAAGATACAAATTTTGCAGAGAATGTTTAAGGTATGAAGAACTTAATGTCCATGCATTTGTTTTGGCTTGAGAGGCTAAGCATATTTATAAAATACATAAACAAGATGATCAGTCCATTTTTTCACAACGTCCTGATGATGGTCTAGATTTTCAAAGCTTGTGCTTGAACTTTCAAGGCTCAAAATGAGTCCTTGAGACCTATGAAACCTACTTTATGTACATGAAGGTCATGATCACCATGAGAACCTACTAATCTTTACACTTTGCAATCTTAGACTTGTTTTCGAGCCTTAGGTCCACTCATTCCATCTAGAACTTTGCTCAGTTGATCATTCCATCTAGCAACTTCTAGAAATTGATCTATCTTAGCAAATTTTTGTATGTAGGCCAAAATTGGCCAACATTTCTGGTGACATCCTGGGGTTGCATGCCTGCTATACAAAGACTAGTGGCCTTAAACTGATTTATTGGGAATGTAGAATCATAGTCTTTTCTCAACTATCATGAAACTGACTCGAGGATGACCCTTTTGTATAAAACCTCCTCTTGAACCAACAAGGACCAAAAAGAAATAAAATAACAAATGTGCCTAAGGAACTTATTGAAAGGGAAACACACAACTGAAAGAGATGTGTTCAAAGAGCTTAAGATAAAAGCATGAAATCTATTCTAATATGTTACAGTATTGTACAATAGATGCCAAATTTTCTAATAAAAAGACTTTAAATTAATGCCATTGAATAGGATGGGTAATACCTATCCATCTAGTTGGGCAAGTTGAAAAGTATTATGATATATACATCCATGGATCAAGTAAGGACCACTCCACAAGCTATCAAACTTGGTATGGTTGCTTGGTTTGGCCTTATTTGAGTCTCATTTAAGGACTAGGTCCCCTTCCTTGAAGTCCCTTACTATGGATCTCTTGTCAAAGGTTTTTTTGACTTGAGCTTGATGTGACTCAAATGCCTTCATTGCAAGGTTCCTAATTTCTTCAAGATCCATAAGCTCTGTCATCCTTACGTTCATAGGCCCACTCTCCATCAACTCAAGTTGATGGGATAACTCCAATGCAGGTAGTTCAAGAGAAATAGGCAATTTGGCTTCCCTTCCATATACAAGGGCATATAGAGAATTGTCAATGGCAGCTTTGAGAGTCACTTTGCTAGCCCATAAGGTTATCCTTAGCTTTGTATGCCACACACTTTGATTCTCTTCCATGGTCCTCTTTATAATCATTATCAAGTTCTTGTTGATGGACTCTTTTAGTCCATTACCTTAGGGGTAGTAGTTGGATGATATGTTGAGGTAGATGCCAAGGTTGAGTGCCCATTCACTTATCTTCATGCCAACAAATGCTAAGCCATTATCTAAGATTATAGTAGTTGGGACCCCAAACTAGTCACTATGCCATCATAGAAGTCCAACACTGCTATTTCATTGGCTTCTTTCAAGGCAATTACTTCCACCCACTTGGTAAAATAGTAAGTTGCATTGAGTACCCAATTATGCCCCACACTTGAAGGTGGATTAATCATCTCTATGAAGTCTAACCCCCATTGCATGAAGGGTTGCTCCACTTAAATTGGATTGAGTGGAAGAGCTGACAACATTTATTTGCCTGTAAATAGAGCACACTTTTGGCATTTTCTGACCCATGCATAAGCATCTTTGAACAAATAGGGCTAGTAATAACCAGCTCTAATTACCTTTATTATTGTTCTTAGATCAAAATGGCCTCTTTCAGGTCCATCATGAAACTACTCCAAGATATTTGTCACTTGATTATCATCAATGCACTTAAGCAGTACCCTATTGAGGTCCCTTCTGAAAAGAATACCATCAACTAATACATAAGGTATGGATTGAAGACTAAAATACCTTCTTTTTAATCTGTCCAAACCTTCAGAGCATTCTCATATCATCAAGAAATGTGTCATGTCTTGGAGCCAATTATTGTGAGGTTGAAGTACATCTACTTGTGAGTTATCTTTTGTCACCAAAACAACTTATTTGCCTTATTGAAGGTCATCTACCATATGCTCACACAAGCCTTTACTTCTTACCAACTTGGTGACTTTGATCTCGACATCATACTCCATGACTTTGGTAATCCATCCAGCTCTTTTTTCATTCAAATATATATTGAGGAAAAAGTCCCTTACTCCAAGATGAGACACCATAAGATGAACCTTACTGTTAGAGAGCATTGGTTTGAACTTCTTAAGGCTTCTCAAAGCTGCAAGAACCTGCTTTTCTATGAAAGTGTACCTTACCTCATATCCCTCTAGCCCTTGACTCAAAAAGGGAATTAGTTTATCAAGTCCTTCACCATTATTCTACATCAGCATAGCTGATATATTGTCAATATTGGCAAATGTGTACAATGTAAAATCATTTGAGAAATCAGGATTCATGAGTGAGGGTGCTTGGACAATGGCTTCTTTGATGGCCTCAAAAGTTTCTTTACCTTCATTTGACCAAGAAAACACTTGGCTCTTCTTTAGCATGGTGGATATGGGTTTGACCAAGTTTGCAAAACTAGGTATAAACCTTCTCACAAAGTTTATCTTCCCAAGGAAGCTCTAGATTCCTTTCTTGTGCTTGGGTAGAGATAATGCTAAGATAACACTTATTCTGTTAGGGTCAATGGATAACCCATTTTTTGAGACAATGCGACCCAAAAGTTTGTCCTCATGAACAACAAACACACATTTCTTGGGATTTAAAGAGATCCCATACTCTCTGCGCCTTTCAAAGATCAACTTTAAATGATCTAAGTGTTCACTAGATTTCTCGAAGAAAATTGTGATGTCATCCAAGTAGACCAGTACCATTTGATTCAACAACCCTTAGAAAGTCATGCCCATTTCTCTTTGAAAATTTGTTCCTATATTTGACAACCTAAAAGGCATCTTTTAGTAAGTATATGTGCCCTA
Source organism: Torreya grandis (assembly GCA_037957365.1). Taxonomy (NCBI): domain Eukaryota; kingdom Viridiplantae; phylum Streptophyta; class Pinopsida; order Cupressales; family Taxaceae; genus Torreya; species Torreya grandis. The sequence continues at coordinate 632,447 of JARHVA010000103.1, forward strand.
CTTTGTGGTGAAAGCAATCTTATACTGGTCTTCTTCTCTTACCAACACCTAGTTGTATCTTGAATACCCATCAAAGAGAGAGAAGCATTCTGAACCAACAACTATCTGAAGTAGTTACTCCATGGATGGTAAGGGGTAGTGATATTTCAAGGAGACCCTATTCAGATCCCTGAAGTCAACACACACTCTGATTTCTCCACTCTTATTTCTCACATGTACCAAATTAGCTATCCATGAGGAGTGCTTAATGGGAAAGATGATGTTGGATTCAATCAGCTTAGTCAATTCTTTCCTCATAATCTCTTTTATTTTGGGGTTTATAAGCCTCTACTTCTGCTTGACAAACTTGGCATCAAGCTCTAGTTCTATAGTGTGTTGGGCCAACTTGGGATCAAAGCCTCTTAGGTCACTATATTCCTAAGCAAAGATGTCTACATATTATTTAAAAAGTTCTATGAAAGCATGTTTCTCATCTTTAGTGATTACCTTTTCAATCTTGAGGAGCTTGTCTTTGAAGATAAGGACTCTTTCATAGTACTCTTCACTTGTTGACATCACTGCCTTGTCTTTTCTCATATGGTCTCCCTTATGGAAAAAACCCTCAAGGGTGACAAGCTAGTTAAAAAGCTTATTGGGTCTCAATTGAGCTATTTTATGATCATATTGATGTTGAAACTTTTCTTGGTTCATTGAAGAGAATTTTTCTTCATGATACAATAAACAAGCAATTTATTTGTCATTTTCAAAGCCCTGCGAATGAGCTTCATTATCTGGCACTAATGGTCTTACCACTACTTGGACATGTGGTTGCACCTTGTTCCTTTTCAACTCATTGGGGATATCAAATTGATCTCTGACAACTACCAACCTATCAACATGTCCATTTTGGTTCCTTGGCACTGCTTGGATGTTAAAACCCTCAAAATCCTCAATTAGGTCCCACACTCTATGCTTGTAAAACTTCATCAAAATATTCTTGGTGATATTTTGGATTTTGATTTGGTGCACTACCAATTCACTGTCTCCATAGACTTACAATTGCTTGATCCCTCTCTTACTAGCTCACTGAAGACCATGGATAAGGCCCTCATACTCTATTGTATTGCAATAGCAACTGAATTGGAACCTGTAAGAAGAGAAATACTTGTCATTGGAAGGGGATACTATCATTGCCCCTGAACCCACTCCATGTTTGCTCCTTGAACCATCAAAGAAAAATTTCCATAGGCCATTAGGATCTTGAGGTCTAATGAGGGATGGCATGGACTAATTTTCTTCATGTAATCAACCCATGTCTCTCTCTTCAACACCTCCCAAGGGATCAACCAAATGATTGTCATTCCATAGTTCATCCAAGAACATGTCTGGTATCTCCTCAAGGTGAGTGTTTAATTCTCGACCCACCATATGTTCATCCTCATCTAGGATGGTGCAATTGAGGTTTGTGTTGTCTAGCCCATAAAGTTCTATATGGAAATGTGTAATGGGCTCAACCTTGATGGACACTTTTGTCCCATATCTTGTTTTGAATGCCATGTATGACTAATCTACTGCAAGATAACCTCCAATATTTGTAGTAATTCCTTGGATAGGCATAGGGGAAAATGAGGAGGTACATCTAGGATCAACACATCTTGAACCACTGAGACATTAGGACAAGCATGTAGGGTCAAGTTGAGGTCTCTAATTATTTCAGATGGCTTGGTGGAAGAACCATCAAATTGTAACACTCCTTTAGATTACGGCTCATACTTTATACCGAGCTAGTCTATTATGGACTTTAGCATTACTAAGGTACTAGCCACACTGTCTACCAAGCAATTGTGCATTAAAGAGTCACCAATGATTATTGAAATGTAGAAGGGAGGAGTTTTGACCACCTTACTTGATTTCCCTTAATTAGGTCCTTTGGTTGTATTGGTGAGAACCACATTCTCCTTGACTAGTTCTTTCTCAGGAACCTTGATCCTTGATAACCCTTCTTAGAGGATGTCTACATGACTAGGCATAGAGAGCATATCCCACATTGGCACACTCACATTGGAATTTTTCATTTGTTCCAAAATGTTGATGGGTGAACCACTAACCTTTGGTTGTGCTTTGGGAGCCACAACTGTACTTTGAATTTATGAGTTTTGGGGAGCAAAGGAATCCCCTGACTTTGATTCCTTGGAGAAATTGGAACCTTTGGAACAACATCAAGTCCATTTGGCTTTGATAATGAAGGAGTAATGGTAGGAGGCTCTTTGATTTCTTCTTGATTACCATCCATGTTCCTTCTTTTGAGCCTTGTATTTGCTACCACTAGAATGTATCCTTGGCTAGAACTAGCCTATTGATTGAGTGCATAACACTCTTCTTGTTCATAATTCACCATTGGAGCACCAAACTGGCTTGGTCTTTGATCAGTCCCTTGACTTTGTTGAGGCACTTCTGGTTTTGTCATCATGGGCACCTATGTGTTCTAAGCTGTGAGAGCTTGATTGCACCCATAGTTGGCACCCTGCTGCCATTGATCATTGAAAGCTTGGTTGAAGTCAATGTTTGGGACAATGGCTTGCCCAAAATACTGATTCCAAGGCATGGTACCCTTAGCTTCTTGAGAAATATTATTTTGAACAGGGACCAAGGTGTTGGAAGTGCTTTCAACATTTTGCTTATAGTTGTTCTGTCTATTATAATTACGCTACCTTTATCCTTGGTTTTGACCTTGGCCTTATAAATTTCCTTTATAAGGTGGCCTATTTGCTTGATAAGATTGTTGTTGAGGTTGATATGAGGCTTGATGAGTCCTATTGAAAGGTTGCTACCTCTTAACATTCACTAACTCATTTCCCAAGGATTAAATGCTCTTAAGCTCTTGAAAGTTCTTATGTTCTTGGGAATCACAAGACCCACTAGTGGAAGCCTTTTCTTGCTTTGGTGAGGATATAACAATAATTTTGGTCATAGGAGGAATGACATCAAGGGGAAGAATAGAAATAGGGGATGGTTTGATCTCAGAGAACAAAGGCATTGGTGGTCTAGGTGTTAGCTTGCCAGCTTACACCAGACAATTTTATGCTCTAATTACCACCTCATATGCATTTGGAAATGTGTTCCCTCCCATAGACTAGATCATTATTGCAATGTCACTATTAAGGGCTTTAAAATAGTATAGGAATAAAAAGTTAGGGGTAGGCCTAATAGAGACTGAGATTCTGTCCCAAGTTTTTTGGAACCTTATATTGAAGTCTTCCATGACTTTATGAGGGGCTCTTTTTATTGCAGTTAACTACTCAACAAATGACAAATGGTCACTTTTATCCTCAAATATTTTACACAAAGACTCTCCTAATTGGTCCTATGTGGCAATGAAGTTAGCATCAAGGCTTCTATACCAGTCTAAGCCTTTACCTTTGAAAGAAATGGCTAATAACCTAATTGCCACATTTTCCTCATTGATACCATAAATGTTGCAAAAGTTGGATATATCCATGAGGTGCTTAAAAGAGGTTATAGCTTGGTCTTCAGTAAAATAGGGGACACTCTTAAGAGCTGCTACTAGAATAGGATCATACTGAGGAAGGGCTAGAGGACTTTAGCCATTAAAAGCCATGGAATCTCTAGGGATTCCCATGGATATAAAAGGGTTTAACAAAGGTCTTCTAGAAGGGGTAGGCCTTGGAATTGACCTAGGAACAAAGTTACCTCTATATGGGTATGTATTAGCAAACCTTAATATTTTGACTAAAGTTAGAGTAAGTTCAACAAATTCAAAGGGAATACCTCTATAATTTGACCTTGTAGTCACTTTTGGCATGAGATGTAGTCACTACTCTACTACCAAAATGTTGGATCTTCTTTTGGAGTTACCAAATGCTATTGCTTAGAAGTTATAACTACTGCAAATTGATCAAACCAACATCAAACTTTGACCAATCTTCTTTGAACTGTGGTCCCACCGAGTGTGTCAGAGACTATTGTAACATCAAATTTCACCCTTGGAGAGGGGTCTTCAGTCTCTCTCCAATTAAGCTACACTATTGGGACAACCCCAAGCTTTAGATCACCTATGATGAGGTTGAACCTATAGAGAAGGCCACCTTCCTCTTGATGGATCACCTACACTAATATTTGCACTGGGAAAAGGGTTAGAAAGGGGAAATTAGGCTCCTAAGAAAGCTAAAGGGGTGATACACCAAATTGAATGAGAACTCACATAAGCATAAAATAGACACTAAATAAGCATAAGGCAATACTAGCTCACACAATCTCAAAATCTAACTAATAGCATGAGTATTTCATACATTAGATTCAGGAAGTAATGAATGAAGCTGGAAGGAATTCTAAGACTCACACCAAGCTTACATCAATGGCAAAAAGAACACAAATACAATCCTGCAATCAACTAGGAAACACCCTAAAACAATCAAGAAAGAAGGATAATGGGCATGGAAGATTTTCCTTCACAATGCCATCATGAACAAGCTTATTAAACATAGTTCAAAAGTAAGAGATAGGCAAAAAAAAGTCTTTATTAGCCTCAAGAGGTCTTTCATACAAGTTTTGACAAGGCCTAACCTTATCAAATGAGAGTCTCTGCTCTTCAAGAATTGAGAGAGAATGAAAAGTGAGAGAGTCCTTTAAAATCTGAAAGAGAGATTTTTCAAAATTGAAAGAATAAGAGATATAGGAGAAAGGGGAGAGAGAGAGAGTGAGATCATGTTAACCAAGAATAATCAATGAGATACCACCTTTTGGTGAATGTTCCAACATCCTTTTGGTCCAATTAGGACTAATCCATGACAACAAGTAAACCTTCATTCGCTCCAAAATCTTTAAGTTCTTCTCATTGGTTGAGAAATGCACTAGAAGAGAAGGGTCTATTTTGTAGATGATGAGTCATGATCTTTGCTAGGAGGGAATATCCTCAAAGCTTTTGAACAACATTAAATGCTCCATTGTGCTACTCCAATCCCCATATCTCTTTGCTATGATCTTCCATGCCATCTCCACTTGTTTCATTATGAGGGCAAGGTCTTTGTGTTTATGCACCTGACAGAGCCATGATCAAGTCTACTCTTAGTAGATGTTTGTCGAAGTTGGGACCATCTTAAAAGATGAGACACCTCTCCATAACCATTCATAGTTGCCCCTACTCAATATCTAATCATAGGTCTACTATAGGTTGAAAACCAAATTTTTTATTGGTTTTATATATCAATACAAATCCTCTAGGTCACATAGCTTCTTCCTTGATCTATATATTAGGTCTAAATAGACCTATCCTACCTCTGGGCCCTATGGAAGCCGAGAAGTCATGCATACAAAGATCCTTATTAAAATAGCAAATATCACAGTCAGGAAACAATACTGCAACCCAAAAGAATGGACCCTACGTGTTCCAAATATTGAACAAGAGGTTCATGGTGTTGAAACCTTATATTTACAACCCCTAACTGTATAATTATGTTTTCTTATGAAATTCAATCGAGCTCTAATGGTGATAAGATGATCTTTACAGGATTTGCCTCCATTTTGACCTAGGTCACAATCGTTCTCCATTTAAAAAATCTTATCTTTAGACCTTTAATATTGACCATCGATCTACTTCCTGGCATTTAAATGAGCACCATTGATCTTTCTGGACCCACTATCTTTGACTTTTAATACTGATCATGGATCTTGATTCTTATTGGATGAGCATCGTTGGATCTTGACTATTACGCACTGATGATTTATCCCTATACAAATGAATGCAAACCATAGATATTCTTCTAGTTGAACATGGTTAAGACACTTGGAAGCTTCTTATTTGTTCCCAAAATTCATTTACCTTTTGACCCATTGCTCATTGTTAGATCTGCCTTGTCAGCTTTCATGCACACCATTGATCTGTTTGGGCCCACTGATCTTGTCAATTGATGCACACCATTGGATCTACTACAAGCTCGTAAGATCATGCCACTTGGCATTCTTGTGTTTACCCTGGAGATCCTTTGACCTTTTGACTCACTGATCACTGTTAATATGGAATCTATGATCAAATACATGCCATTGATTTACTTGGACCCAGTGACATCTATCAAATGCCCGTGCACCGTTGGATTTGATCCAATCAAATGCTAACCATTGATTTTGATCATTTGAATTTAAATAGCTAGTTCATGAAGCTTAAACTTGATGTCCCTGAACCCGTTTCATTCTACACTATTAACTTTAAAGCTTTATATCTTGAGATAATAAGCTCATCAAAATAAAAAAAATTAGAGAATGTTCAAGGCATGAATAACTTTATGTACATACATTTATTTTGGCCTAAGAGGATTTCTAGGCATATTTATAAAATGCATAAATGAGTTGACTAGTCCATTTTTGTATGGCATCCCTGATGATAGTCTGGATTTTCAAAGCTTGTGCTTGAACTTTAAAGACTCAAAATGAGTCCTTGAGACTTGTGAAACCTGTTTTATGTGCATGAAAGTCATGATCACCATGAGAACCTGCTGATATTTACACTTTGCTATCATAGACATGTTTCCAAGCCTTTGGTCCACTCATTCCATTTATAAATCTGCTCAGTTCATCATTCCATCTAGGAATTTCCAGAATTTGATCTATCTAGGAAATTTTTTGTATGCAAGCCAAAATCGGCCAACAGTAACTTCACTAGCAATGTGTGCACTGGATAAAAGTGTGATTGATCAATGTAAATAAAATTTGAAAACATACTTAACACACAAATGATAGATAAACTAAACATTCTCAAAAAAATAGCAGGAAAAATGATCTTAGAAGACAAAAACATTGCTTCTCATACAAAAAATCTTGGGAGCTAAGCTACAATTGTCTACGCAAAAGACATGTAGAAGTATTCCCAAATGAAGAACCAAAAAAATGTTAGATGCAACAGAATCTCAAAGGGTTGAGGAAGCAAAAATTGATGAGAAATAAACATCAAAATTAGTTGAATTACAACAGTTTCGCCAAGAGAAAAGAAAGAAATTAGAGAAAAAGATTGAAGATCTACAATTGTTGATAACAAAAGAGAAAAAGGGAAAGTCAAAGCATCAAAAGATTGATAAGAAAGAAATTAACAAGAAAAGAATGGATAAATTCAGAGCCACAAGACATCATTGAGAAAGAATAGGGGTGATCTAACATGCAAAGTGAGGGTAAATATCTTTTGATAGTATAAGATGTTTTATTGACTTCTAATGATTGCATGTATATCAATGAATTCAAGGGGGGAAATGCATCACTAGCTGAATGTAAAGATCTGAAGATGGAAATAGATATGTCAATCCATGAGCTACCCAACAATCTTCCAAAAGGTGAGTCATTATCGTATATGGTTGAATTTCATGATAGTCATGTTGATAAGCATGCAATTGAGGAGAATGTTGATTCTAACTCAGAAATTTTGAGTCACAAGAATGGAGGTGTTGAAGATATCTCAACCATTTCTGATTATGCAAAGGAAGGTGAACACTTTGAATATAACCCAAGGTATGTAAAAGATGGACATATTTCATATTTGTTGCTTCAGATTATGTCATTACAAGATTCTTGTCATCATGGAAAGCATTTTAAAAATGACGATAGGGTCAAGGATACAAATTGAAACATAGGGCATATAGATTCTTTGATTCGAGTTCAAAAATGTTATTACATATGAGATATGGGTGATATTTTGAGTTACAAGAAGTATGAAGGCTTTGATGATATCAATATTACTATTTCTAGTGAATTCTTCATCCCATGCATTTGGATAGAAAGGAAGTTTATGAGGAATCATATAAAGTATGGTGTACATTTTAATGAAGTTGTAGAGGATCAATGCTCACAATTCATAAATCACTCCTTGAAGACAAGGTTATAAATTATGACCTGACAGGGATAATCACAATGAGAAGCTTGATGATGGATGATGGTAAGTAGAATGGGTGTCATTTTGATGTTCAATATTTTATGACTAAGCATGCTGTGGTGTTTCTAGAATCAAGATGCATACAGGTTTGCCACTCTTGGATGTGGGAAGGACAAATCATGAAGGATGAAATACCACAAGATGGATTCACCATTCCTTGCATCATGAATGCACAAAAACTTGTCAACACTTGGGGTAGACATAAGTTGTGCAATGAATCTTATGACATGGGTTTATGTGAGATATCTTCTCATGATGATATTTGGCCTACTTTAGATCATTTTTATATAGTGTTTGATTTTGCACTTCTAAGATTGCCCTTGAGCAAAGAGTGTATACACATAATATTTTTAAACTTTAGCAATTATTAATGCTCTTTATCTTAAAAGAACTCGTTGAGTCTCAATCTCTCTGAGTGCACACCCTAAGGGGTGCACCGAAAAAAGGGTGGGTAGACCATTAGTGCTTCATGAGATTGTTTTCTCTTACTTACACTTATTATCTACACACATATCTCCTAAAACCATTCCCCTAAGCTTTGTTTCCTATTTTGCACCCTCCTCTAGTCATTTACCACATTCATTAGCCCTTCCTTAACCTATAACCCTTTTTGATGGTTTAAGTTACATAGTCAGCCACATCAACCTTGTACTGTTATTGATAAAAATTATTAGAGTCTAGGTCGGCCCTTGACTGACCTAGTCTATGACTTAGTTTATTTTTGTCAATAATGATACTTGGTTGACTGGGTCAACCCTATCAACCTAAACTTTCAGAAAGGATTAGGGTTAGGTCTGCCTATATAAACACATCCATTTTGCCATTTCTAAGATAAGAGAATACAAATTAAGATATATTGCACATCTATTTATCAACCATTCTACTTGAGGAGCAATCTTAGGGTTTCATACTTTCTTTGAAGATATAGATCTTATCTTGTGGAGAAATCTTTTGGATGCATTCATAGGTTGTGTAGCCTAGAACTGATTTATCTTTGTCATCCTAACATACATCAACAACCTCTTGCAAAGCACCTTGGCCAAGGGAGATATTGAGGCTTATTGGGTTTGTCCTCGAAGGTAAGTACTCCTAACTTTGTTCCTCTTTTGTAAAAATAGATAGATATCCATTTGCACTTCTCTTCCATGTATTAGAATTTTGTATACATTAACATGAGTATATGTCTTCTATGCATGTTTACTTTTGATGTTTATAAACACCACTTTGTGCCACAAGCTTTGGTGAGCACTAAATTAGATTTTTCTTTACTTGTTATTAGTTTAGTGAATATGAAAACATAGGACCTAGTTAAGATTATTGCATAGTTTTGCTTGACTAGAGGCTTTGGAACCCTCCATAATGATATTATTGTAGTAAGATATCCCTTAATTAGGTCTAGCGGATCCATCTTGATCATGAACTTGATTATCTAATGTATCTCCAATCGGAAGTGTAAGTAGGATTTATTTTCTCTGAGCTAAGATTTATTTGTAGATTTGTTGCATTTCTCATTGCATACATTCTAATGACCCTGACGTGAATCTAACCCTTACAAGTTTTATTTTACGCTTTTATTTCTATCATCTTATTATATTTTTCTATATTTTTAGTATTATCTCGAACCAGTCAGTATAGTTCTAAATTTTTATGCATAGGTTTAACACAGTCGCATTAAACTAACTATGTTTTCTTTGTTTAGGTCTTCATCAAATACAGGTTACTATATTAAATAGGTTGATAGAGTATTCTTCTTTAGTTTTAGATAAACATACTAGGTCAAATAGGTCAACTCGGTCATCTTATTCATCTTTAACACCTAGGGTTTTACTAAACTAGGTCGAACCAATTGACTTAATTTGCAGAATTTGAAAGCAGCATTCAAGGCACTTCAACATAAAATTTGCAATCCTAATCATCATCAAGCCCACCAAAGTTCCTTTTTTTCTCTCTCAGTCATTTCGGCACTTTCTTCAGTTTTGTTTTGTACAAGTTAGCAGTCTTTAAAATTGCAACCTTACAACCAAGTCGACCTAGTTGACATACTTCTAGAGCTTGTATTCTGTCCGAAAGACTTAATCAACCTAATCAACTTTGTTCTTAAAGACTTTTCTTCTAAAGAACAATAACAACCCAATTGACTTTGTTCTATACTATTTGCATATAGTATCTTCTGAACAAACTCTGTACTATTCTAAATCAAGAAATTAATAACTATTTACTAGTGATTAATTCACACTTTCATTTTCAGTTATTTGCATGCTTAGAGTAACTCACATAGTTTGAATAGGTGATTTTTCAAGTTGTCGTTTAGTTACACTATTTTAATCTTTTACACACACTACCAAATTACACAATATTCAAAACACATTAAAAAACTTGTCTTCTGAAGGCCTACCTACTTGGATTTCATCACCAAGGGGGAAGCCGACTTGGTTTTCTGGCCAAGCATTAAGGGAAATTTAGATGTAAAATGGGCCTTGTAAAAAATCCTACAAAAATTAATTTATTTTTATTTTACAAATTATTTAAATAAAAATAAAAATAAATCACTTAACTACATGGGTTAAGTGAGACCACATATTTATATGATGACTCATAAAAAGATTTCTTCACTATATTTTCTATATTTCTTAGATAATCCATGAGCTTTTTTATTTCTCAAAAGTCAAACTCAATCTTAAGTTTCTAAAAATTAGACAATTTAATTTTTTATGTGAGAAAATGATTATATATTTTTAAATCACATTTTATTATAATAATTTATGTTTTTAAATAAATTTAACAGTAAGAATTTTCCTTGTAAATAATATTTATTAAAATTGTCCTTACAAATAATATTTATATTTGATATCCACATAATAATATTTTATATCTGTTATCTAAATAATAATATTTATCATCTTTGTAAATAATATATATATCCATTATCTACATAAATAATAATATTTATTGATATACAAATACAACCAAAATGATATAATTCATAATAATCTTTTACATAATAATAGTTTCGTGATAGTAATAATATTGATAGTCATGGTGATATTCATAATATTATTCCAAGAAACCAATATTAATATACATAATAATATGTATGGTAATGTTACATGTTACGGCATGAATTCATAAATAATCTAATTAATATTCTTAGAGTAACATTCTTGGTAACATTAATATTCTTATGGCATAAATTATGTATGCATGGGATTTTTCCTATCTTACAACATGGTAACAATATGATTTTTCCTATTCATACAACATGGTAACACTATTATGAATGCATATAATACATTATTTTCGTAAACCATGAATATTCTTATTAATATAAATATTCAATCTTATGGTAATATTAATATTCTTACGACATTAACATGAATATTCTTACTAACATTAATATTCATTCTTACGGTAACATTTATATTCTTACAGTAATATTACATATTAATAATTCATAATATTGATATTCATGGTGATATAGTTTCATGACAGTAATTATAGACTATCATCATATAATTTTTTAATTAATGCAATTTTCTACAAACATAATATTGATATCCATTGTTTATATCCATTAACTATTTTATATAATTTATAATAATTTTTTAAATTTCAATGTAATGTGTAAGGAAGATCCTCTCTATGATATAGGGATTCTTGGATATTTTTACTAAATGTAAATGGAAAATATAAATTTAATGTCTACATATTTATTTTTGAAAAAACAAAAAATATTTACACTTTCCAAAAAAGAAGAGATGAAATCAAATAAGTTGGGTCAATATTAATCAAAGTGAGTTAATTTACATAATTTAGTAAGTTTTATATAATAATAATTTAAAAAAAATTAGATGAGGTCACCCCAGGGGATGATGTCATCCTTTAAATGATTTAGATTGTTTTCATATGTCATTATTCAATTTTTGGGGATTGTTTTAGGAGGACCATTTTACATTTAAAGTTCCTCTGATGAAGTATAAATACATAGTTAATGGTGTATATTGGCAAAGCATCCAACACCCTTATCATTGCGAAATTGTGAAGTGATGGGATAGACCCCAATACTAATATAATACCATTGCCAACATAGATTCCCTTCAACTCAAACATCTTGAAACCATCCATAGATTGTTTTCTAGTTCCCTTTTTTCAATAAACTTTTCTATCACACTTAAATCAATACTTTATAATAATATAATAACACTTAGGATGACCACTTAGCACTTACTTTTCAGTTGATAGTTTTTTCTATGTTCATTGTGTGTTGTATTTCAAAACCTTGCATTAGCCAACATTGGTGCAAGATTTTGTGTTGTGTGCCTCAATTGGATCACCCACATTGATCTAATTGTTTGCGTGCTTGATTTCACTTCTTGCATCACTTATATTGCAAAAAGTTTATATGTTTTAACACACTATCGTTATGTTCTGTACAGTCTCTTACAGACCGTGTTTTCTTCTGTCAATAATACACAGTCGACCTATACGAGCGTGTATCTTTCTCACCCTGATTTATCTCCTAGTTTGCAATATAAAGTGGACCTATATGACTATGTATCCTTCTCTGTCGGTCAGGTTACAGAACTAAGTTGACATGTATGACTATGAATCCTTATCAGTTTGTTTCATACCCTATCTACAATACAGAGTTAACCTGTACAACTCTGCACTCTTTTCTTCATATTGGATTATAGAAGGTAATCGCCTTGTTCGACTCTGAATCCTTTCTACCTCTTTGATTTTGTATCATCTTAGTCTTCCTTAATATTTCTCTCTCATCATGAACTTTTTGTTTGAAGACAACACAAAGTTGAACTCAACAGATATGATGAGCTTTACCAATGCCAATAGGTTTTCCCATAAGTAGTTTGTGGCTCCTACCCTAGATGAAAGTAATGTGCATGTAGACACTCGCATTAAAAACTATGGGACCCCTCCCCATTCATTTTCAATTCACAACCCTCTTTTCTCCTTAGAAGATCAGCCTGAATTAGACTATACTCTGAAAAAGTCTACTCTAAAAATGCTCTTCTTCATCAATGAATCTCCTCGACATCGATGAAAACATCCTTATACTATATACCATCTTATGATAAGTGGTCAAATCGAGAAGCCCCATTCACCTTACCCCACATTCTCACATGGATTTGGGGGTAGTAGCTTCTTTGCCTCTTAAGTTCTTCCTTCTATTTTGACCCCTTCTCATACTATGACCTCTTCATCTTTAATTTCCTCCACCTCCATGCTAAGTATCTCTACTAACATGGCAGGTTCTACATCTAATGGGCCTCTTCTAAGACTCGCTATTCTCAATTCTTCCACTAGTGCATTGTTTTCTACCCATGGTAATCATGCCTCTAGTGTCGCTTCTTCTCATCCCTCTACTAGTGCATCTTTTGCCACACAAACAAATCATGCTACTAGTGCCTCACTCACTAACAATTCCTCTCAAGCTACTAATAGCATGCATGCTACCACTCATAGTGGTACCCAAGCCACTAATACCAATGCCAATGTTTCACACAATGCAAATAACACCACTCAAACCCATCAATTTCTACTTCAAAATCTTAATCAAAAGAATGCTTTCCAAGCCAATAAAGCCAACCAATCATGCAAACGCAAAATCATCTTATCCATCTCCAAAATCACCCTCAATAGGTTCCATGGGGAGCGCATAACCAAAATGGCCCCACCTCCTCTTAGGGATTCCCATGGTAATATCATCCCTCAACCTCCTCTTGTTAACAAAACAATCAAGCACCTTCAAAATGAAACCCTTACGCCTCAAATTGCTAACATCGATATATGAGGTATCACCTCTGGCATTAGTTACAATGGGTCAACGATCCTACTCTACACTTAAAAACATTTGGAAATCTATACAAAGATTGCGTCAAATTGAATACTTTTGCCACCACCAAGCTATTAGCAAAAACTCTCTCTAGAGATACTTTAGATTGGTATAACCAACTGAAATCTCATTCCATCACTAGTTTAGAAGATTTAGTCAATGCTCTAGTCCGAGAGTTTCAAACTAATGACCTCCCTGAAAATACTTTGGCCCATTTTATTAATTGTAAATAACTTGAGACTGAAACTGCACAAGCTTTCATCAAATGGTGGAAGCCCTTGTCTACCAACTGTAAACACAATATGGTAGATGATAACCTCTTTCATCTATTCACCAATGCTCTTTATCCTAAGTTACAATATCAAGTTCAAACTCTCTCTCCACGCACTTTGGAAGAGGCCATTGACCAAGTCAAGCACCAAGATTTGTTCATGAATTAATTTGAGCCATCTCAACTTGCTATGGGTACTCGCATGCTAATCAAAATAAAAAATTGGCATGCCACTAATGATGATGTCATCAATTATTATGATACCATTCATACTATTCAAACAATTGTTCCCAACCAAGCTTCAGAACCAGCTTCCCCTCCCAACCACATCTCTAATCCTCATTTCTCTTCAAAAAGTAACATTAATGTTCATAAACCTTTATCTTTATCGGAGTTACAAAAGCATCTACTAATGCCTCTTCCATATGAGCTTGATCCCACTTGTCCCATAAAATCCTGGTATAATCCAAATAAATTTTGTTGATTTCATGTTAGTTGGGGTCATTCTCATGAGACTTGTAGGAAAATACGTAATTTAACTATGGATTTCCTCTTCAGTTCCAATTTTGACCATGATTCTATCATTTGTAAATGTCAACAAACCTATGACATTGACTTCAAAGCCCATGAAACACAAACTACAACTTAATATTTGAACCAAGCTAATGCTGATTTGGCCATCTACAAAGATCCTCTTTTGAATCACCAAGACAACAACGATAAGCCTACTCCTTCTACCAATAATGTTGACAGTCTTATAGACCCAAATCTTAAAGAGAATGTGGTGAACATGACTAATATGCGAAGGGTAGTTGCCTTAATCGATTCTCATCCCATCCACACTCCTCAATCATCTCACACTTTTTGTGTTATCCAAGACTCTTCCCCAACTCACTTAACAAAGTTGGGGCAATAAGACCTTATCTCTTTCGATGAACCAATTTCAAAACCTCCATTGGATAACACTTCTCATACCATTTCTACAACTCCTTCGACCTCTTTACATATCCCCAATGTTACTCAAACTTCTATTAACACTTCTTCAAATATATCTCAAACCAAACCTGCATCAACTACCCTATTCTCTCAAGACAATCAACAAAATTGTGCTACAATTAAACCTCCTACATCCTATCAACATAAATTCATATGCACTTTTTTTCCTTCTTCTGAGGACCTCCTTTAACACTATGCACCTCTTTCCAATAGTCCCCTTATGGGTTATGATGAATGGGATCCTATCACAGAACTTACTAATCTCCCATCTCAAATCCCATTTCTTGAACTTATGCAGACTTCTCTGTGTCATCGTAATTGTCTTATGCAACTCCTATTCGAAATGAACATCCCTTGTCCTCCCCTAGTAGGACATGACGACAACTTATTTGGATCAGAAGATAGTAATTTACAACAATGCAAAGAGATGTCCATACATGTTGAATAAATAATGGACACTTCTCTCTCCCTCAAATTCCCCACTTCTTCTATGATCCTCAATGAGATTCTACTTCATGCGAATGATCCTCCCATTTTTATCAATGTCCAAATTGGTGATATCAAATTCAAGCGTACTTTGATTGATGAGGGTTCAAGTACTTGCATTGTCTCTCTCAATTTTATTAAAACCCTTGGATATTCTGAACGTAATCTTAAGTCCACATGCAACACGTGTCAACGTTATGATCAAACGTACAGGCCTCCCTTAGGCTTTGTGTGGCTACCTATCACTGTTCCACCTATCACTATTTGAGTGAAGGTAATGATATTCAACTTTCCTCTATCCTATAACATTTTGCTTGGTGGGCCATGGACTCATCGCTTGAGAGCAATTGCCTCTTCTATTTGCCAATGTGTCAAATTTCCTCACAATGGAGCAATCTATAGGATTCAAGGTGACACTAACCCTTGGAATTTTGAACAATTCCAAGACTGCAGTGTTTTTAAAATTCCAACCCTTGAACCCTTTCCACATGTTCCATTTCATGAACCTCAACGGTTTAACTTTCCTATCAACTCCAAATGAGGTTACAATGGTCATCCCAAACACATCGGGAACATGCCACCTAACCTCTTAGATTCAGATGATGATGAACATGATGAGATTAATCTCAAGATCAAAACCTTGGATCTCTTGCCTCATCTCATTTCTCAACTTCCACCTTCTTTGAAGCCGCATTCCCATCAACCACCTAGTGATGATATACCCATTCTCTTAACTAAGACTTGTCACTCCATTCATCACACCACATCAAATGACAAGGTCATCCCTACCTATGCATTGATCTTCATACACCTAACTATGATGATGGTTATACCTTAGATGATCCATTTTTTGAAGGCCTTTTTCAGGCTCGAGATGCTGAAATTATTTGTTATCATTCCTATTTACTTTAGTCTTTCCGTCTATCTTATCACATTCCATCCTATATAATTCCTAATTTTAGCATTTTTCCTCTTGTTCACAGAGTAGAGATGGTGTACACACCTCTAGTTTTTGAAGAGCCTCATAGGAGTATGCTTATGGATCGTGCTATGACTTGTCCCTATCGCTTTGCTATATACCAATATCCCTCTAGCTGACTTGTCCCTGAGATGCTTGCGACTGTCTTTCATCCTTTCGTGCATCCTACCCCTTCCTCAGTTGAGATTAGTTTGGATCCTATTCTTGCCCCCTCTCTAGCTGAGTTTCTTATTGTTTTCGATTCTATTACTCCTTCAATCGAGCCTCATCTAGTCTTTCCACCAGCGCCACCTTCCCTTGGTGATGGTTTGCTCCCTTTATTGTAGCTTGCTCATTTTCCCACCAAATGGGTCTATCAACCATATTGTGACATTCATAAAGTTGTCGGTCATTGGACTAGAGATTGCTCTTTACACCAACCTTCCTCGGCTTCTATTTCTACTCCCTTTATTAGTAGACCCATAAAGTCTACTAACAAGTGTATATGTTGTTTCCACAACACAGATAATAATTCCTCCATGCATTATCGTCAACTGTGATAATATATAGACACCTTGTGTCC
Organism: Torreya grandis; assembly: GCA_037957365.1. Classification (NCBI taxonomy): domain Eukaryota; kingdom Viridiplantae; phylum Streptophyta; class Pinopsida; order Cupressales; family Taxaceae; genus Torreya; species Torreya grandis. The sequence continues at coordinate 649,504 of JARHVA010000103.1, forward strand.
CACTACTTCTTAGGCCACAGACAAGGCTATACCTCCCCCAAAAGTACTACTTGCATATCTTCCTAAATATAAAGAGGTATATTGTCTCTGACACCTATGTAGTACTCATCACACTGATCGTTGTCACATCCTTTAGCAACATCTCAAGGATCACCTCATGACCATTCATGTGTCTACTAACCTCCCTACCATAGGTCACCCTCACAAGAAGGCTCCCCCTTCTTCCCCCATGGCTCCTCCACATGTGGTCCGTTCTCCATCTATAGTTTTTCCACTCGTGATTACCTCACCTATGGATCCTTCTTCACCCATGACACATTCTCCATAGGTGACCCCTTCATTTCCCATTGAGTCCATTCTCATTCCTTCTCTTGAGCATCCTCTGCATGATAGTCCTCATCAACATGATCCTTCAAGCATTCCTACATTTTTCATTGAGGAGATTCGATGTGAAGTATTTTCTCAACTTTCCCTGAAGATCAATGAGAGTTTAGCTACAATCCGAGTTCAGCTTCATAGAGACTTATCAGATGTGATGGATAATGTGTGTGGATAGCTCTACCGCTATTTATGAACACAATCATGATGTTCCTTCATTTCTTTCTTCATTTTGGATTGGATGTGTGCTCCAAATTTACATTTATCTATCTTATATCATTTGACATTGTGTCACATTCTTATTTATCTTACATCATGACTTATGTTTTGTACTACATGTTGGTTATAATGTCATTTTCTTCCTTATGTTCTTTTATGGATTCTTTTTTCATGATTACATACTTTTTCTCTATGTTCCTTTTCTATGGCTACCTTGTTATTTTTCATGAATGCTTACTATCTATCTCTATCAAAATGGATAATTGTTATTGTGACGTGGTTATACAAACTTTGTTCACTTTAGTCATTCCTTATTTACCATGTGATCAATGAGCAAACAATTCATCTCATTCTAATCTTCTTTTACCGGTCCACCTTGGATCTCCCTTTATTCCCCTTATTTCTTTTCGCAAACTAAGATCACATATGGTTGAAACTTGAGATAACATGTTGGTTCATAGGTAAGCATAAGTGTTTTAGTCAATCATGTCTTTCGATACTCAATGTCCTTTAGCCAAAGCCTAAAGCTCATTCGTGTGTATCACTTTATTTCTCATGATTGGTCATTCCAAGTCTGTATGGAGGAAGAATCTTAAAATCCATAAAAATTCAAAAGCCAACTCATTTAGCAAAAGGCAATGATCTAAAAGGCAACATTTAAATATTTTAAAAGTCAATTCACACTAAAAGGCGTGATTCTAAGCACATCTCCTTTTTCTAATCAAAGATCAAACTCCATAGTTGGCCTCATGATAGAATTGAGGTCCATTGCAGTGCGGTAAGCCAGTAGATTAGAAAACAAGAATAAAATATTCTTTTAGTGCTATCTACTTTCTCACACAAGTACCCAATCTTCGTAGTAAATCGACGACTCTATAAGAGGTCTTGAGGAATGGGGAACACATTGTGAGAAGGTAGGTCCATTTTTTTTTTCCTATTCCAAACAACTAATATGAATTGATCTTAGTGCCACACTTATTTGCTTACATAACTTTGTGCCTATAATAAACATGTAACATTTGTATATTGATGGTCACTAGTCACTTAATGTCTTTCTATGTCTTTAGTGTGCCTCATGTTTCCTAAGGTCTTCTCATAAGATGCCTACATTATGCTTCTTACAACCCCTATTTCATTCCCTACAATCCTAATATTTTCCTTTGAGAAATATTGTTTTGTTCACATATCACTCCCTCTAGGAATTCATTTGTGAGTTGTAGTGTAAGATCTTGGATATGACCATTCTTTTCTTACAAATTATCAAATATTCACATCATCATTCCAAACATCCCATTTTAACATATTTTTCCCTTTGTTTTCATCACATTGGTGTTCCCTTTGTGAATTGGAGTGTAAGACCATGGACATGACCTGGCCTTCTCACAAAATCTTCCAATATCCAAATCACAATGAAATTATGTGTCAAATTTGAGATAAGTCGTGATTGATTATGAGCTACATATCATTAACATGCTTCCCATCTTTGATTTACTATGTTTTCTACTTACTTCATTGATTTTTCACTTTTATTTTTTTATTTTCCAATTGCATGTAATAATACAACTATTTTTTTTTAAAAATTTCATACTTCCCAGCTTGAATCAGTGTGATCAATTTAAGTTCATTTTGAAAAATTTGTTTCTTTTATACTTCTAACGTGATTTAGTATGATAAATTGACTTAATCATTTTGTTTTTATACCATTTTGTCTTTTATGTGCTTTTCATTTTATTACATTATTTTCATACTTCCAACCTGATATAGTGTGATTTTACTTGGTTTAATTTGGTGCCAATCATTTTCATGATTTAAAAATATTTTATTATCTTGTTTATCACTTTTTAGTTTATTACACTTAGTCATATATTGTTATTACACATTTTCCGTCATGATATAATGTGTATTACATTTGTTTGTGATTAATTATATTTTTTCAAGTCCCTTTTGCTTGTTTTTTTTTAACCATGCATGTGTATTACATAATGCTAGAAACGAAAACAATCCACATATATTTCCCATAGCATATACAACAAAAGCAAAATACATGTACTAGAAAGAAATATATCCATGCATTAACAACTACAATCAAATATAACTCAATGAGACCAAAATCTAATTGTCAAAATAATATATCTCTATATATCATGTGTTTTATACAATGATACAAAATACAAAAATACATAACTCCAACTCTACGACTGAGCTCCATCATGCCTATCTTGTGGCCTATCCATGATGTCCATAGATGCCTCAGATTGTCCCCTTTACACAATACATCATAATGATGTCGTTGGAATCTCAACTCTGCTACATGTCCTTGTAAGTTGTCCACCTAGGCCTGTACCTTTCCTATATGGATTGTGGTAGCCATGTGTGCGGCTCTCTCGTGGGCCAGGGCTTGCCAACCCTGTGCCTCTCTTGCTCCCACCCCTGTCGATAGCTGTGTTGGGTGAATATTTTGTCAATCAGCTAACTGATGAGCAAAATAGGTCTTATCAACCACAACAAGGGAGATTGGTCGTCCAAAGTTGCAAGTTTACCACATCCAAAGGGGACAAATCTCTCCTCTCATCAAGGAGAGGTTCCCTGTTAAATATGAGGAGCTATATACTATAAATATATGCAGAAAATAACACTCAGGGGTAGGATAACACCATCCATCTCTCTTTTTTCAGAGATGATGTTCACATGCAAAGGAGAAATTCAGGTGAAAACACTGAAGACACTTCTCTTCTTTCAGAAGTGGTCTTACAAAAAATAACAGGAGTTCTTTCAGGTAGTGACAAGTGACTGATAACAAGATGCAGTAACCAGCAGAATGAAGTGTAGCACAAAGTCTCTACTTCAGCTACCCAAAGAGTGAGACACAAAGAACAATGAGGGCACAAAGTCGTCCCAAGGTCCTTTACACAGAAAATAGAAAACTACTAAATACACTAAAAGCAACTGTAGGCAACACAAAGTCTTCCCACAGTTGGCTTCAAGACACCTTTCTGATTATCTCCACAAATTTTGCTTATTTCATCAAATGGACAAGAACACATTTAGAAGACAGACATAAGAACAATCCTCTAAATGACACAAACCATGACAACACAAAGTCTGAAAGTAACTTGCTTTCTCATTCAAACGAGAAAATATGATCAACAACCTGAGCTCAAAGTCTCAGTGATAGCCTCTCAATTTTGGCAGAGTTTTGCTTCTTTTATCAAAAAGATCTTCTCCTCTTCTCATCAAGGGGATTTACAATATATAACAGCCCAAAAAAAGATGGCGTTTTGTTCCATGGAGTGACCCATGTTGCATTTTATGCTTTGAATGCGTCTTCAGTTTTGTCAAAGGACCACGTTGGAACAGAGTGATTGCCTTAACTATGGTGTGTCATTTAATCTCATATGTTTTCTCCTGGGTCTAGATCATATGGTCTATTCCCTTTGATGTCTGCACAGCTATCCATATTGTCTTTACTCCAAGGGAGACCAACAAGGTGCGCCTTCAATATTTGCCAGTCAAAATATCTACTTTGTAGATTGTTCCACCTACTGGAATAACTACTGTGTAGATATTTTAGCCTCTCCCTTTCTGCTGTGATTTGAGCCCTCGAGTTATCTTTTCTCCTTTCTGGTTTTGTCTTTTCTTGGCATTTGAGCTTTTGGGGCTACGTTCCCAGCTTGGCTGGCTTTTTCGGCTTCTCTTCTCGGTGGTTTTTTCTTTTGGCCTTGGCCTTAAGGCCTTTGAATGCATTCGGGTTCACGCTTAACTCTGCAAAGATCAATGGCTATTTCATTGCCATGAATTTGAAGTCTTTGGGTCTGTCATTGTTTAAAAGCTAACAGCTAGTTGGTTGTCCTAAATTTGACGACTGCGGCGCGTCATCCTCCTTGGCAATTCCTTCATGTCTTTCCCGCTTTCTTTGGTTGCTTTCAATCGGGCTTCATCCTTTTTATTGTGTCTTTGTATTGGGAGTGCTCCGTATTTGACATATGTCACAATCCGCTGCTTTGAAACTTTATCAACTTACATAAAATGGGACCCACAACACTTCTTGCCCAAGCAGCTTCAAAAGGCAAACGGGGACATGTGGCACTTTTTGCTGATCTTAACAAGTGACACGTGGCATTTACCACTATGAAATAAGCGAGGACACTTGGCAACATTTGCTTAACTTATAGAGGCTTTAGATACCTTTTGAGAGTCCTGCAGTAGATGACACATGGCAGCTTCCACTGAGCTTTAGAAACACTATAGAAACATTTGAGACTCATTTGGATTCACACGGACGATGACACTTGGCGCGCTTCGTTTACTTTAGCAATTCATACGGGACCCACCATAGTCCTTAATAAGGAAACAAAAAGAAGAAACTGCAGATGTAGATACTTGGCGGCTTCCGTTGAGCTTTACAAAGGACACGTGGCGACTTTCACTGCATTTAGAAAAACATATTAAAACCTTTCGTAGTTGCCACTTGGTGCCCTCCACGAAACTCTGAGAGAAGCTTATTTGAAATAAGCTTTGAAGCTTATAAAAAACTTGAAATGCGAATGCAGACACTTGTCGCACTCCGTTGAGTTATAATGAGACACGTGGCATGTTTCGCTGCTTTTAGAAACAAATTATAATGTGTCCCGACAGATGACACTTGGCAGCTTCTGCTCGACTTTGAGACTTAGACAAAAATCTGTGCAAAAAAAAAACCCCGTGCCGTGTGTCATAACCCTTACTGCCTCGAAACTAAAATGCGCAGGGACAAAACTTGGAGTGCACAACTGAAACTCAAAATAAAATGTAGAGTATTTTACTCTACAAAAGGAAGATAATTTTTTGGCTTGTAGGACCAAAAATAGTTCATGTGTTGTCCCAAAAATGAGTGACAGACTTTAGAAACAACAGCTGGCTCCAGTTGGAGAACTTCCTTCAGTTGAAATTTTGGAACAACTGAGGGGTGTAGAGACCAGAATCTCCAATGCCTTGAAGTGTGCCATTGAGCTATGAAGTCGTGCTAACCAACAAGAAAGCAAGGTGCCAAAAATGAAAATGAAAAGGAAAAGCACAAAAAAAAACTAAAAACTATACAATTATACATATGTACATATGATCTTATCTGATACTTCAAGAGTTGAAGTGCTCCAGATGCTGCGCATTATGAGTCAGAGAAAAGGGCATGCCATCTTGATACTTTAACATGAAACTATTTTTATCGTTGAGCTCATGGATAGTGAACGGGCCTCTCCATAGGGAATCGAACTTCCCATGCATTCCCTTTGGTTCCCTTCTCTTATCCTATAACAGGGCTTAATCTCCAATTTGAAAATCTTGAGTTTTTGCTTTCTGGTCAAAGAGCTTCTTCACCAGACTTTGGTGTGCAGCAATTTGGTCCACCACCATAGTTCGCTGCTCATCCAGTTTAGTCAAGCACATAATCCTTTTGTCAATGGAGCTTTCATATGTCTGATTTTTTATCGCTTTTGCTAATTTCAATGCTGGCAATTCTAGGGTGATCGATATCTCTGCATTGAGACCATACAGAATTTGGAAACGTGACATACTTATCGCCCTTTTAGGTGTAATCCTGTCTGCTCATAAAGCATCAACCAATTCTTGATGCCATGTCCGTTGGTTGTCATCCACCAGCTTCCTGATGGTAATCACCAAATTCTTGTTACTTGATTCAGCTTGTCTATTCTCTTGTGAAAAGTAATTAGAAGAGTGAGAGAGGGTGATCCGATAGTAAAAATAGAACTGAGTAATCTCTTGAGAAGTGAAATAAGTCACATTGTCTGTGACAATCTCGGTTGGGACCTCAAACCTAGAAATGATGTTCTCCTTGAGGAAATTGCACACTACTTCTGAAGTAACATGTTTGGTTGGGATAGCTTCCACCTACTTGGTGAAGTAATTTGTGGCTGTGAGGACATAATCATGTCCAACAATTGAAGATGGATTTATAGTACCAATGAAATCGATGCCCCATTGCTGAAATAGCTATTTATCACCACTAGCTTGAGAGGCAGAGCAGCTAACTTGGGTCTTCCAACAAACTGCTAGCATAATTCACATTTCTTTACCCACTTGTATGCATCTTGAAAAAGAGTAGGCCAATAATACCTAGCTCGCAGAATCTTATAGGCAGTTATAGGTGTAGAAAAATGTCCTCCATAGGCCAGATTGTGGAAGGACCTCAAAAGTTGATCCTGCTACTCTTTATCCACGCAACAAAAAAACACTCTATCCAAGCTCCTTTTATACAGGTTGTTGTCTCAGAGGACAAAATTTGCAGCATTCAACTTGATAGTCCTTTCTTTATAAGATAGTTGAGTAGGACACTCACTGTAAGTAAAGAAATGAGCAATACTTAAATACCACTCATTCGTGGTGGAGACAAATAAGAATGTCGGCATGTCTTCTGCTTTTTTTCTTCATGCCTTCTTTGTTTCTGTTGTCACCAATCAATTGACGAAGGCCCTTTCCCCGCATCAGCTTCATCGGTTTGATAACTAGATCAAACTCCTAAATTTTAGCAATCCAATTCTCTTTTTTGGTTCCAAACTCCTGCTGAGTTAATATGGATTTGACTGTGGTGTCAGGAACCAGGGCAGTAGTGTGGGAATTCAGAATGTAAAAGTGAAAATGCTTCACTACCTTGACCACCGCATAAGCATTCTTCTCCATGTTTGAATACTTCAGCTCATGAGCTTTGAGAGGATAGCTCATGAAAAAAATGAGAGATTCCACACTTTTTTCGTTCTGCTGAAACAAAATAGCTGAAAGTGTGTGTTCAGAAGCATAACTATACATGATGAAATCTTTGGTATAATTTAGACAAACTAAAATTGAGGTGTGAGCAATCATTGTCTTGATGTCTCAGAATGCTAATTTGTCTTGTTCAATCCAGCTGAAGGTGGCCTTTCCTTTCATCATATTTATAATATGGCGAGTCTTCTCAGCAAACTCAGGGATGAATTTTCGTAAAAAAATTACTTTTTCGAAGAAAGAGTGAACAACAGTCTTATTCATAGGTAGAGTAAGCACCTGGATAGACTTGACTCGGTCTGAGTCAATCTTTATGCCTTCTCTAGACATAATGTGTCCAAAAAGTTTTCCTTCTATTACCCCAAAAATAGACTTCTTGGGGTTTAAGGAAATGTCATTTTGATGACAACGATCCAACACTTGTAGCAAGTGGTGTACATGATTCGGGTGATGCTTGGAAAAGACGATTAGATTATCCAGGTACACTACAATGAACTTACCCATTTCATCTTTGAAAGCAAGGTCCATTGCTCTCTAAAAGGTGGCACCAGCATTTATCAAGCCAAATGGCATTCTCTAATAGGCAAAAGTGCCCCAAGGTGTGGTAAAAATAGTCTTGTGTTGGTCTGCTTTACCAACTTCAACTTGATTGTATCCTTAGAAGCCGTCTAACATTGATAACATCTCTGAACCGGTCACTGTCTGAAGCACTTGATCCATGATGGGCAGAGAATAGTTATCCTTTAAGGATGACTGATTCAAATTCTTGAAGTCCACACAAAAGCAAATTTTGCCATTCTTCTTCCTCACAAGTACTATGTTGGCAATCCATGTGGAATGATGGATTGGGAAGGTTATCCTAGCATTCAACATTTTCTGTATTTCAAATAGAATAGTACCTAATATCTTCAGATTGTACTGTCTGAATTTTTGCTTGTAAGATATTGAATTGCTTTTGAGACAAATGTCATGGCAAATTTCTTCAGGCTTGAGTGACTTCAGATCATCATAGGAGTATGTTAGGACATCCATGTATTGGCAGAGTAGAGCAGTGAACTTCGATCTCTCTTCAAGAGTGCAATACTTCTCAATGTTCACCATCTTGGGATCTTCCATGGTACTCAAATTAATCTGATCAAACTCCTGAGAGGAGCTTGAATCCATTTGTTGTTGTTTGATGAATCTGTCATGTTTGTCAAACAACTTCTCAAGAAAAATCAGTACTTTTGAAATTTTATTCCCTTTGAGTTGTAGGAACTCTTCCCCTGCATCTTCACTTGATTCAGGGGCTGGTTCAAGCTTCTGAGGCTCACTAACTTTAAAGTGCAGTTGTTGAACGCTGTCTTTTTGTTCCAAAAAAACAATGATTTGGTTGTCATTGTTAAACACTTGCCAATGATTGGCATTATCAGGTACACTTGGTCGAAAGACCAACTCAATAGTATACCTATCACCTGTGAAGTCAGGGTGAGGAACCAAAAGAGTGGTTGAAACGGCCAAAGCATCAGCGTTATCATTGAATTTCTTGGGAACTGTAGAGATGCTGAAAACATCAAAATTTTCAATTTGATCCCAGACTAGATTGCAATAATGGCGCAATCTCTCACTTTTGGTTTCATATAGGGTTCTCCCTTGACAAACCACTAGTTCAACATCTCCTTTGGCATGAAGAAACTTGATGTCTTTGTCTTGAGCAACCCTCAATCCAAGCAATAGAGATTCATACTCAGCTGTGTTATTAGTGTTATTGAACTGCAACTTGTAAGATGAAAGAAAAATATCTCTTTAAAGAGATATCAGCATAACCCCAGCCCCTGAACTAGTAGAGGAGCAACTACCATCAAATTCCAGAATCCATACCTCATTAGACATTGATTTTTCTTTGGATTCTCCTTCATTTGGAGGAGGAGATTCTTCCACACTTGCATTACACTCCACCAATTCTTCTGTTGTTTTAGCTGAACTAATCTTCAGGGTGTCACCTTCAAAATTTTCATCAGATGCCTCATGAACTTCATTCGTGGATAGAAAATAGTTACCCATGCCTGAAGACTCAAATAGAATTAGAGCTTCAGGCGTTGATGTTTAGGTGACAACATATTTTTCTTCCTTCTTAGGGAGCAACCTCTTCATAATGCCTTTGACAGGGATTCTCGTCTCGGATAAGTCCATGCTTAGTTCACCACCAACATCCTTGCAAAAATTTACCGAGAAAGATGCCATATGATGCTGGGACGTCGGCTACCAGGGCAGTCATCTTGATTCTCTTGTCTAGAAACACTGCAAATGCAAATTGAGCGTCCTTGATTTGTCTCAGCAGAGGTACTTGCTTGTTCTCCATGGAGAAACATCTCCCAAATGTCTTGGTTAGTGTGATACCAAGGGATTCTGCCACTTTGGCAGGCATAACATTGTTTAAAGCTCCAAAATCAATGATGCAATTGCTCAGCTTGTGACTGTTTATCAATAGGAAAACGTAGAAAGGCTCTATTTTCCCAGGGGCAGCAGAAAGAGTGATGACAAGGTTGCTTGGGATAGACATGTTCCTTGGAGGATCATGAGTTACCTTCTTAGTTTCTTGTCTTGCTGGGATGGTTTGGTTCTTTACACATTGAACTAACTTATCCAACTGATTAAAGTTGGATTGTAGAAATTCAAATTCAGACATTTAGATCTTATTTTTCTTGACATGGTCAATTATGTCAAATGTCTAAAATGAACTATGAAGAGGGGAAGGGAGTTCATCCTTCTGATTTTTAGAAGGACTAATCTGCGAATTTGAAGTTGAAAGTGAAAGCAAGTTTGGAGCACTTACTTTTTTAGCAATCACCTAGTCCTTGAGCTGGAAAAGTAGGGTGGTTCCCCGCTTAACAATTGAAATTGTAGGCTGAGATTGCTCCTCTGTCTTTTCTTTATCAACTTGTTGGGTTGACTGGTTCTTGGACCGTGTGAAAATAGTGTATGATCCTTCAGCTACTTTACCTTCACTTTTGGGTTCATTTTGATAATTTAGGAAACTAATGTTGGAGTCGCCAGTTGATTCTTCTTGGTCCTCCGTGAAGAGATCAACGTCATTTTTCGGATTCAGCTCAAGCTGGAAGGAGAAATCTGATTCAGCTTCAAAATATCCAACTACTAAATTGGCTGGAGGTGCTTCAATGGCAAGGTTATTTCTCTGAAGGGGAGGAAGACGATTTGTTTGCCCTTGATTCCTAGCAGCATTGCCTTGATATGACTGATTTGAGAATATTCTCCTTGGTACATCTCTGTATGAAGGAGCAGAGGGCATCCCTTGTGCCATTTGTTTTGTGTCATTTGCTTTCTGAGAGCCAACAACACATTTGCTAGCTTTTGCACCATTGGATCAGTGGTTGTTGTAGGTGAGTATTCAGAGGAAGAAGAAGATTTACTTCTGTTTGGATCTCTCCTTATCTTTTCGGCCAAGATAAAGTCATCTTCTACCTTAGTAGCCAAGTCTTGAGCAGCCTCAAGGTCTATGTGGCCAACACATCTCAACAGAAAACTCACTTCAGGCAGCTATGAGTTGATGAAGAAATATTTGAAGTTTTCAGGTGTTGGCTGACCAATTGCAAAAATTCTGTTCTTTAGCTTGTCAAACTTTGCTACAAAATCTCTCATAGGTTCATGAGGTTCCTTCTTCATCTGTGTGAGCTGGGCCAACAAGGCATATGCATCTTCTGCAGGCTTGAACTTGGCTTCAAATTTAGCTTTGAGTGTGTCTCAATCAGTCACTGACCGAGCTTGCAGATGGTAGAACCAGTCTACAATAACACCTTGTAGTGTTTCTATGAAAAGTCTGACTGCCACGTCTTCAAATTCCACGCCTATCACACCATAGGCTATGCTGAAAGCTACAATGTGTTCATCAGGATGAACTCTCCCATCACCAAAGAATTTGGGAAAATTCTTTCTTGAGATGCGTGGAAGTTCATGTAGAGGTGGAGTGAGATTAAGTGGGCCAAAAGAGTTAACCCAGGGGCCTTGAACTGCCATGATTGGATAATGGAAAAGGGGGATAACAAATTTGGGTGGAGTATATATAGGCAAAGTTCTGCTAACAGTAGAAAAACTAGCTCTGCCTTGTATTGTTGACAGGGTACGGGTAGGAGGAACACTCATGGATCGTTGAACTTGAAGTCGTGGAGAAAACAAATCAAAATTTCCTTGCTACACCAACTCAAAGATAGGGTCAATAATACCTTGGGCTCTTTGATTTATGGTATAACGTGGAGTTGCTAGAGTATATAATGGAGATGGATAAGGCTGTAATGATAATGGTTAAGACACAGACTAGAATCCCTAGTCTATAATGGATAAGAGTAGGAACTGCTTGTTCGTTCTCTAGCAGAGTCACCATTTTAAGACTGTTGGGTGAATATTTTGTCAATCAACGAACTGATGAGCAAAATAAGTCTTATCAACCACAGCAAGGGAGATTGGTCATCCAAACTTGCAGGTTTACCACATCCAAAGGGGACAAATCTCTCCTCTCATCAAGGGGAGGTTCCCTGTTAAATATGAGGAGTAATATACTATAATATATGCAAAAAATAACACTTAGGGGTAGGGTAACACCATCTATCTCTCTTTTTTCAGAGATGATTTTCACAGGGAAAAGAGAAATCTAGGTGAAAACACTGAAGACACTTCTCTTCTTTCAGAAGTGGTCTTATAGAAAACAGTAGAGTTCTTTCAAGCAGTGGCAAGTGACTGGTAACAAGATGCAGTAACAAGCAGAATAAAGTGTAGCACAAAGTCTCCACTTCAACTGCCTAAAGAGTGAGACATGAACAATGAGGGCACAAAGTCGTCCCAAGGTCCTTTACACAAAAAACAAAAAAACTATTAAACACACTAAAATCAACTGTATGCAGCACAAAGTCTTCCCACAGTTGGCTTCAAGACACCTTTCTGATTATCTCCACAAATTCTGCTTATTTCATCAAATGGACAAGAACACATTTAGAAGACAGACATAAGAATAATCTCCTAAATGACACAAACCATGACAGCACAAAGTTTGAAAGTAACTTGCTTTCTCATTCAAACGAAGAAATATGATCAACAACTTGAGCTCAAAGTCTCAGTGATAGCCTCTTAATTTTGGCAAAATTTTGCTTCTTTTATCAAAAAGATCTCTTTTTCTCATCAAGGGGATTTCCAATATATAGCAGCCCAGAAAAGACTGGTGCTTTGTTCCATGAAGCGACCTATGTTGCATTTTATGCTTTGAATGCGTCTTCAATTTTGTCAAAGGACCACGCTGGAATAGGGCGGCTGCCTTAACTATGGCGCGTCATTTCATCTCATATGTCTTCACCTGGGTCTAGATCATATGTTTTGTCCCCTCTGATGTCTGCACAACTGTCCATTTTGTCTTTACTCCAAGGGAGACCAATAGGCTGCGCCTTCAATGTTTGTCAATCAAAATATCTGCTTTGCGGACTGTTCCACCTACTAGAATAACTACTGTGTAGATATTTCGGCCTCTCTCCCTTTTTGCTGCGATTTGAGCCCTCAAGCTATCTTTTCTCCTTTTTGATTTTGTCTTTTCCTGGCATTTGAGCTTTTGGGGCTACGTTCCTAGCTTGGCTAGCTTTTTCGGCTTCTCTTCTCAGTGGTATTTTCTTTTGGCCTTGGCCTTAAGGCCTTTGAATGCCTTCGAGTTCATGCTTAAGCCTGCAAAAATCAATGGCTATTTCATTGCCACGAATTTGACGTCTTTGGATCCATCATTGTTTAAAAGCTAACGGCTAGTTGGTTGTCCTGAATTTGACGATGGCGGGCCCGTCATCCTCCATAGCAATTCCTTCGTGTCTTTTTCACTTGCTTTGGCCGCTTTCCGTTGGGCTTCATCCTTTTTATTGTGTCTTTGTATTAGGAGTGCTCCGTCTTTGACATCTGTCACAGTCCGCTGCTTTGAAACTTTATCAACTTCCATAAAATGGGACCCACAACACTTCTTGCCCGATCAGCTTCAAAAAGGGAACGGGGACAGGTGGCACTTTCCATTTATATTAACAAGTGACACGTGGCATTTTCCACTATGAAACAAGGGAGGACACTTGGCAGTGTCCACTTAACTTATAGAGGCTTTAGATACCTTTTGAAAGTCCTGCAGAAGATGACACATGGCGGCTTCCACTGAGCTTTAGAAACACTATAGAAACATTAGGGACTCATTTGGATTCACACAGACGATGACACTTGGCACGCTTCACTTACTTTGGCAACTCACCCAGGGCCCACCACAATCCTTAATAACGAAACAAAGAAAGAAACTGCGGATGTAGACACTTGGCGGCTTCCGCTGAGCTTTACAAGGGACACGTGGTGACTTCCGCTGCATTTAGAAAAACATATTAAAACCTTCCGTAGTTGCCACTTGGTGCCCTCCATAGAACTTTGAGAGAAGTTTATTTGAAAGAAGCTTTGAAACTTATAAGAAACTTGAAATGCGGATATAGACACTTGTTGCGCTCCGTTGAGTTATAACAGGACACGTGGCACGTTTCGCTGCTTTTAGAAACAAATTATAATGTGTCTCGACATATGACACTTGGCAGCTTCTGCTCAACTTTGAGACTTAGACAAAAACCCGCTCAAAAAGAAAAACCCCACACCCTGTGTCATAACCATTACTGCCTCGAAATTGAAACTTGCAGGGACAAAACTTAGAGCACACAACTGAAAATAAAAATAAAATGTAGAATATTTTACTCTACAAAGGGAAGAGAGAATTTTTTGGCTTGTAGGACCAAAAATAGTTCGTGTTGTCCCAAAAATGAGTGACAGACTTTGGGAACAACAGGCTACAATCCATCCTTGCATGTTTGTAGTTGCTTCGTGGCCTTCCCCATTGGTCTAAACCATCCTACCTGAGCTGGGGCAGATGGTACCACAGGATCATCTAGCATGGTGGGGTCATATAGTGCCAATACCCCGTCCAAAATGTCATGGTGCACTACCATGATGAGGGATCCCCATCTGACTTGCCCTGTCACAAGGTCTGCAAAAACCCAAACCAGATAGATATCAGATCACATATATATCTCAAAATCTATCTACTTATAATCATAAACAACTAGTATTCTATTTCAAACATTAAAATTGCAACATTTCTTACTAGTCTCGGTGTCACCAACCACTGTCTCCCTATCTACTCATCCATCGAGCACGGTCTCTCCATCGATCATCCCCTAAGCACCTCATTTGTAGGTTTCCTTCCTATCAGAGCAAAGCTAGGAGTAACCACCAGTGCACACCATGGGTCTCTCCTCAAAGGTGTCTCTATCAACTAGCTCTGCCCTGGGCCGACTATTAGATCATCTTGCATGACCACCCTCATCTATGCTCAATCTTGTTGATGACATCTTCATCGGTAGTGTGTTCAAGGTGATTGTTGTTCCTCTTGTTGTGGCCCCTGTTACAACCATGCATCCACATCCATGTCCTCTCCTCCTCTGGCAATTAGCTATCGTGTTCCACCAGTCCATGGTCTTACACACCATGACCTAATCACTAGTCTCTCAACTGATGCTCCTCCTCTTCCCCTTGGCTCTCTAGCATGTTGTGCCCAAAAAGTAGGCACTACTAGAAGGGTCACTAGGTGCGAAAGTCCAAACTACCGTGGCAAGCGTGCCACTAGCTGTGGCTCTACCCACTAGGTATAGTGGCCCATGATCTGCACTTGAGCCAGCCCTAGCACCACGGTCACCCAATTGGGCCAAATAATAGTAATATGTGTGTAGGACTACCATATAATCTCCCCTCATGTGACTGTCTACAGTGCTGGCATGTGGGTCACACCCTCGCTACTAGGTCCTATCTCCATCTCGTCACCTGAGGTAACCTATCATTGACCACATGGTGTAACCCAACTGACTGATACATCATGAACCTCTCATATATCCATGCGCTAAGAAACACCATTGGTCTTGTGGTCTTCTACCCTCTGAACAACATCCCATACATATCATGCATGAAATGAATCCAAATGACAGACCCAAAATCATATAACACCCCCTGATCCAAAATGCACTGGCACAAGGCTATCGCATACAACAGTACATTGCCATCTAACTTGTGACACAACCATCGCACTCATGTTGTCACAAGTCCTATCATAGCCTTGTGGATGTCTAGAATTTGTGCAATAAACACATCAAATAATCTCATCCTCAGCTCTGGGTAGATCCTATCCGTGCACGTCACCCACTTGGCTAGTATTCGTCTCTCCCCCAGATCATTCGATGTCCCTCTTATAGGCAGTCCAAGAAATGCATGGACGTACTTTTGAAACAACTAAGTTGGTATACTAGTACTAAGTCATCCCTCTTCCTTAACCAAGTCGGCCAATTGCTACTACGTCGGTCTGTTGGTTTTCTTATCTTTTGTAGACTAAGTCACGTTGGTCAACTCTATTCGTCCATAGTGACTTGTTTTTGAGCAATTGTCATAAATGCCTCGAGTATTTATTGGTCTGACTCCTTCCTACCTAATACCCCGTTTGACCCCTAGTGTCCTTAAAATTTTCTTAGGGTTCATTCTGATGCCTAGATTTTTCCTACCAGTCAATTTTATACAATTCACTCCATTTCAAATAAAAATATTCAAAATTTTGATATTTTCAATTGTTTACCTGTGTTGCACTCACTGCAACCGCTATGCATCCTCCCCATCTCAACTGTTGTCTCCTCACCATCCTAGCTCTCTGGGCTCTTATTAGGTCTATCAAAGCTCTATTTTATCATAATCGTAAAAATACCAAATGAATTATTTTTTCATCTTATTTATATTTACTATTCAAAATGGTTTACCCTTCAAATATTTACCGCTAGATTTCTTATTTTGATCGTATCTCTGTCTCTACTAACTCTTTTTCCAAACCGTAAAATGTTTTGGAATCCTGACATCATAGAGAATGTTTTTCACTATTATATGTCCATGTTGCAGTTTTTTTATTTTTTGACCTTTTTCGTTAATCTATACATGTTTCCCTAATGTTCCTCACATTAGACACCTTCACATTTTCTTGCATCTCCTTTATCTGTATCACTAAGGTAAGTAAAGGTATGTGTTTTTCAATTTTATTCTTTATCTTATTTGCTTCTTACTAAATTTTATTCAGCTTCAACGTTGTGTGTCATTGTGTTCTTTTCTCGAAGCATGATCATGTGTTGCACCTATGTGACACGTGATGAGCTTCGAGTGGGACATACGCATATACATAATATTTTTAAACTTTATCAATTACTGATGCTCTATTTTGCAAGAACTTATCGAGTCTCAATCTCTCTAAGTGCACCTCCTAAGGAGTGCACTGGGAAAGGGGTGGGGCATACCATTAGTGCTTCATAGGATTGTTGTCCCTTATTGTCACTTACTATCTACACACATATCTCCTAAAACCATTCCCCTAATCTTTACCTCATATTTTCACCCACCTCTAGTCATTTCTCACATTCATTAGCCTTTCCCTATCATAAAACCCTTTTTGATAGTTTACGTTACATAGTCGACCCCATCAACCTTGTACTCTTATTGATAAAACTTATTAGGGTCTAGGTTGACCTCTGGCCGACCTAGTCCATGGCCTAATTTGTTTTTGTCAATAATGATATTATATCCATTGGGTCGACTTTGTTGGCTTAAACTTTCAAAAAGCATTAGGGTTAGATCTGCCTATATAAACACATCCATTTCGTCATTTCTAAGAGAAGAGAAGTAAGATATATTATGCTTCTGCTTATCCACCATTATACTTGAGGAGCAAGCTTAGGGTTTCATATTTTCTTTGGAGTTACAGATCTTGTCTTGTGGAGAAGTCTTTTGAATGCATTGATAGGTTGTGTAGCCTAGAGCTGATTCATTCTTATCATCCTTACATACCACAAAACCCTCTTGTGAAGCGCCTTGGCCAAGGGAGAGATTGAGGCTCAGCGAATTCGTCTTCGAAAGTAAGTATTCCTAACTTTGTTCCTCTTTTGTAAAAGTAGATAAATATGCATTTACGATTCTCTTCCATGCATTAAGATTTTGTATACATTGACGTGAGTATGTATATTCTATGCATGTTTACTACCCCCACTTTGTGCCACAAGCTTTGGTGAGAACTAGATTAGATTTTGTTTTGCTTGTTATTAGTTTAGTGAATATGAAAACATATGACCTACTGAGGGTTATTGCAAAGTTTTGTTTGACTAGAGGCTTTGGAACCCTTATTTATGATATTATTGTGATAAGAAATCCCTTGATTAGGTCTAGCAGATCCATCTTGGCCATGACCCCGATTATCTAATGTATACTCAATCGAAAGTGTAAGTAGGATTTATCTTCTTCAGCTCAAATTTATTTGTAGATCTGTTGCATTTCTCATTGCATACAAAGAGTACCATCAAGAATTGAGGAATTGTGTTGGTATATAATTCCTATTGAGGAAGTTATAAACACCATAAGAAGATTTTTCACATGAATACCAAAGTAGTGCAACATAAGCGCAATGGAGCAACTTCAAACTTAGATATTTGTGTAAAGGATCACCAACAAGACATGAAGGGAATGTGTCGTGATGGGACACTATTGTCAAGTGATAGAAGAAACATACTTAGGGTAGTTATGAATCAAATTTTCATAATTAATGCTATTGTCATCACCATTATCAGCTACCATATAATTTCAATTGCAATCATACAAGTGGATATGTAGTTTTGCAGTTGTTATGCCAATATTATGTTGTTAGTTTTGATAATTTTAGATCACTAGTTGTTATTTGTCATGAACAGCTGCAAGTTTGCACATTTTAAGGGGGTCTTATCATTAGATGATGTGGGTAGGTCTGCGCTGAAGGGAACAAATATGTCAGCCACCATAGTTCTAATTTGGGTGAAATTCCAGGTGGTCTGTGACTATTATAACTTGTTTATAGCCTAGACACACTCTGATTTGCACCATATTTTAGGATGTACAATAGTGAAGGTGCTTGTGGAATTTCATGCTTTAATGTTAGGACTCACAACACCTTTGGATAGAGGCATATATCACATTCAAGATTTAGAGAAATTTACATTTATCAATGGATAACAAGAGCACTTATTTGATAAATATGTCATGAATTTAGTAAAAGAAACAAATGCACTTATCAATACATTCAGATTATTCTTGACCAAATATGAATCAAATGTTTGTATTATTGCTTTATTCTTGACCAATAATGTTGTTGATCTCCTAGATGGATGTATGGAGGTCTCAATGGCATCCAAAGTTATGCAGTCAAAGGAACATACTGCATCACACAAGAAATTTGAAACATGGAATTATAAGTTCCCAAGATAAATTGGGATCCAAGTCTTACATAGACGACTAGTTGAAGAAAGTCATAGCAGTTGAGCTTGTAATTTATTGAGGATAAACAATTTTTCAGAAGGGTGCATTATCATGTCCCTTTTTTCAAGTAAAGTAAAAAATAATAATGTTAATATTTTAAGATGTCTAAGTGACTTACTTTTTATTTTATTAAAAAGTGTCAACTTAATATAACTTTATTATTATTAGAAATTAAAAAAAAAAGGTGAGAAAAAACAATAGTGAAAATAAAACTATAAAGAGAGGTGTTGAGTACATAAGAGATCGTCTTTTGCCTATTATCAGTTACACTTTTGCAAGTTTGACCATATCATTCAACTTTCAACCTCTGAGGACGAAAAACCTCTGGTCTTGTGAGGTGGTTCCATTCAGAAACTACGATTGTGTTTTCAAATCAAGATACCATCATAATTCAACATTGGGAGAATCATCAAGCATATTTATCATATTTCTAGCTCCTTCCAAGGTTTGTGCTAGGGTTTTCGACCAACTATACTAGCTAGGGAAGAAACCATACATCCCTCCATTACACCATCATTTTTAGCTCTAAATCAATTTGCTACAATGATATCAACCCTGAATAAATTTGGTATAGTGATGCTAAAACTATATTAGGGTTTTTTAGACCTATCGTTTTAGACTTTGGACACCATTGACAGCTAGGACATCAATCTTCAATGATTTGTATGTCATCTCCATCTAGACGTACCTCCCATTTAGTCATTTTCAACTTGTGACATCATCATCAATGAGCTTGGATGCCATTTCTTGCCAACTAATTCATATATACAATCAGTCATACAAGCACAAGTTCTACTCTTAGGGTTTGTTGTTTGTAAATGCCAAGTGGGCATAAAAATCTAGGGTTACAAATTTGAATTTTGCATGCATAATTTCGGTTAAGGTTTCAGGTTTTAGCTAATATATTTTATTATGTACTTTGCATTGTAATCTAATTTTAATAAAAAATTTGCTCTCTATGAGCATGCAACCACTTTAATTATTTCTATAAAATTTCATGTTAAAAAGGGTTTATCCTTAATTTTCATCATTCGGGGTTTATTTAAGATCTCAAATTTATTCTTAAAAAGGGCTTACTAACAAATATCATAATTCAATATTTCAACAAGAAGGGGACATTACATTTATACCTCTTAAACTATTGGATATTTTTTGTATCATTTGCATGATTTACACCCCTTAGGTCAGTGGCCCCCCAATCAAAGGTTTGGGCGCTAGCCCTTTAAAAACATTTATGGGATCCCGATATGTATTTTCGGACACGAATGGGTGGTTTAAATCCATACTATTACATGGGTGGTTTCATAACTCATGTTTTATAGGAACCCTTATGGGTTGTATTCTTGGTCCATGGTTTTGGTTCCCGTTGTAATTTAATACCACTTAGGTCCTTACTATTGATGTGTCTATATATACCTACACATGCATTAGGGTAAGGCATAACTTTGAATTATGTTATTGTATCTTAAAATGGTTGAGTTAATGCAATAAGAAAAAAGGTTACTATGTTAGGCTTTTCCCAAAAGGGTTTTCCCATGGAAAATCTTTTGTATTGTGTAATCTTACATGTATGTGATTTTTCCTATTTTGTCTTTAGCTTAACGATTTGGGTAGCATTGTTTCTCTTGTATTAATTTATTGGTTTAATTCTCTTCACTGGTGTTAGAACTAGGTTTTAGCTTTGTGTGAAGAGTTAGGGTTTCTTTTACTTGCGAATAAACTATTTTTCGAGAAGTGAAGGAACATAACTTGAAGCACATGAATAGAGATCAATAAATATAATGGCCAACATTTTGAGTTATTGAAGTTCAAGATAGAAGATCTTCCTATGGACAAATTTTAGGATTGATGTCTCTCGAAATGCACCTTCAGGTATTAAGGTAGAGTATTAAAGAAAGATCAACTGGAAGGCAAAGAGTTCAATCAAAGTGTGTTTGTTAAATTCAATTTTCCTAAATATATCAACAAAGAAAAATGCTCATGAAATATGAGAAAATTTTGGGACTTTGTATTTTCGATAGTCTCTGGGGGAAGAAATTATTTCTCCAAAAGTTATATTCATTAAAAATGAATGATGGTGACTTTGTGGTAGACAATCAAACCACCTTCAATACTTTTTAAGTCAATTTCTTTATGTTAAAATCAAAATGGAAGAAGAGAATTGTATTAATCTATTTTTTTTTTATTTTTTTTCTGACTCTTGGGATAATCTAGTTATAGCTATTACGAGTAGTACATCAAAATTAGAAGTTGATGATGTAGAAATATCCTCATTAACATAAGAAATGACACAGAAATCCATTGAAGATTATCAAATGAAGGCCTTGTTTGTGAGAGGTCATTCCTAGAGAGAAACAAAAAAAGGTTAGGACAATCAAAGTCCATAGGTAAATCTAAGACTACAACAAAGATAAGAGAAAATGTTGAAAGTGTGGTAAAACATAGCATTTTAAGAAGGATTGCATGTCCAAAAAGGTTGAAAAGTTAAAGTCGCTTGATGATGCCCCTTTTGTAGATATGAATACCTTCAATGAAAACTTGAAGAATCTATTCTTGGTAGATCAAACTTGCATACATGCCATGATGCATGGTTAATTGACTTGGGTGTCTCTTTTCATATGATTCCCCATAGGGAGTGGTCCTTTGAATATAAAAAAATCAATGGAGATGATGTCGTCTTAGGAGACAACTTGACATATATGAAATGCAGTTAGGACAACACATTGTATTTGAGAGTTGTCAACTCAAAGGTAAGAATTTGCGAAATCCTATTTATGGGAAGAAGATGATGGCTATTCTTCATGCAGTCAAACAATGTAGTCTTTATCTGATGGGTAGACACTTTAAAATGAAGACAGATCATGCCAGTCTAAAATAATTCTTGGAATAATGGTTTTCATTGGAAGAATAATAAAAATGGTTGACCAAAATGTTGGGATATGAATTTGAAATCATATATAAGAAAGGGAAGGATAAAGTAATGGCAGATGCCACATCTAAGTAGAATAAGTACACAAAGGCATTGCTATGCACAATGTCCATACAACAAGGAAATTGGACAGATGAAGAAAGATCTGAATGGGAGAATGACATTGATACACATGTTCTTATTCAAAAGATCCAGCAAATTTTTGGTGTCTTAGACAAATTTATGATGAAAGGGAATGTCCTATGGTATAAAGATAGGTTGTAATTATGCAAGAATTTTGCACTCAAGCACAAGATTCTTACGAAGCTCCATGCATCTCCAATAAGGGGGAATTCATGATTCTTGAAAACTTATTATAGTATCAAGAAAGATTTCTTTTGGAAAAGACTCAAGGGGTATAGCCAAAAATTTGTGGCTAAATGCATGTATGCCAGCAAAACAAGGTTGAGACAATTAAAACCCCAAGTCTTCTGCAACCTTATCTATTCCTAGCCAAAGTTGGGAGAAGGTTTCCATGGATTTCATAAAAGGGTTGCCCAGGGTGGAAGGTAAAAATATAATCATGGTAATCATGGATAGGCTCACCAAATATGTCCATTATGTGCCTTGTCACAACCATTTGTAGCGAGTACAATAACATTTATTTATTTATTCTTATGTTTAAGTACTCAGTTGCTTCATTGCTCGTCATATCATCCTCAAATTAAAGGATAACTAGAGGTGGTTAACAAGTGCCTAGAGGGTTATTTTTTATGTTTTGCATTGGATAAATAAGAGAGATGGGTTCGTTGGCTACCATTAACAAAGTGGTGGTATAACTCTTTCGTGTCTTGTTCAAAAGGTCTCTATTTGTGGCATTGTATGGGTACCAACCCCCATCCATCACTGCATACTTCAGGCTACAACAAAATGTCTTGAGTTGTTGAAAAACACAATCAACACCAGTAGGAGGTATTAACTAGTCTAAGAGAGATGTTGGCAATGGTAGATAACCAAATGATGTAGCAAGTGGATCAACATCATAGTGAAAGGCATTTTGAAATGGGTGGTTAGATCTTTGTGCACTTATAAACATACAAGTAAATGTCCTTGAATCAATATAAAAAATATATAAAAAAACTATTCAAAGTATTATGATCCTTATTAGATCTCGTAGGAAATTAGCAATGCCACATACAAGCTGCAGTTAACTTAGTCTACATGCATACATCCAATATTTCATGTCTCCTACTTGAAGAAAGTAATTGGACAAAGAGTATCCACTCAAACTGAATTACCAGAGTTGGATGCAGGTACAATCATTCTAGACCCTGACAAAATACTTTAAAAATGCACTATGTGGTGCAAAGAATGGAGATTAAGGATTATTTGATCAAGATGAAGAATCTAACCACTAAGGATGCAATATGGAAGGAGTAAACATTCCTACAAAAGGATCCAGAGTTATTCAATGTTGAGGACAATGTTGTTTTTAAGGGGAGGGGCATGCTACACCCTTAACCTATAACATGCATAGAGATATGTGTGGTTGATTTGTGACTAATATAACCTTTTACTTTATCATGTCACAATTCTCTATGCTCTCATATTGTTAGTAGGATAAGCCTATATAGTAACCATACCCTAAGTAGGGTATATTTAAGAGGTAGTGGTTGGTACTTAAAGATCATATTATAAATTCAACTCTTATTGCACGATTATACAGGTTGACGCTTCAAAGTGACCCAATCTTATATTTATAGTATTTTTCTCTATTATCAACTTTTGGTATTGATGTGCTTTATTCTACTTTTAATTATTGCAATCTAGAGTTGATGCCCTATTCTTGATAATCATATCTACATCCATTATTGCACAATTGTAGAGGTTGCCTCCTAAAAGTGGCCCAAGCTTATATTCCTAGTATTTTTCTTGATTGTCAACATTTGGTGTTGATGTGCTTTATTCTACTTTTAATTATTACAATCTAGAGTTGATGCTCTATTTTTTATAATTATATTTGCATTCATTGATGTGAATTATATTGATTAATCTAAGTAGTTGTTGTCACTTGGATTTGCACCCTTTGAGAAGATGTCTCAGCACTCTTCATCCAGGTGACACAATTGAAACATCTCCATGCTATGGGTAGCCTAACAATGAGGTGAATCTCTAGATAGGGATAACTCCCTTGATGTACCACTTTTATATCACTACTACACCTATGCTTGCAAGGAAAAGGGAGAGAAAACTAAAAGTAAACTATCTTAAAAGCGGTGATACACTAAAGTAATTGATAACTACCAACCATCTGCGTGTCACACTTGAGATCAAGAGACCAACTAGGCATACACTTCTCTAATTTGAATCTTCTCACATCAGTATTTCATTATGAGATTGTAATGAATGTTTAGGCTAGGAGGACTAGATAAGAGGCCTAGAATGACACTATTGAATAGATTAACTCACTCAACCTTGACACTTCATAAAAAACTTCACATGAACTGCAAGAAGAATCTTTCAAGATACAAATAGGTGAGAGAATGACACAACAACGCTAAGGAAACAATAATTATCACTAAGAAAGATCAATCATTCAAGTGAACACACTATGAATAATCATAGAAGAGGTAAAATCAGTAGCCTTTATTGATCCATGGTATGTAAATGAACAGGGCTTCACCATGCTCAGGTAGAGCATTCCTACAATAGCCAAAATGGTTAGTTCTTATAGAGCTTGAGAGAGAGAATAGAAGAAAGACGTCCAAAGGTCACAAGGACAAGTGTCATGCTGAGAGGAGTTACATGTGAATGAGAAGAGAATGTGAAACTGATCATGCAAATTCAGAAGAGACAAGTGGCACCTCAACTCATGAAACTCTTGAAATGTGGTATGAAGTCTCTTCTCCTGGTCTAGGGAACTACATCATTCACCTCTTTTGGAACGTCCCAAAACTGACTAGGGACAAGTATAATGGTTGGACTAAGAGCGAAGGGTTGCAGACATGCTTCTCCATGCATTGGTTGCATTACTAATCATCTGGATTCCTCTGAGAATGAGCCATCATCGCCTGTAGTAAAAAAAAAACTCCCTTTTTCACACACCTTGCACACTTGGCTTCCAAAATGGCTTCAATTTATATGAAAATATGTACAAGGGGGTGAATTACATGTGTCAAGACCATTCATGGCCTTAGAGTCATCAGGGACACCTTAAAAGTAACTTACCTGAAGTTTTCACCTTTCTCACTATCATGTTCACTATGCCAGTTCTGACTGGCTGAGATGAGAGCTCTTGTTGAGGCACCTACGAGTTGTTTTGAAGAGTGAAATAGACATGGGGAGTTATCTTAAGTCTCAATCTTTCCTCCCATGTGATTAGCATCTTTAGACTCTTCCTAAAACTTGCAAAAACACAAAAATTGTCAAGAAAACCTTGTTTTGTACTCCATCTGTACAATTCCATATAGTCCAAAAGGATGGGGAGTAGCTCGAGAGAGTTCCCTAAATCATCTAATCACCATTTTGGGCAAATTATTCCATTTAGATGCAATAACTTCTCCATCTTCTCAAACTGGTCATTAGCAAGGGTTTTGGTGAGTTTAGACCTGTTTTACCCTCTTAAACTTTGTTTATAGAGTTATGACGTTGAACTCAGAGACCAAATCCACAAAAAACTTACTCAAGACCCTCTTTAACTTGTCCAAGATTCTTGGGCTCCCATGCATAGCATCCCATTAGATATGAGCTTCCAACTTTACCTGCTCGAGCTCTTTTCTCCATTCCCTGCAGGCTTGAATTGGTCTTAAGCCAAAATTGGCTTCACTGTGATCTCCCTTGCATTCCAAAAACTTGGACACATCTTTTATGATCCCAAAAACATGTCTTAGTCCATTAGAATGTTCATCTCATGTTAGAATTGAAGTTGACCCTTCATTTGGATTCTAGGCCTAACCATGCCTAATAAGCCTGTCTGCAACCTTGAGGGTCTAGACCATCCAACTGGGCTTCTTCCCTCTATGTATGGTTTTTTATGTTGGTTTAGATTCCATCCAATCTCTCACACCTCCTAGCAAGTCCCAATCAACTCCTGGTTCATCCTTTTATCCCTATTTTCTGAAACTATAGGGTTTGCATACAAAGGGAAGTATCCTCTGTCTAAAACAAAGTAGAGGGTAATTCCCCTGTTCCCTCAGACAAGTTACTTGTTTGAGAGGATTCTCCAAGTTATAATGATGCACTGTACAAGTTTCCACCCTCTGGTCACATGAATAGATCCCTCAAAATCACTAAAAACCAAGACAGACCTGTGGGGAGTGGACTGTATGCAAGGTTTTACCATGTGGCTGTAGGTTACTTGATTAAAACCTCATCTCTATATTACTCCAATATCATGAGGGTATTTTTGAGGTGTTTTCCACCATTATGAGGACGTTCACAATGTTCACAAACTCTTATAACCCATGCTTTCACCTTGAACCATAATCTTACTTAGTTAGGCCTAACTGATAGGCTCACCTTGTTTGTATATTTCCCCTGCCTATAGGTGCATTTGACATGTTTAAAGCTGTTTGCATTGATATAAGGTCTTATTGAAACCCTTAATGCCATCTCATAATCCTTTGATTCACCTATACCATGCATTTGCTAGGCCAAAGACCTAGAACAATCATCACTTGGGTCAATGTCAGCTACAATTGAATGTCACTACCAATTGTTAGGGAAATAGGAGTATTGTACACATACACCATCTTTGGAATCACTGTTAAATGCCTTTTGGATCCCATATAGGTCCTAGAAGCATTCATTCTTAGCAAATATTGGTGTCTTCATATATAAACTCTCCTCAAATATGATATATAGTTTCACAGTCAGTTGTAGGTGGATAGTCATGGAGTCAGGCACCCCTATAGGTGTATATGGGGCCTAAAACACAACATATCAACCCCTTTTTGATGATCTTTTTTTTCATTGGTATGCCTTTCCTCTTAATGAGATAGTTGAAGCATGAAGACATATTCTATTTGCACTTTGAGATGCTAGAATCACCTTGGAATATCAAACCCTATAGATGGCATAGTTAGAATTCAGTGCATCTTTGGGCTCTCTTAGCATGAAAACCAAATGATCAAATCACTTCCTTATTTTTGCAAGTTGGACTCTTATGATAGGGATACAAGATGAGTGCAATTGGAGTGATCAAAACTCAACATGGCATTGTCATAAGACAACTCCAAAATGTCTAGGTGCTCTGTTTTCCATGTTTTAGGAATTTGATCCCTAAACCTACAATCAACATCTTTGGAATTGACTTTCAACTTTGCCTAGAAATCTAGATTTCCAAATAGGTATGTTATGATCTTTACAACATACTACACTTTAGGAAAGGTTTCACCATGCTCCAACTTCTCTATACAAGTACCTCCAAATCTTTGTGCTATAACTTGTAGGTAGACATTTCACATACAGGGAGCGACTATGAGTAAGTTGGCAGAAAGCATTGTTGTGAGATTCAAATGAGTTTTAGATTTATCTCAAAGTTTGCAAATAGACTCTTCTCATTATCAAGGACCTTGCTCAGCGCAGACACTCCCAACATGATTGGTTCCCATGAGGGCCTCTGTAGGTGTATGCTCATGGTAGATTGTGTGGAAGTGTTGTATTTGACTGCCACAGTCCTTTGCTCACTCTTTGGAAGGTCCACTTATTTTTTCATATTCTAAGATAATGCTCAACATCTTTCCACCATAATTACTTCTCCATGAATACTATACAAACCTTCATTATACGTAACTCACCATGGCTATGGATTAACCCTCTGTAGGAATCCTGATTATATAGGGGTTCTAGTTATCACAACTGATTGCATAGCACTTTGGAAAACTTAGGTTGATTGTTGATGAAAAAGGGTATGTCCAACATATTATGAACTCAATCACAACTCCATGGATGTGGTTTAGAGCTTTGCATAGCTCACCTGGTTGACTATGTATGACAGTCATAGAGTAAACTAACTGCATGATTCTTAATACTACAGTACCATGGAAAGTTACCCTAGAGAATGTGATTTAAAGGTGAAGGGGTCAAAAGAACATTAGACACATGAGAATGAACATATCGCCACCTTCTGAAGCCACCGCTAAAGCATGGAGATTCTATAGGTAGTGGAAACTTACATGTTATCTTTAAATAAGATCAATCTGCAAACCTAAGATGATTTCCCTATCAAAACACCTTGAAACATGAAACCAAGCATGGAGAGAATTTGAGGAGATAGCCAACATCATCTGGAATTAACATCACCAACTGGATTGTATGGACTTGTCCAAATTAGAGCAAAACCTATAAGGTGCAAGGAATAGTGAGTAGAAAAACACAATCAACTTGTTAGAGATGATTCATAAAGCACAGTTGACCAATGTTTAAACACGTGTTACGAAAATGAAGCTCTGAGTGTACTATCACCTCTTAAAGGCATTTGACTTGGATGTTCTGCATCTGACCGTCCAAAGTATAACCCTGCTAACTGGTTCTATGTGTCTAAAAAGGAGATGTAGCAGAACAATTTTACCTCAAATTTGGTACTTCCAGAGTATGTTAAGTGTGGAAATGAGTCTGAGAAATTTGAATAGTCAACTTACAACCTTCTCCCATGTGTCACACTCCCTTATGGGTCATACAAGTGCCCAACTCTTCTTTTTTTCAAGAAAACTACTCTTTCTTCTGAAGAACATGTCACTTTTCAGTTAGAAATAATTTATTAAAGCATAATAGGATACATGGCACATGACATCACCATTTGACACCTTCACCTTACCCGAGGAGACCGTACAAGACATTAAATGCTCCTTTTATGATCTTTAAATGGCTCAAAAAGACATAAGAATTAAAAAACTAAGACCAAGGCTAATATGGCATGAAATGACATCAAAAGTCTTATAACACACCCTATAACAAAATACTAAACCCCTAAAAATACCTAAAAATCAAGTTTTTACTTATAAGGGTCCCAATTTGACCTGTAAGATCAAATTTGGTCAACAATTGGTGACTCATAGCGGTAGCATGTATGTTATGCTAAAGATCAGTAGCCTTATCCTATCCATGGACTTAGGGAGTCATCTAAAGTCTGAAACAAAATAAGAAGACCTGACACTTGACAACAAGGCTTTGACCAAGACAAGACAACTAATTAACTCAACCACACAAAACAAATGTCACACACAAAGCAAAGAAAACACACTAATAAGACAGACACGTGCTCAAAGCACTTAGGAAAAATAAAAAACACAAAACAAACAACTACGCACAACTAGCAATTAAGCATACTTCCTTTCTAGGATAAAAAATAAAGTTTCTTGAATCTTCTTCTTCATGAGATGAATCATAGTGCCAAGCATGTTGTTCCTTGGATTGGATGCTTGGTAGATTAGACCTATTCCTTAGCACTTCACTTGATCTGCTCTCAAGTAGATCATTCTTAAATAGGTCTCTAATGTAAATGTATTCCTCTTGAATTTGTACACATACCTCATACTACTGCCACTCCTCATCTCATGATCAACTTGTATCTTCTTGGTAGACATGACTTCAAGAGGAGTAGTTTATTGTTCCTTGGAAGATTAAGGCCAATAGAAGCTTGTTTTATCCTTCAAAAGCCGATGTGTTTCTCCCAACTGGTTGAGAGGATGATAACTCATTTTGATGATTTCAAATATATCATCATGAGATGCATATGCCTCTTGAAAAGACAAATTTGAAAAGTTGCTTCTTCTTTGCATACCCACTTGAGTGTCAAGGCTACCTTCTCCATTTTTGACTAGATCATAGCCTCCTTGAAAAGGAGTATAACCCACTCCAATGATTGCAAACAAGTCATCCCAAGGCTGATTAGAGACTTGTTCTTGCACATCTATGATATCTTGGATAGTGATGGAAGAACCAATGATGATTTCCTCTTCTTTGACACAAGGAAGACATTATTCAGTATCAACACAATCAGAGGATTCAACATAAGGAATCACCTCTTCTTCAACATTTAGAACCTCTTGAGGCCTCTCAAGTTGTATCTCAATTGTTATAACCTGACTTTGCTCCTCATGGATTGCAAGATCCTAAATTTCTTTCTCTTTCTTGGTGATGTCAATGCTGGGTATTTTGTAATCAAGTGATCTATCCCAATGACGCTGCCAAGAAGCTATGTTTTCTTCAAGCAAGAGTTCTGAATTCTTATCAACCAAATGCTCCTGTTTAGGTTCCCACACCATAGGTCCATCAAGGCAAAGGGTGAGGACAAGATGAACAAGTTGGTGGAGTTGGAACATAGAACTCAACATCATATTGAGAATGAATTGTAGGGGATCCTTTTCGGAGTTCTTGAGGAAGGGATGGCAAACCTTGGGCTCAAATAACTTGGTTTTCTTCCTTCCATTTGACAATCACTTCATTGAAACTTGATTCATCTTGAGAACTCTCTTGAGGAAGGTTAGATGGGGTGTGTTTAGGCATAGGATCTTCTTTTGGCTCTAAACCTTCCATCACACCTTGACTCAACAATTTCATTCTTGACTCTAACTCTTCAATTTGCTTTGCTAGGTTCTCTTAGAAAAGTCTCTGATAGGCATTTTCATGAGGATAAGGAGTACAAGATGGCTGATATGGAAAACAAGAGGTCTCTTGAAGAAGGGTGGGAGGGACTTGCATATGATCAAGCTCTTTCTCAACTTCATACTCTTTATCTAGGCTTTTATCCCCTTTCTTTTCCCATGATTCCATTACCTTATTCCAACTTAGAATGTTAGCATTAGGAGTCTCTTCTTGAGGTAGTGATGCAATTTGAGGAGAGGATGAAGGGTTCAAGAAACTTGGGATCTCCTTAGGCTTGGATTCTTCACCTTGTCTCCAACTTGGAATTTCATACCTAGAAGTCTCTTCTTGAGGTGGGGATGTAATGGGAGAGGGCAATGAGGGCTTTGATTCCACTTTCTTTGCTGATAAGATGGACTGATTCATTTGCTTATTGGTTAACTTAATTTGTCTATCAAGGTTTGCTTCAAAACCAAAGTTTGTCTTTCCAACTCTCTCTTCCAGTTGATTGGGAAAAAGATGACTTTGATAAACTTGATTGAGTTCATGAGTAGGGGTCAACTAGAACTGATAGCAATCTTGGGGAGGTGGATATGAGGGCTGATAGATTTGGTGAGGCTACTCCTCATGAATTCTTAGCTTATTTTCTAAGGATGAAACCAAGCCACTTACATCTAGCATCTCACTTGTGAGCCTTTGCCAATTTGCTCCCTCAATAGGTACCCACTCTCTTTTAACTAGCTCTAATGCATCTCTCACATTATGAATGAGATGACTAAGAATATCTTGACCATATCTCCTTTGAGTGTTAAGATCCATCATGTACCTCTCATAGCCCAAGAGAGTTTGCTTGAAAGTTGAAATGGACCGATTTGAGAAGTGACTAAGTTGACTAAGAGGAGCAAGATATTGAGAAGGTTGGTTACAAGACTAATACAATTCATGACAAGATTGATAAGGGTCATATTGGAGTTGGTAAAGATCATGACAAGGCTGACAAGAATCATACAAAGGTTGATAGGGAATGCCATAAGCTTGAGATATCTCATCAACTTGTGTAAAACAACACTCAATACCAAAACCAACCATGAAACTTCATTGGGCAGCAAGAACACAAAGAAAAATTACTAACAATCTTCAAAAGGAAAACCTAGGTTGTTTGACTAGCTGATGTAACTTCGAAGTCACATTGATGCTTGAATAGATGCCTCCAAACACTGATGTGTTGAAAGACAACATCAAAAATCTTTCAACTTCTTGGACAATGCGTCTCATCAAACATGCCAAAAACTGTTGTCACTTGGATTTGCACCCTTTGAGGAGATGTCTCAGCTCTCCTCATCCAAGTGGCACAATTGAAACACCTCTAGGTTATGGATAGCCTAAGAATGATTTGAATCTCTAGATAGGGCTAGCTCCCTTGATATACTACTTTTATATCACTACTACACCTATGCTTGCAAGGAAAAGGGAGAGAAAACTAAAAGTAAACTATCCTAAAGGCGATGATACACCACATTAATTGATAACTACCAACTAGATGCATGTCACACATGAGATCAAGAGACTAACTAGGCATACACTTCTCTAATTTGAATCTTCTCACATCAGTATTTCATTATGAGGTTATTATGAATGTTTAGGCTAGAAGTAGACAAGAGGCCTAAAATGGCACTATGAATAGACTAGCTCACTCAACCTTGACACTTCATATAACACTTCACATGACTTGCAAGAAGAAGCTTTCAAACTGCAAATAGATGAGAGAATGAGACAATAATGCTAAAGAAACAATAGTCATCACTAAGCAAGATCAATAATTCAAGTGAACACACTATGAATAATCATATAAGAAGTAAAATCAGTAGTCTTTATTGATCCATGGTATGTAAATGAGCAAGGCTTCGCCATACTCAGGTGGAGTATTACTATAATAGCCAAAATGGCTAGTTCTTATAGAGCTTGAGAGAGAGAATAAAGAAGTCCAAAGGTCACAAGGACAAGTGTCATGTTGAGAGGAGTTACATGTGTATGAGAAGAGAATGTGAAACTGATTGTGCAAATTTAAAAGAGAAAAATGGCACTCCAAGTCATGAAACTCTTGAAATGTGGCATGAAGTCTCTTCTGTTGGTCTAGGAAACTGCTTTCATCATTCACCTCTTTTGGATCGTCCCAAAACTAACTAGGGATAGGTCTAATGATTGGACTGAGAGGGAAGGGTTGCAGACATGCTTCTCC
Source organism: Torreya grandis (assembly GCA_037957365.1). Taxonomy (NCBI): domain Eukaryota; kingdom Viridiplantae; phylum Streptophyta; class Pinopsida; order Cupressales; family Taxaceae; genus Torreya; species Torreya grandis. Next base: position 681,993 of record JARHVA010000103.1, read on the forward strand.
ATGCATTGGCTGCATTCCTAATCATCTGGATTCCTCTGAGAATGAGCCATCATTGTCTGCAATCAAATAAACTCCCTTTTCCACACACCTTGCACACTTGGCTTCCAAAATGGCTTCAATTTCTCATGCAAATCCATACAAGGGGTTGAATGACATGTGTGAAGACCGTCCATGGCCTTAGAGTCATCATGCACACCTTAAAAGTAACTTACCTGAAGTTTTCACCTTTCTCACTATCATGTTCACTATGCTAGTTCTGACTGGCTGAGATGAGAGCTCTTGTTGAGGCACCTATGATTTGTTCTGAAGCATGAAATGGATATGGTGATTTATCTTAAGTCTCAAGCTTTCCTCCCATGTGATTGGCATCTTCAGAGTCTTCCTAGACCCTGTAAAAACACAAAAATTGTCAAGAAAAACTTGTTTTGTACTCCACCCATACAATTTCATATAGTCCAAAAGGATGGGGAGTATCATGAGAGTCCCCTACATCATCCAATCACCATTCTGGAAAACTATTCCATTTAGATGCACTAACTGCTCCATCTTCTCAAACTGGTCACTAGCAAGGGTTTTGGTGAGTTTAGGCTTGTTTTACCCTCTTGAGTTTTGTTTATAGAGTTATGACATTGAACTCAGGAACCAAATCCACAAAACACTCAATCAAGACCCTCTTTAACTTGTCCAAGCTTCTTGGGCTCCAATGCATAGCATCAAAGTAAATATGAGCTTCCAATTTTGCCCACTCGAGCTCTTTTCTCCATTCCCTGCAGGTTTGAATTAGTCTTAAGCCAAAAGTGGCTTTCCTGTGATCTCCCTTGCATTCCAAAAGCTTGGACACATCTGTTATGATCCCATAAACATGTCTTGGTCCATTAGAATGTTCATCTCATGTTAGAATTAAATTTGACCCTTCATTTGGATTCTAGGCCTAATAATGCCTAATACCCTTGTCTGCAACCTTGAGGGTCTATACCATCCAACTGAGCTTTGTCCCTCTATGTATGGTTTTTTATGTTGGTTTAGATTCCATCCAACCTCTCACACCTTCCAGCAAGGCCCAATCAACTCATGATTCATCCTTTTATCCCTATTTTTCGAAACTGTAAGGTTTGCATACAAAGGGAAGTACCCTCTATATGAGACAAACAGAGGGTACCTCCCCTATTCCCTCAGACAAGTTACTTGTTTGAGAGGATTCTCCAAGTTATAATGATGTCCTATACAAGTTTCCAACCTATGGTCACATGATTAGATCCCTCAAAATCACTAAAACCCAAAACAAACCTATGGGGAGTGGACTATATGCAAGGTCTTACCATGTGGCTGTAGGTTACTTGATTAGAACCTCCTCTCTATATTACTTCAATATCATGACGGTATTTTTGAGGTGTTTGCCACCATGATGAGGATGTTTACAATGTTCACAAAATCTTATAACCCATGCTTGCACCTTGAACCATATTCTTACTCAGTTAGGCTTGACTTATAGGCTAACCTTGTTTGTATATTTCCCCTGCCTGTAGGTGCATTTGATATAAGGTCTTATTGAAACCCTTAATGCCATCTCATAATCCCTTGATTCACCTATACCATGAATTTGCTATGACAAAGACCTACAACAATCATCACTTGGGTCACTATTAGCTATAATTGACTATAGCTGACAATTGTTGGGGAAATAGGAGTATTGTCGGCATACACCATCTTTGGAATCATTATTAAATGCCTTTTGGATCCCATATAGGTCCTAGAAGCATTCATTCTTAGCAAATATTGTTGTCTTCATATATAAACTCTCCTCAAAGATATATAGTTTCACAGTCAGCTATAGGTGGATAGTCATGGAGTCAAGCACCTGTGTAGGTGTATATGGCGCCTAAAACACAACGTATCAACCCCTTTTTGATTATCCTTGTTTTCATTGGTATGCCTTTCCTATTAATAATATGGTTCAAGCATGAAGACATACTCTATTTTCACTTTGAGATGCTAGAATCACCTTGGAATTTCAAATCCTATAGATGGCACTGTAAGAATTCAATGCATAAAAGTGTATCTTTGGGCTCCCTTTACATGAAAACCAGATGACCAAATCACTTCCTTCTTTTTGCAAGTTAGACTCTTATGATAAGGCTACAGGATGAGTGCACTTGGAGTGATCAAAACTCAACATGGCATTGTCATAAGACATCTCCAAAAGGGCTATGTGCTCTGTTTTGCATGTTTTAATGAATTTGATCCCTAAACCTACAGTCATCATCTTTGGAAATGACTTTCAACTTTGCCTATAAATCTAGCTTTCCAAATAGGTCTGCTATGATCTTTACAACATACTAGACTTTAGGAAAGGTTTCACCATGCTCCAACTTCTTCGTACAAGTACCTCCAAATCTCTGTGCTATGACTCGTATGTAGACATTTCACATACAGGCAGTGAGTATGAGTAAGTTGGCAGAAAGCATGGTTGTGAGATTCAAATGAGTTTTAGATCTATCTCAAAGTTTGCAAATAGACTCTTCCCATTATCAAGGACCTTGCTCAGCTCAGACACTCCCTTCCAACATGATTGGTTCCCATGAGGGCACCTGTAGGTATATATTCATGGTAGACTATGTGGAAGTGTTGTATTTGACTGCCACAATCCTTTGGTCACTCTTTGGAAGGTCCACTTATTTGTTCATATTCTAAGATCATGTTCAACATATTGACACCATAATTACTTCTCCATGAATACTATACAGACCTTCATAATACGTAACTCACCATGGCTATGGATGAATCCTCTGCATGAACCCTGATTATATAGGGGTTCTAGTTATCACAACTGATTGCATAACACTCTGGGGAAGTTAGGTTGATTGTTCATGAAAAAGGGGTCTAACATCTTATGAACTCAATCACAACTCCATGGATGTGGTTTAGAGCTTTGCATAGCTCACCTAGTTGACTGTGTATGACATTCATAGAGTAAATTGATTGCATGATTCTTATTACTATAATACCATGGGAAGTTACCTTAGAGAATGAGATTGAAAGGTGAGGGGGTCAAGAGAACATTGAAAACATGAGAATGAACCTATCACCACCTTCTGAAGTCACGGCCAAAGCATGGAGATTTTGCAGATAGTGAAACCCTGCTTGTTATCTTCAAATGAGACCAATCTGCAACTTTGAGATGATTTGCCTATCAAAACACCTTGAAACATGAAATTAAGCATGGAGAGCATTTGAGGAGATAGCCAACATTATCTGGAATCAACATTACCAACTGGATTGTACAGACTTATCCAAATTAGAGCAAAACCTATAGGGTGCAGGAAATAGTGAGTAGAAAAACATAGTCAACTTGTTAGAGATGATTCATAAAGCACAGTTGACCAATCTTTAAAAAAATTGTTATGAAAATGAATCTCTCTGAGTGTACTATCACCCCCAAAGGAATTTGACCTGGAAGTTCTCCATCTCCTTGTACCAAGCATAAACCTGCTGACTGGTTCTATGTGTCTAGAAAGGAGATGGAGCAGAATGGTTTTAACTCAAATTTGGTACTTCCAAAGTATGTCAAGCGTGGAAATAAGTCTGAGGAAGCTGAAGAGTCATCTCACGACTTTATCCCACATGTCACACTCCCTTATGGGTCGTACAAGTGCCAAACTCTTCTTTTTTCCAAGAAATCTGCTCTTTCTTCTAAGAACCTGCCACTTTTCAGTTAGAAACAGTTGATTAAGGTATAATAAGACACATGGCACATGACATCACCTTTTGACACCTTCACCTTACCCAAGGAGGCCGTACAAGTCATTAAATGCTCCTTTTATGACCTTTAAATGACTCAAAAAGACATAAGAATTAAAAAGACTAAGACCAAGGCTAATATGGCATGAAATGACATCAAAAGTCTTATAACATATCCTATGACAAAATACTAGACCCCTAAAAACACCTAAAGATTGAGTTGTTACCTATAGGGGTCCCAATTTGACCTGCAAGGTCAAATTTGGTCAACAGTAGTTTCATCACAAAATCACAAATACACAGATACCATAGAAAATAACTAATCATATACTCAAATTAGGTCTATAGTTACACATCTCCTATAGGTTATTCTCTTAGAGATGCACCACGTAGTGCAAACAATGGAGATTGAGGAGTATTTGATCAAGATGAAGAATCTGACCACTAAGGATGCACCATGGGTTGATTAAGCATTCTTACAAAAGAATCTAGAGTTATTCAATGTTGAGGACATGGTATTTTGAAGTGGAGGGGCATGCTACACCGTTAACCTATAACATGCAGAGGGATATGTGTGGTTAATTTGTGACTAATATAATTGTTGACGCAGTGGATTGCACCCTTGATAAGAGGCCAAGCTCCTGCCTTCCACACGCAACAATGGAAACTCCCCTCTTGCCTGTGGGCCTGGCAAAAATGCGGAGAGAGTGTCTAGATAAGGGCTAGCTCCCTTCGATGTATCTTTTATGTCTTGACTTACTGCTAACAATAGAGGGGGGGTGAAAAGGGAGAAGGATGCTGAAAAACAGAACCTAAACCTAAATTAAAAGGTGATACACCAAAAAAGTTGATCTACTTAGCTCGAACCTACACTTTTCACCAAGGACAAGCTAACATACACTTCATCTGATATGGAAAACTCTTCTGTGTCAGTGAGACAGAGGTCCGTAGAGATACAGGGAGGAAGAACTACCAGAGGTGTTCTGAGACACACTATGGCAGCCTGTTCACATGCACCTATATTCCTATTGTAGACACTTCTGGCTAACCTACAAAAGAAGAAACTTCACAAGACACTAGACATGTTGGAATCGTTCTGTGAAAGCATAAAAGAAAATGACTTCACACAAAATGAAAACATAGACATATGCGTGAGTGCAAGTTCAAATGGAGGTAAAAATTGCTAAGTCTTGATTCAAGTTAAAATCTGGCAAAGTTCAGCGTTACAAACCCAGAGATTTTTGGGCAGAGCTTTGCCTTACAGGCTAAGAGACCCCCCTCAAAATGAGAAGTTTTACAATATATAGAGAGAGAAGACTTTGACACTTTCTAGAAAAGACTTTTGGCGCCCCTTTTTACAAGTGGCCCATGTGCGTTTGAGAGCATCGGGAAGAGGAAGTCGTTGTTGCTAATATCATCCTTCTAGAAGAGGCCTACTAGAACCATGCTGTGTAATCACCGGTCTTGACTTTGGCGTTCAAACATTAATGTGAAAGCATGGGCCGCACCTCCTTTTTTGCAAACAAGACTACTCCTTTCAGATATTCACGCGGTTTGTTTGCTTATAAATGCAAAGTGGAGGAAATAGGGCGCGCCGTTCATTGTTTGCGCCCCTTGATGACCACTTGGCGGGCACTGTGTCAACCGCTAGAGTAACTCGCCTCCCCTTTGCCACCTAGGTTGTTTTGTCCGTTTCTGCACTTTGTCTCTTTCTGGTTTGGTCTTCTCTGTCTCCTTCGGCCCTCAGGGGCTATCTTCTTGGTGGGTCGCTGAGTTCACTCGCACTTGTCCTTAGGCTTTTCAAAATCAATGGCTATATCACCGCCTTAAATTTGACGTCTGCGCACCCGTCACTAGGCATTTGAAACTCCAATGGCTAGTTCGTCGTGCTTGATTTTGACGTCTTTAGGCCCGTCACCCCTTGGAATTTCTGACTTTTCCCTTTCCTTCGGGCTTTTGCTTTGGACCCTTCTGAAGGGAGGGGGTCCCTTCAGCTTTGGAGAAGTGCCTTTCTTTTGGCAGTCAAGAGTCCCCCGCAAGGCCCCTGCCCTTTGGGATCCTTCGGCGGCCTTTTCCCTTCGGCTATTTTCCCGCGGATAAAAAGTCCGCAAGAATTGTCTCGCTTGCTTCCTTTCCTTCGGAGCTTTTTTCACTCGGCCACTTTTCCCGCAGATTTTCTCTCGGCCACTTTCCCCGCAGACAAAAAGTCCGCAAGAATTATTTCGACCACTTTGCTTGACCTTCGAAATTTCTTCGGGTTTTCCTCCCGCGGCCTTCCTCCGAATTTCTTTGGACTTTTTGTCCGAAGGAATTCCTTCGAACAAAAGTTTGAAAGAAATCAATTTATGCCTTTGCCTTATTTTTTTCATTTCACGAAGAATTTCTTCGGACAAAATGTCCGAAAGAACAAGTGCCCTTGTGGAGGGCGGGGAACACTTGCAAAGTGAACAAGGCAAGTTGGAAATTCCTTCGGCAAAGTGAACAAGAGAATTTCTTCGGACAAAAATGTCCAAAGAAATTCTCTTGTTCACTTTGCCGAAGGAATTTCCAACTTGCCTTGTTCACTTTGCAAGTGTTCCCATAAGGCAAGTTGGAAATTCCTTCGGCAAAGTGAACAAGAGAATTTCTTCGGACAAAAATGTCCGAAGAAATTCTCTTGTTCACTTTGCCGAAGGAATTTACAACTTGCCTTGTTCACTTTGCAAGTGTCCCTGCCCTCCGAAAGGGCACTTGGGTCCGGAAACTACCCCCCACAAGGGCATTGGAATGGTCCCTTTTAACCAAACATTGAACCAACTCATTTGAACCGAGCCGTTGAACCAATTGAGTGAACCAAGCCGTTGAACCGAGCCGTTGAACCAATCGAATATGAGCCAATTGAACTGAACGGTTCAATGGTATGAAGAAACTTTGTAGAAGCCCCTTTCATTCTTTGAACTGGTTCTTCATCTGCCAAAAGACTTGCATGCAGAGTCCGTAGTTCTTTTCTATAAAGTCCGTAGAAACACCTACGGAGTCCGTAGAAATACTTGCAGAGTCTGTAGAAACCCCTGTAGAGTCCGTAGAAATTTCCAGACTTGTGCAAAAATCAAAATTTGGACTGGTTCAGAACAACAAGGGAAAAAGGGTGACCGATTTTGGCCTGCAGGACCAAAATGGTCAACAAATTGGTGACTCCCAGGGGAAGCATGCCTGCTATGCTTAGAAACTAGTTGCCTTAAAAATCCATTGGGCACGGAGTTAGAGCGCAACTTGAAAAAGTTAGCAACCGCCTTGAGATATCCAAGAATCAATCATGAAGCTTTTACCCCAAACACAAAGGAAAACACACACAAGGCTAAAAACACTACTTGTGCAAATTGCACTTAGGAAAAACAGGGAAAAAAAATTGAAAGCAAACTACTATATACAGCTAACCAAGTATATTTGCTTCCCTCCTGGATCAAAGGGAAAACTTCTTAAGTCTCCTTCCTGGCTAGGAAACTTATGGTGCTAGACAAGTCGCTGAATGGAATGGAGATTTGGTGACCTGGTCCTCTTGCATGTCACCTTGATTGGCTTGCATCCGAGTGGATCAGAGTCAAACATGCTCCCAACATATGTGTACTCTTCTTGTTCTTGGAAGCTTGTTGAATGTTGGCTCTTCATGCTGGGGCGTTTCACCAAGATATCAATCATCACCATAAGCCCTTTGATATGCATAGTCCCTTTGCAGTGCATCATGGTTTGACTCGTTCCCTTCTGCCTCATTGAAGACCCTGTCCAACTCATCCTCTGCTCCTTCATGGCTTTCTTGAAGAAGGGTGACTGTTGTGGTGTCTGAAATGGAGTCACAAACTGATTGCTCATCCCACAGAACATCACCTTCTTGCTCAAGGCTCTCTTCCTCAAAGCTGTTCTCAAGATGAACCGGCCTCTCGTCTTGCTCAAAGATCAAAGTCTCCAGTTGTTCAAAGACATTCATCTGATCCTCCTCCAACTCAGGCTCCATGGCATGATCATCCTCCTCATCAAAACAACAAGGAAGTTCATCAAACAAGGGAGGAGAGAGCTCACCATGCTTACGTTCCTCTTCATATCGCTGGAACATCTGCATGTATGCATGATCTGTGTCTTCCCCATTGTTGATGATGTCTTTCGAAGGAGCATTCATGATGATTTCCTCCTCATTGTTGCTCGTGATAGCCTCTCGGACAACTGCAAATTGGATCTTCTCTTCCTCACTCGCCTCCTGCAAAACAGGGTCCTCTTTGAGAAGGGATGAAGTGGAAGGCTGACGATTAAAACCATGTGGAAGAGGAGGCAGTCCTTGAGCTAGAATCGAATGATTCCCCTCCTTCCATTTGGCCAACACTTCATCTATATCAGGGGTGGCCTGATAGCTCTCTTGGAGGTGTGTAGATGGGGTATGTTCAGACATGGAAACTGCTGTGTCCATCACACGTTGGCTGAGGAATCTCGCTCTGGACTCCAAATCTGCAATTCTCCTAGTTAGATCTTCTTGGAAGAGCCTTTCTTGGAGGTCACAAGCATCATCATGATGGGTAGGAGCAGCTTTATCTTCTTCAAGGTTTTGAGCAAAACCTTTCTTCTCCTCTTTCTTGCCCCATGATTCCACTGTTTGCTTCCAAGTCAAGTTCTTGCCATCATGTTGAGAGACCTGAGGGAGTTGAGGAAGACTAGGAAGGGTCTGCTGATGCACAGGAAGAGCTGCTTTAAATGAAAATGTATTTGGCGTGTATAATCCCATTGCTCAGAACCATGGACCCTATCTTCTTTCATGTAGTTTTGATCAAGCTCAAGTTATTCATGGAATCACCTCAAACAGCTCTCTTGATTACCCTTCAACAATGAGGGAAGTAACGCTAGAGTTTGAGGTGGTTCCATGACAACCTGAGCTTCACCAAAGTTATACAAAAAGTGATTTCTTGATGGCACCTGGACTGCTTAACCAATTGATTCAACTTGGAGTCGCCATTGGTGTTGATGAAAAAAGCCTCCAAACGCTGGTTGGTTGAAGAACACACCAAAATTCTTCAACTCTTTGGACAAAACTTGTCCTAGTTGGTCCCACCGGGCGTGCCAAAAACTGTTGATGTAGTGGATTGCACCCTTGACAGAAGGCCGAGCTCCTGCCTTCCACACGCAACAATGGAAACTCCCCTCTTGCTTGTGGGCTTGGCAAAACTGGGGGGAGAGTCTCTAGATAAGGGCTAGCTCCCTTCGATGTATCTTTTATGCCCTGGATTTCTTACTGCTAACAATAGAGGGGGGGTGAAAAGGGAGAAGGATGCTGAAAAATAGAACCTAAACTTAAATTAAAAGGTGATACACCAAAAAAGTTGATCTACTTAGCTCGAACCTACACTTTTCACCAAGGACAAGCTAACATACACTCCATCCGATATGGAAAACTCTTCTGTGTCAGTGAGACAAAGGTCCGTAGAGATACAGGGAGGAAGAACTGCCAGAGGTGTTCTGAGACACACTATGGCAGCGTGTTCACATGCGCCTATATTCTTGTTGTAGACACTTCTGGCTAACCTACAAAAGAAGAAACTTCACAAGGCACTAGACATGCTGGAATCATTCTGTGAAAGCATAAAAGAAAATGACTTAACACAAAATGAAAACATAGACATATGCGTGAGTGCAAGTTCAAATGGAGGTAAAAATTGCTAAGTCTTGATTCAAGATAAAATCCAGCAAAGTTCCGCCTTACAAACCAAGAGATTTTTGGGCAGAGCTTTGCCTTACAGGCTAAGAGATCCCCCCTCAAAATGAGAAGTTTTACAATATATAGAGAGAGAAGACTTTGACACTTTCTAGAAAAGACTTTCGGCGCCCCTTTTTACAAGTGGCCCATGTGCGTTTGAGAGCATCGGGAAGAGGAAGTCGTTGTTGCTGATATCATCCTTCTAGAAGAGGCCTGCTAGAACCATGTTGTGTAATCGTTGGTCTTGACTTTGGCGTTCAAACATTAATGTGAAAGCATGGGCCACACCTCTTTTTCTGCAAACAAGACTGCTCCTTTTAGATATTCACATGGTTTGTCTGCTTATAAAAGTAAAGTGGAGGAAACAGGGTACACCATTCATTGTTTGTGCCCCTTGATGACCACTTGGCGGGCACTGTGTCAACTGATGGAGTAACTCGCCTCCCCTTTGCCACCTGGGCTATTTTGTTTGTTTCTACATTTTGTCTCTTTTTGGTTTTGTCTTCTCTGTCTCCTTCGACCCTCACGGGCTATCTTCTTGGCGGGTTGCTGAGTTCACTCGCACCTGTCCTTAGGCTTTTCAAAATCAACGACTGTTTCACCGCCTTAAATTTGACGTTTGCACACCCGTCACTGGGCGTTTGAAACTCCAACGGCTAGTTTGTTGTGCTTGATTTTGACGTCTTTGGGCCCATCACCCCTTGGAATTTTTTCGGCTTTTCCCTTTCCTTTGGGCCCTCCCGAAGGGAGGGGGTCCCTTCAGCTTTGGAGAAGTGCCTTTCTTTCGGCAGCCAAGAGTCCCCCGCAAAGGCACCTGCCCTTCGGGATCCTTTGGCGGCCTTTTCCCTTTGGCTATTTTCCCATGGATAAAAAGTCTACAAGAATTGTCTCGCTTGCTTCCTTTCCTTCGGAGCTTTTTTCACTCGGCCACTTTTCCCACGGATTTTCTCTCGGCCACTTTCCTCGCAGACAAAAAGTCTGCAAGAATTATTTCAACCACTTTGCTGACCTTCAGAATTTCTTTAGGTTTTCCTCCTGCGGCCTTCCTCCGAATTTCTTCAGACTTTTTGTCCTAAGGAATTCGTTCGGACAAAAGTCCGAAAGAAATCAATTTGTCTTTGCCTTGTCTTTTTTCATTTCGCGAAGAATTTCTTCGGGCAAAATGTCCAAAGAAATTCTCTTGTTCACTTTGTCGAAGGAATTTCCAACTTGCCTTGTTTACTTTGCAAGTGTTCCCTGCCCTTCGCAAGGGCACTTGGGTCCGAAAACTGCCCCCCGCAAGGGCATTAAAATGGTCCCTTTGAACCAAACGTTGAACCAACTCATTTGAACTGAGCCGTTGAACCAATTGAGCGAACCAAGTCGTTGAACCGAGCCATTGAAACGAGCCGTTGAAGCAAGCCGTTGAACCAATCGAATATGAGCCAATTGAACTGAAAGGTTCAATGGTTTGAAGAAACTTTGTAGAAGCCCCTTTCATTCTTTGAACTGGTTCTTCATCTGCCAAAAGACTTGCCTGCAGAGTCCGTAGAAACACTTGGAGAGTCCGTAGAAATTTCCAGACTTGTGCAAAAATCAAATTTTGGATTGGTTCAGAACAACAAGGGAAAAAGGGGGACCGATTTTGGCCTGTAGGACCAAAATGGTCAACAATAATCTTTTACTTTATCATGTCACAATTCTCTATGTTCTCATATTGTTAGTAGGCTCAATCTATAGAGTAGCCATAGGCTAAGTAGTGTATATATAAGAGGTATTGGTTGGTACTTGAGGATCATATTATGAATTCAATTTTTATTTCACGATTGTAGAGGTTGACACCTCAAAGTGACCCAATCTTATATTTCTAGTATTTTGCTCTATTGTCAACTTTGCGTATTGATGTGCTTTATTCTACCTTTAATTATTGCTATCTAGAGTTGTTGCTCTATTATTGATAATTATATTTGCATCCATTATTGCACGATTATAGAGGTTGCCTCCTTAGAGTGACCCAAGCTTATATTTCTAGTATTTTGCTCTATTGTCAACATTTGGTGTTGATGTGCCTTATTCTACTTTTAATTATTACAATCTAGAGTTGTTGCTCTATTCTTGATAATTATATTTGCATCCATTGCTGTGAATTAGATTGATTAATCTAAGTAGTTTCATTACAAAATCACATAACACACAAATACCATAGAAAATAACTAAGCATATACCCAAATTAAGTCTACAGTTGCACATCTCCTATAGGGTATTCTCTCAAAGAGGCCCCAACCTTCAATGCCACAACATCAAACTTGACATCTTTGTTTCTTCCACTAGTTTTCTATTATTCGCGAATGTTAAATTAACATTATGTGACAAGAGTAGTCACATCCAACTTATACAATGTTCTAAAGCTTTAATCCCTTGGTCAAAACAAGCACTCCACTTAACAACTTACAACCTTCTTTGGTGAAATATTGTATCAACTCCAAAATCAACTAATTGTCTAACTGAGAGTAGATTGTGTCAAACTTGGTACATGCCTCACATCAAGTATCCACATCACCCTTTGATCTCTATACCTAATCCTCATACTACCATTATCGACAATTTCATGACTAAAATCATTACCAAGGAACCTCTTGCCTTCATGGACCTTCTCATAGTCCTTAAACCACTCCCTATGTGGAGTCATATAGAAAGAAGCTATTGAATCTAATAACCATGCCTATGTTTACACATTGATTGTCAATTATGTAGCTACAAGATACATGCTTCCCTCCATACTAGAAAAAACAACAAAAGCCATCTTTCTCCTTAGAAAAATTAATAATACACTCACACCTCTTGTGCCCATTTTGTTGGCACCCCCAACATATCAATCCTTGTTGCTTCATTCCTCTACTTGAAGAGTTCCCTCTTGATTTGGATCTACTTCCACCATTTTTTCATTCTTCCTCGCTTTGACATGTCCTCATCATTCATGCTTCTAAATTCAAATTTAGTTCATAAGTACTTGTTTCTTCTTGTAACAGTTGACCAACAACCTTATCTATGTTGAGATTCTCCACCTTAGTGCTCCCACTAATGGAAAAAATGTGTTGATCCCAAGAATGAGTTAGAAAACTCTACATCATTCGCCTCATCTCCAATGCCTTCATCTAATTTAAAAGAGTATTGAAAGCATTAGGTGATCAGTCACACAATCATTATCCTTCATCTTGAGAAAATTAAAACTTCTTCCTTAGGAGTATCAAGTTCATAAGAGACTTCAATTCATAGTGTCCCAAGCCTATCCCAAAGCCCCTTTGTTGTACTTGCCCCTAACACATTCATCAACACCAAATTAGGGAAGTAAAGGCCAATCAAGGAAACCACTTTATCATTCTTGTTCAATCCTCTTGCTCCATGGTATTAGTCTTCTCATCCTTCATGATGGCATTCTTCAGCTTTAGATCTCAATAAGAAAATACTTTGTTTTCAATTTATAAATATGGAAGTTGTGGTTGGTAAACTTCTCAACCCATGAGTTGTTGAAATCCATTTTTTACTACAAAAATCCTAAGGGCTTCCGATTTAATCTGAACCCCCTCCAACACTGACTACAACACAACATACAACAATGATGTACCCTTGATGCCCACAATGCTCTAATACCAATTGATGGTTGTAGAGGATAGCTTAATAGTGCACAAAAAACTTAACAATTAAACAATGATTGGCAAAGAGATTTTCATTATATAAGCCCAAAATGTAATGTTAATGCCAATATAAGAGAATAGAAAACAATACTAGATGAACGTAGAGATTTAACTATGGGTCATAAGCATGATTGCTAAATTATTTATTTAGCACAAAGAATCTCATTGAATACTTAGAAGATGCCATTGAGGTAGTCAAATGATCTCCCGATGCTTGCTTCATGAATTACTAAGGGGCATGGGTATATAATAATTAACTCCTAGCATGGTAACCCTATATAAGATAATACTTATCCTCAACTACTACAACATGCTATAATAATTACCTCCTAACATGGCATCCCTAGATGGGTTAATGTTTATCCTCACCTCACAGAGTGGCACCTAGCATGGTCAACCCTAGATGGGATAATGTTTATCCAAGCACCTAATACAAAATGCTAAATAATTTCCTTCTAACATGATAACCCAATATAGGATATTGTTTATCCTCACCTAAAACAACATGCTATAATTAGTACCTCCTAGCACAGTAACCTTATACAAAGCTAAGCATTGTATTTATGAAACAAGATGAAAGACACCTTAGAGAAAGTAAAGGATAAAGTAGTAAATTAGGATTAGTTACTAAATCTTGTCAAAGAATGTTTGTAATTTCATTCCATCTTTCAACATACTCAAATGACATTATCCTATTTGGAACTTGAGGAACTTGATCAAGCAAAAGTGTTTTAATTCAAGTCCACTGAAATGCAAAAAAAATAAAGAAGAAATATTAGAAGAGACAAACTATGATGAATAACTAACATGAAGAAGAGTCAATATATGAGGTCAAAGCTCTAGAGGATTCAATGAAGGATGAATATTAAGAGCTATATACATGCTCAGGTTCTAATAATTACATTTATGCCATCAACTTCTCTTTTGTTTTCATCTAGTTTTGTGCATGCAAAACAGTGGCAAAACAAGGGCCAAAAAATCCAACATCCTCCATAAATATTTCAGACATGAGTAATGCTTTGAATTGGGAAGATAAGAGCCTATGCCAAAATCCAAATGGTGGAGATGTTGTAGCCTCTAGCACACCTATTTGACATTTTGACAAAAATCACTTTCACCACCTCTACATTTACCGCTATCCACTTTATTTATGTTGCACACACTGCAATTTCAAAATGTGCCCACTGTCTACCATTCCTTCAACATGACTATCACCACCCTGTAAGATCCCCTTTCTAAACAAATTAGAACAATCTAGATTTTACAACTAACCCTTATATTGAAAATATTAAATTCTAATTTTTATATTAAAACCCTTGTAGATGAAATTACAAAATTCTAGAAATTGTTCACTTTTAGAACAAATTTTCATTTTTGTAACAAACCCTCCAATCTTTAGAGGTAACTCCATCCAGGGGTTGCAATTGTGCAGATAATCAAGTTACTTTAGATTAGTGTTGACTGAAAATAATTATTAATTTCCAGAATTATCATCAAGGGTTTCAGAGGAATGAAACAAGGGTTTCCACTATCCCAGGCAAGGGCGTCCCACTTATGGCAATTATTTTAGTTGTTTCAGACCACCACCCAATGTTACAAATCTCTTATTAGACTTCTCACTCTAGTCAATCAACGTATCCATCCATTGCACCAAAAATCATTTTTTTCGATTGTATACGTACTACTACTTTGAGAAATGGATAGAAAGATTGGAAATTGATAACAAGAATTAATGTGCTATACTTTATGAAGGATGGTAGGAATAAGGGTTCTCAATATTTCTCAAAAATAAAAATGGTTTAATGAAAGATGTTCTTTCAAAAGCACGAGCTTGGATTATACTAGACTCAATTGTCAAGATGCATAATTGAAGCAGATTTTGATCAACATGCCAAGGGTTCTCAATATTTCTCAAAAACAGAGATGATTTAATGAAGGATGTTCTTCCAAAAGCATGAGCTTGGATTGTCCTAGACTCATTCTGTCAGGATGCATAATTGAAGCAGAATTTAACCAACATGCCACTTTGGCAGCAAAGGCTCAAATATATTTCGATCTGTTGCCAGATATCGAGTTGACAGCAAGAAAGTTTTATGAATAGTTACACAGCATGCAGGATCAAACTCAAGGAGAGCAGAAGTTAGACTTCAGAGTCAGAGAATAAGTTGGGGAATGAAAATGCTACCTTTCCAAAATAGAAGCAAAGATATGATGAATTGGAGGCCAAATTATTAGTTGAACAAGGGACAAATGTTAAAACTGCTAAAGCTTCATAAATATCTACTAATAAATGTAAAGAGCTACTAATGGAAAATGAAAATGAAAATTGGAAACAAGACAGTCTGCCTTGGTCATCAATTGCACTTGCTTGGACATCCTTGAAGCAGCACCAAACACTGCAATAATGGCCAAAAGCATAACCAAAAAGAAGGTTTTCTCAGTTCGAATGAAGTTTGTGCTTTATAGCTTGGATTAAGTTTTCAGCTACATCCTTCACATCCAAAGAAACTTAGAACCCTTCAAGAAGGATAAGTACCATCTTAGACCTATAGGGGTTCACGATAAATCGGAGCATTATCAATCTTTGAATCAAATGCAATAGTCCACTTCTGGGGGATTTAAGAAGGTCATATATTCATGGCAGCAGCAGAATCCTAAATCAAGTAGCAAATCAATCATTTTATCCAAATTTTAGACAATGAGTCAACAGAAGCTACCCAATTACCAAAACAAATAAACAACTTTATAGGACTCACTTCAAATCCATGTTCTGTTAAGGTAAGGAATATACAAGGATGATGAACTGTCATTTGAGCGGGTATATGTAAGCTAAAAAGTTGGATTTTTTACACTCATACACATTTTGGTTATTTCATCATTTTGATAATTTATTCTTAATTCCTATATCATATGATGATCAGAGGGGAACTAAGCAATCAGCAACTCTCCTAATTGGGAACAATCTACTTACCTTGGTTTTGCATAAAATCAATTTTGCCCATCTGTGCGGCATTATGAGAGAATAGTCCAGTAATAGAATGATATTATTTATCTCTATTCATATTTTCCTGAATTTATATGCGTATAAGTAGCTGAAATATGTATATACTTTTAAAAATGTTGTTTATAAAATAAATGCCATTCTGATTT
Source organism: Torreya grandis (assembly GCA_037957365.1). Taxonomy (NCBI): domain Eukaryota; kingdom Viridiplantae; phylum Streptophyta; class Pinopsida; order Cupressales; family Taxaceae; genus Torreya; species Torreya grandis. The sequence continues at coordinate 698,271 of JARHVA010000103.1, forward strand.
GATTTTGCTTTTAATCCCTTTGAGCAAATACGGTGGTCTTTACACAACAATTCCTAGCCAAAAACCGATAGAAACCCATAGGAATCAAGAGAGACAACAGTTGAACTGTCCATTAAAAAAAACTGAAAACCCAGCTTCAAAAGAGAAGGCTATAAGTCAAAAAGAGTGGCAAAGATGATATATTTGGTGCTATATGGCCTCCATTTGACTGTGGAGATGATGTCTCCTGATCCTCCATATTGGAAAAATAATCTCTGCATAAAAGTGGAGGGAAATCTTCAATTATGGAGCAAGAGAACTGATTCCCAACTTGTGATAGGTACTCAAATGAGGATGAGAATGAAAGGGTTGCCCTATGAAAGTAGACAATTTCTCTTTCATAAATTGAATCTCCTTAAACAAATGCTCCATTAATCATACATTTTCGCCATGTTAATTTTCCTTTTAGACTTCCCCCCTGCTCTAATGCCGTAAGCCTACTTTTAACACTGTTCAATCTTTGGTCAAATTTTTCTCCCAAAGAAGAACCGAGTTTTTAAGCACTTACAAAGAAAGGATTGGTGACTATAAATATCGTAGTTACCAAATCCTGCCAAATCTGGCACAAAATCCTGTCAGATCCAGATTTTTTGAGATGTACGGAGAATCAGTCCTATTGAATCCGGAAATTTTTTATTGTTTGTACTTTTTAAAATTAAATTTCACTTTTATGCAAAGAAAAATCCCAGCTGACTTGCTCTGTTCTTCACAACAAGAAAAAGTTTACGTCTTTATGTTATATGAATTTTTACACACACACACACAAACATACTTATTTTTATAAACTAGACTTACAAAGTGTTTTCAGTAATTCCATATTTTCGTATTTTAACCCTTGCCCATATGAATACAGATTTCTGAACTTGATAACCATGGTAAAGATCCTTAAGCATAAGCAGTGAGATCTAGGGTTGGTGGGAAACGGGTAGCAGGAGGTATGTACTAAAGGGCAGTAGAACAAAGTTGAGATTTGGTTGTTTCCTGAGTAGCTTCTAGAATGTGTTCCATCCGATATCAGGTTGGGATGATGACTAACTTGTCTACATATATTTTCTTTTCTGACTGCAGTTATGGAAATGGACGGTAATTATTTTACCTAACCAAAAATAGAAAACATTGCAAATATCTAATCATTAGTAACTAGTACAATGGTATCTTGAATAAATGGAACTATTGACAAACATGAGTTGCAATTTAAGATTGTATCCTTCAAGATGCTATTGTAAATGCAAACCTCGAAAATTTTAAAAACTAACAAACAACAATTAATCACTGACTGGATGTATTCTTTTCATCATCCACTTTAATGTTTTGATATTGTTGCAACTTTTGCAGGTTTCTCTTTTTTATTCCGATCCCATATCTGTATGAGGCAGAATGTTTTTCACTTGCCAATTCAACCTGCAGTCTTGACTTGCCCATTATATTGATGTATCTAGTTGCTTCAGCTTGGACTGTTGACCAACAAAACAAATATAAGATATAAGGCATAAAAAATGGATTTGATCATTTCTGTTTCAAAATGCAATAAAATGTTTTAAAACTCATCAAGAACGTAAATAGTGTTGACTAAATCAGGATAAGTTAAATATTTATCGTTCCCAATCTCATGTGCTCAGTATCCAAGAAACAAAAGCTTCAAAAAGATATATCTTCAATATGCTTATGCTTATGCTTATGGGTATGTGAAAAACTCATTTTCCAAATACACCTAGAAGAAATAAAAGCAAATTTTAGGTCTCAAAAATTGAAATCCTTATTAGCTTTATAGTCTAGGGCATTGGGGTTAGCATTTTATGCTCACCAGGTATTTTAAATATTTGTGCCCATAATCTAGGATGTTAACCTGTAACCATCACTCATGTGGCTACATAGAAATGCAAGTAGAACTTTCAAAGTCAACATATTCTACTCATTACAAAAAGGTTGTTGCATAAAGATGACCTGTGAATGTAAGGGCGCTTTCTCTATTTAAAGTGTGTTGCCATTTATGTACTCTAGAATATAGGTTTTATTAATTAAAATATTTGACATATGTCCTCAGTCTTGAACAAGTTTCACCTATTTATTGATTTTAAGATATTTCTCTCCTCTTCTTGCTATACAAATTATTTTTCGTATTCAATCCTAGACTTTTTCCTTAAATAGCTTCAATCCCCATGCCAAACCACTCCCTTGCCTCCAAAGTCCTTCCTTACGTCTCACTTTATTATGATTACAAATATTCAAGTCCATCTTCATATATAGAATGTTATTTTTTACCTCAAATTTGGAGAACGAGATGGGTTTTCCTGGTCACAACTGAAGTGAAAAGTGTTGCAATGCAAATGATCAAAAGGACACTTATTGCCAAATATTAATAACATTTTTGAGGATATTTCTAGCCTTTAAATGCGGCCCATAGTTTTGTAATAATGCCATTTTATACCATTTAACTACAATCCATTTTGTACTTATGCCGAGTTTAAATGTCTGTTCAATACATGTTGAGTTATAGAGATTAACGTATTTTTAAGGGCAATACTTGGCTCCGAGAATTCTGATTTTTGCATTACTTAATCCCCATTTTCATGTCTGCTAAAGAGACTCTCTCTCTCTCTCTCTCTCTCTCTCTCCGTGCACTCTGTGTGTGTGTGTGTGTGTGATTGCACACTCTCTCTCTAAGAACCCTACTGTATCAGACTGCAACATCAATTCCCACCAAATTGCTGTTCTATAAACCAACCAATTGCTGATTGAAAGAAGGTAAGCCCCACCGAGGGAGGCATTGGCTTCATCACAGATCCCACCACCACAAAGCCCAAGCCAAAATTTCAGATCTGCTGTTTTTAAAAAGGCATCACAAATTTACGATGAAGAGCTTCGAAATTCATACAATACCATGCCAAGAAAACAGTCAAGCACAATTTCCTGACTAAAAAGGATAATGGATGCTACCTTAAAAGGGAAACCCTTCCCAAATTCTGATTCTCAATGGATGAAATGGAACATGACCTATAGATGCTCAAGGAAAGGACTTTAATTTTCAGGTTCATGGGGGCTTTCCCTACCAAAACTGTTAGAATCTAGGTCCACGAAAATTGGAATCCCTTGGGCTCAGTGGAGCTCTGGATGATGCCCAAGGGCTACTTCTTGACAACCTTCTCCGCCAAACAAGAGAAGGATCAGGTGTGATGAGGAGGGCATTGGTTCGTGAATAAATTGGGACTCTTTATGAAGCATTGGTCTCCAGCTTTCAAGCTGACAAAGGATTTACCAAGCAGGGTTCATGTCAAGTGAATACTCGCATGACTGTTTCCTAAAGAAAATTGGGACTGCAATTGGAGAATATATAGCTGCATCAGACTTCACAAGAAATCCATTAGTCTTAAACTATGCACCAATTTTTGTGGCTATGAATTTAGAGAAGCCATTGCCATCTTCAATTGACTTATGCTGGAAATGGGAGTTATTGAATGGGAGAAGCCTGTCCTAGGAAAATCACGAACAACCTGCTCAACCTCACCCACAGCTGGCAATGGAACAGCCAGAAAAAGTAAGTATTCATGCGTCTCAAGATCTGCAAAAAAATGTCCAGAATAGTCAACTACATGACAAGAAGTTTCAAAAAGCTTATTCACAAAAAGGAAAAGATTCAACAAAAAAAAAAAAAAAAAAGCAAATCCTTTCAGGAAATCCCTTTGCAGCACTGTCAGATTAGGAGATATTCCAAACAATTCAAATCACGATGAATGCAAACACCACTTGCAACAATACAAGAAGCAAAAATAGGCCGTCTTCACTTGGGTGCAATGCTTAAGGATATAATCCCAACAAATTTGCAAATCTATGAACCTAAAAACAGGTACAACTCTAAGAAAAAATGAAATTCATCCAATGAAAGCAATTGTTTCAGACAAGGAGACAAAACTAGAAGGGTTTTGGAAAAGCTCATACAAATACAGACACCCAAGATCATACACACAAACATCTTCAAGGGAAGGTGTATGTAAGCCTTAAAAGGATCTACAATATAACGATCCTCTAAAATGGAAAAAGGTACCTAAAAGGGGAATCTACTCAAATAATATCAAGCATAGAACCTCACTAGATCCAAGGTGTCATTAAACATTGAAGCAAAAGCTATAGGGGTAATCAAAGAAAGTAAAATGTCATTTGGCAATAACCATGAGGTATCTAATCTAAGGACTGTATAAGTGTCATTAGAAAGTGATAATGAAGTGTAAATAAAGAGCATGCAAAGACAATAATGTACTAACAAACATGTACTAATCTAAGCATAGATAGACACAAAATGAACCAATCTAATATACCAACCAAAGGACAAAAGAAAGAGTAGAGGGTTAAGGATACTTATCATGGGTTGACTTGATGGAGCATTAATCTATCCCTTGGCTTGTAGCACTTTGTGAGAGATGGTTGTAGGCGAAGACAAGTTGGGAAGGAAGACCTATGTAGACCCAAATTGGGGACTCTAGAAACTAGGTGTACCTCATTGGCTCAAATTCTCTCCTAGATATCTTCTAGTCCTTTTGATAGCTTGTATTCCCTTAGTGTAAGCTTCTTAGCCCTAAATTCCCTTCTTCCTAAGGAGGATGTGAATGCACAAGCAAAGAGGATTATATGTCAATCATTTGATAAATGACAACCATGAAACCTATAAGTACAAATCCAAACCCTAAAATTCAAAATCTGAATCTAGCTGATGTCATTGACTCAGCGGATAGCATACAAAAGTCTCCACCAGAGACAATATGTCGTATGTCATCTACCTAGCTGATGAGGTCAGCTAGAATGGGTGCACTAAAAGACATCATGGTTAGGTTGATGATGTTGGGTAAAGGTGTGCAAGAGGGAAAAAGAGAAGCAGAAGAGAGAGCGGAAACCTCGGGGGACAAGCCAAGTAGATGGCAGCAGAATAAAGTGGAAGTAAGAACGGATAAGCATGACAAAATCACTCACAACGTGCTGAGTCAGCCCACCCCGATCACAATGTACTCCTTAGGATGTATACTCAAGGAGATTAATGCATTGATGAGTCGTACAAGAGAAAAGTGTCAATGAGTGAGACTGAAGTGTATACATATGCCCCACCCAAAACTCATCACGTATCAGAATAGTCTGATGTGGAATGGTACTTTGAGAAAAGAAAATTGTACGAAAAGATAATAAGCAAGTGCTATAATAAATGCTAGTACATGTGAAATAAATAAAAGTAACATATATATAACTCGACTTAACTTTCTGCTGAAATGGATGCATGCAAATACCTTAGTCATGATTGTGGTAGGAGCAAAATTTGTTTATGGTAACTCTAATGAAACAAGAAAACATGGACTAAAGCAATGCAAGAATGCACATATGAGTTTGAAAATGGAAGCATATGAAGCTCTCAAGGAAGATGGTACTAGGATAGGTCTGAATAGCCACTAGGTAGAAGCTAAATTAGACTCAAATGACCCAAATGTAAATAAGGAGAATAGGAAGGTATCTAAATAACCACAAAGGTAAAGGCTATATAATGTTTGGAAATCCAAGGAAAAATAATGTAGGATACAGGTGGGATTGAACAACCATGAAGTTAAGGCTAGATTAGGTTTGAACGACCTGAAGAATAAAATAGTGATATGAATGCTCAGGATCCCAAACATAACTAAGAGGAATAAAAAAAAAATAAGGCAATAACCAAGAGCATATTGAAAAACCCAAAGTTGCAACAACCACTAAAGAATGGATGGTTCAAAAGAAAAGTATGGTTGATTCCCAAGATCTTATCATCTAAAATCCTTGAACCCTAATGTTGTCACAATGCTAGCATGTCTAAAAGAAACAAAGAATAGGAAGTAAAGAAATGGGGGAAACTTAGACACAAGTCTGATCGTCAAGGGGAAATAATGGGGGAAAGAAAAGATGGGGCCACTAAGACAAAAACACAGTCTTTACCAGAAAAAATGTTGGTGTGGTCATGTTCACACTGGCTAATAGTTTGGGTTATTTTCAAAACAGCTTTGTGTTAGCTAGTATTCATGCTACCTATAGGAGGTAAGCTAGATTTAGTGAGTAGTATATATTATTGCGAGAATAAACTATTTTTGCACGGACACTTTGTTGAGTGCACATTATTAGGATATTCTCAAATATTTGAAAATAACAGCTTTGTGTTAGCCAGTATTCATGCTACCTATAGGAGGTAAGCTAGATTTAGTGAGTAGTATATATTGTTGTGAGAATAAACTATTTTTGCACGGACACTTTGTTGAGTGCACATTATTAGGATATTCTCAAATATTTGAAGTGATCACAAAAACCAAGCAATTGTTGTGAAATCAACTCATGCCTATTTGTTAGGCACTCTTGATTTTATTATTAACACACACGGATTACGTTAATATACATGAACAAAGGTTTTACTTGTGCATGATTGATATTGTTGTGTGTGTGCAATGTTTCTCTGAGAGTTGTGGTAATGGTGTGCAGGAGAGACCCTGCGGTTGTATGAGTGCATTGTGCACTACAATATGGTAGCATAGCTACTCTATGCAGCCATTATTTAGCCTCCCATCATTGTATCAGGGTCTATATCAATGGTTTGTTTGTAGATCTGAGGCTTCAGTTTGCAAGTCATATTCTTTCATCAACATTTATAGTCCGTACATTCAATTCTTTGGTGGATTTTGCTTGATTTGAATCCATTGTACATGTCATATTTCTTTGACATCGTTGATTAGTTTTTGGGATGTGGCACCATTGATCAACATTGCAGTATTGAAAGGTGCATTATTATTCATCCTACTCTACATTGTGCTCAACCCTTGGATCAACTATTTATTAACACTAGCATCAACATCATTGTGTTTGAACGAGTTGTTGAAGCATCTACTTGGGACTGCATTATTTTTTGGACAATTTATTATTTCCCTTGGCCTTAGGGCAACTACATTGGCTTTGGCGAAGGATTGCATTGATCTATGGCATGATTACGGTCTGCCTCTCACCACACCAAACGGCTTCCGCTTTCACCGTTCAATACACCAACCTCTGGCCACACGCTAGGCTTACTCCAACAGTCAGCCTCCACTTTGCCACCGAAGCACCCTCCACATCTACATATTCGGTTAGCTGAGCTCACCACAATAACCTCCAACTCACTCAACAGGATAACTGTTTCTTGGCTTCATGGTGAATTTGCATCAAACATTTTAGTGATCGACTTAGCCACATACAAGGTTTTCTTGGTGTCCAAATACTACTATTTTGGCATTTTGTCTACTTTCGACTGGGCGGTGGTGGATGGAGTGAACGTGAGCTCGCTTTCGGTCGATGGCGGCATGGTGCCTTATTATTTGGACAGTATAGCCCTTGGCACCTTTGGAGCTGCACAATGGGGAGTGTTTGTGTCGGCATCTACTAGCAAAGAGGGCCTAGGCCATCAAACCGTGACTAATGTTGATCCTTGGATCACCACGGTCAAAGGAGGCACTCTAAACCGAGACTTTCTAGTAGATGTTGTGATGAGGAACAGACAAGTCATATGCAGATGGTTGTTGTCCAATGGGAAGGGATTGAACCCTTCATGTCGCATCCCACTTGTCTACACCAATGGACATTAAGAACTATTAAATGATTGAGTTTAGAGGAGCTTGACATCAACCATGTGGCGTTTTCAAAGAAAAGAGGTCAATTATATAAAATGGTATTAAAAAGGGTCCAAATCTATGCTACTTGTTTTTTACTTGCTTCTTGATTGCAACCTCGTACTCGACAACTTTCAGCACCTTAGCTTGAGTAAGTTGAGTTTACTAGGCAAGATGACCCTTGAAGCTGTTATTTTGCTCTTCCAATTGAGTATGTAATATCATATTATCGCATGTAGCCTTGTCCTTTTCATCCTCAAACCTCTATTGCTCAAACACAAAAGACTGTACAAGCAAATACTGCTATATGTAGGTATGTTCAATGTGGTATCGAGAACTCAAGATTTTCTACACAAGGTAAGTAATAATCTAAGGAGCAAGTGTGGGTAACCATTCCTCATGCATCTCTGAAGTTTTATGTTATGGCCATCCTTTGTTGATACACACCCAAGTAAACTCTAAGTGGAATTGGTCACGTGCAAACTTTTGGAAGCAAGTGACTTCAACCAAAATCACACAAATTTGGGATGATCCTCCTATCACATCTAGATGCCCCACAACATTGGTGATGCCCTGAAGAGCTTGGACCATAGGCCCCATAGTTCTCAAAAATTGAGACTAAGTTTCATAAGGATTTGTATTATTATGGCTGGGAAAAAATACCAACACAATGTCATCCTCAGATCCTTGAACTTCAATGGGTCCAAACGCCTTGCCTCGGAGTGGAATTCAAAATCTTTGAGGGCCTTGCCTTGAAGTGGAATTCAGAATCCACCCCAAGAGGAATCTCAGCTCGATCTAGATGATCTTGTTCATGCTCAACAAATTGCAAGAGGCTGTGGGGTCTCTTCCAACACAAGATTAACTAGCTCACCTATTGGGTTCAACTAGTCCTCATTTTTTTGCCCCTTCGTGAGAAAATGATCTAATGGTTCAGGGGAAGGAATCAAGAACGGAGACTCTGGAAAACCTACCATGAGTGAAATATAATCCTCATCCTCATATGTGTTGGAGTCGTCTCTCTCTTCCTCTTCTAAAGTGGCGGGTTCTATTAGCAAACAAACTACCAAGATATCTCAATCGGAAAATAGATGACCAATTTGGGTCATAGGAACTGTCTAATGGAAATTCCTCTCCCAAAATTGCCTATGTATACATGATGTCCAAATATGGCCCAATTGTAATTCCCCTTTTTCAAATTAAATAAATTATCGAACAAAAGCCTATTTTTAATTTCCCATAGGCTAAGAGGAATTAATAAGGGAAATAATTTAATAATAATTCATTTAAGTTGTCCAAAGTTACTTTATGCTATAACATGGAAAAATGACGCTTAGGTGTATTATTATTAAAAGGGGCCAAAAAGCCATATTAATTATATGGCCAAAAAATAAATATTTATTAAATGGCCAAAAAGGTAATAATTGTCTAAAAGTGTTTAAAAGCTTTTAGGGTTTGGGTGAAATTGGAAAAGTTCAATTAATATAAGGACAAGTGGGGCAAAAAGGAATTATTATTCATTATTCATTTTTCATTATTCACAATTGAATCCAAAAAATTTTCGACTTTTGCTTTTGAGGACGGAAACCCTCCATTTCTATTAGGGTTGAGGACGAAAACCCTCCAATCTTCAGAGGTGACGCCATTCAAGGGTTGCAATTGCACAAATAAACAAGAGACTTTCATATTTATGTTGGCTGAAAGGGAGTGACAAATTTCAAAATTTACCAGAAAAGTTTCAAAGGAACAAAACAAGGTTTTTCTACTACTCAAGGGCAGGGCATCACACTTCCAGGGCAAATCATTTCCCCTAGGGCAAGGGCATCACACTTCTATGGTAAATTGCTACACCTAGGGCAAGGGCATCACATTTTTTGAGGACTGATGTATAGCATCCAAGCTGAACGTTGTTTCAGACTTTCGTTGACTTTTGAAGGGTTGTAACCTTCCATTGTTGGGCATTGACCTTGTTGAGCAAGGCATTGACTTTTATGGACTAATCAATGGGTCTGGAAGGTTGTCGTACTGCTGCAACTAGGGTTTCAAGGGTTGTAGCCTCTTCACAAGTTATCTTACCTATCAGAGAATAAATTGCAATTTTAATTAGGCTAGGGTTTGCAGGGTTTTCAAAAAAATCCAACTTTTATGCTTTATCATGTCATTTCAGCACTAGGGTTTTGTGGATACACAAGGAATCATTGATATTCAGACTTTACCATATTGTATGTACCTTCCATAATTGTTCTTATAATGTTTTCTATGTAGCCAGTTGACTGAAATAAAGAATACACTTGTGATTTGTAGTCATTCTATATTGCATATATTACTTTGGTGTTTGACTAAATTTTCAGAATTAATTTAGTGGGAAATAAATAATTTCCAGCTTTAACTTCATGCACGGAAGTGAAAGAGAAATCCAATATTATCACAAAGAGAGAAAGAAGGGTTCAGAACAACCAGAGGAAGGGTTAGCGAAGCAAGATCCAGAATTTGTTTCCAGAAAAGAGAAGAAAACTATGGGTAATAGAGATCCAAATGATGTATGCTTTGATAGGGTTGTCCAAGAACAAAAACGTTTAGCATATACAATGGTTCAATTAGTCCACACCATGCAACATACGAATGTGCAAAGAGCTCAAAATGGTGAAGGAAGTTCTTCAGGAGTGAACAACCACCAACACACCTAGAGGACCATCATTGACTCCATTGCTAGGCCTTTTCAACCTAATTTCCTTCATAGGAAGGAAGTGGTTCTAGAGGTGGAAATTCAGCCATCTATGGTGGATGACATTGCTGCCAGCTATGAAGAATACATGGTTCTTCCAAGAGAAATTTGGAAAGTTATCTCTCACAGATTTTATAAATTTGAAGAAAAACAGAGGTTGACCAAGCCCTGAACCTATACCACAAGCCAATCAAAGAGACCTTCAACAAGCTTTGGGAAAGTTGACACTTTCTACTTTTGATGGATCCAACAAGTGTACAGTGCATGCTTGGATACAAAAGATCGATATTTTCCTATCTCTCACATCAATGTTGGAAGATGAAGCCATCAAATTTGCAACCCTTCATCTTGAAGGAGTAGCACATGAATGGTGGTACCATGAGTTGATAACTTAAGGACATAATCTCATCAATTCTTATGGTGAGTTTAGTTGCAGATTGAGGAATTTGATAGAACTGATTCGAAAATTCTTTTTCAAAAGTTAGCTCAGCTGAAACAACACAATACAATGGATTATTATGTGGCTGAATTTCAGAAGTTATCTATGATGGTACCAATGTATCAGAGAGGAGACTTGTGGTATTATTTGTTGAAGGGTTGGCTGACCCACTCAAGGATCTTGTGAAAGCTTTCAGCCCTACTTCTCTTCAAGAATGCATTAAAAAGGCTTTGGATTTGGAAACATCAGCCGCAAAAGGGAGATTTCAGCCTGTAGGACAGCGAAAATCAGCACCTAATGGGCACCCAAAAGCAGCACCTAACAGGCAACCAATGACATCACCTTTTGTGCAACAAAAGAAACCATGTCAGCTAGGGGTTTTCAACAAAAAGAGCTGACAAAAAGCATGCAAAGAAGTAGAAACCAGAAATGAACTCAGAAGGAAGAAACTATGCTTCACATGCAAGGATCCATGGGAACCAAGGCATAGATGCCTTGGAAAATGACAAATATATTATATAGAGGTGATATTAGATGATGAGACAAAAGCAGAGAAACCTAAACCAAAAATTAAAATAAGGGTACTAGAACCTGAAAGAAGGGAAGAAGGAAATAGTTCAGAAGGCACCCTTGCCACACTTATTTCAGAAGGTACCTATGTTGCACTTTTTAGTGCACCCAGATATTACCCATTCAGAGTTCACAGAGTTATGCATGGTTATAAAATCACAGTGTTGGTTGATAGCGGGGCAACCCACAATTTCATAGATGAGGCATTGGCAGCCAAAAGGGGTTGAAAACAGAGATTGATGGGTGCAATGTTATTGTCGCTGATGGTTCTATTATTCCTTGCACCAAGAGGATTCAACAGTTGGAGATTACACTTGGTAAACACAAGGTGCGTGATGACTTTTATGTTGTGGGCATAGAAGAAACAAATATGATTTTAGGGGTGCAGCTGTTACATTCCCTCAAGGAATTCACACAAAATTACCAAACCATGGAGCTGAAATTCATATTTGATGGAAAGGAGGTGGTGTTTCGTGGTATGGCCAATAGAGCCCCTACAGTTGTCATAGCCAAAAGGTTGGAGAGTTCTTTTTGTGAAAGACAAGTAGCCAGGACAACCAAATGTTTAGTTTTAGAAGGCAGTTGTACCTTCTCATTGTATGGTAGTTTGGGTTAACACCATTTTGATATTCATAGTTTTATGTCTAAGCATAGTATGGTGTTTTTGGAATCAAGCCACATACAGGTTTGCCACCCTTGGGTGTATCAAGGAGAAGTTCACATGAATACCAAAGTAGTGTAGCATGAGGAAGGTGGAGTGATTCCAGACTTGGACATTTGTGCAAAGGATCACCAACAAGACATGAAGGGAATGGGTGGCAATGGGATCCTACCATCAAGTGATAGAGGGAATATACCCAGGGCAGCTATGAACCAAATTGATACCATTAACGCTACTGTCATCACTATTTTCAGCCACCACATTATTTTAGTTGCACTCATACAAGTAAATATACAGTTCTACAGTTGTTGTGCCAATGTCATGTTGCTGGTTTTGATAATTTCAGACCATGAGCTGCTGTTATTAGTCATGAACAGCTGCAAGTTTGCACATTTTAAGGGAGTCTTATCAATAGATGATGTGGGTAGAAGGTCTCAGCTAAAGGAAATAAACATGTCCGCCACCCTAGTTCTGATTTGGGTAAAATTTCAGGGGGTTTGTGATTGATGTAACCTGATTCTAGCCCATGCACAGTCTGATTTCTGTCATATTTTAAAAAGGACAAGTTGTCATATTATTGAAGTATCCATTGGAACTCAAGGTTATGGTACTCCAAATTCTTCATTACAAGGGGAATTGAGGATTGGGACTTGCAAATTTCCAAGGTTGTTTTGAGATCCTGGTATTTGCAAAACAAATCAGGGATTGCTTGAGGTCAATCAATTTTGAGAAGGGCGGACTGTGATGTCCCATTTTTCAAATTAAATAAATCAAGGGACCGAAGCATATTTTTTATTTCCCGTAGGCTAAGAGGAATTAATAAGGGAAATAAATTAATAATAATTCATTTAAGTTGTCCAAAGTTACTTTATCTTATAACATGGACGAAGGATGTTTAGGTGTATTATTATTAAAAGAGACCAAAAAACCATATTGATTACATGGCCAAAAAGTAAATATTTTAAAATGGCCAAAAAGGCAATGATTGCCTAAAAGTGTTTAAAAGCTTTTAGGATTTGAGTGAAATTAATAAAAGGACAAGTGGGGCAAAAGGAATTATTATTCATTATTCACTTTTCACTATTCACGATTTTGAGGATGGAAACCCTCCATTGCTATCCAATTTGAGGACAAAAACCCTCCAACCTTCAGAAGTGACTCCATTCAGGGGTTGAAATTGCGCAGATGAACATGAAACTTTCAAATTTGTATTGGTTGAAAGGGAGTAACAATTTTCAAAATTTCCCAGAAGGGTTTCAGAGCAACAAAATAGGGCTTTTCTATTGCTCAAAGGCAGGGCGTCCCACTTTCAGGGAAAATAGCTGCCCCTAGGGCAAGGGCGTCCCACTTTTAGGGAAAATAGCTTCCCCTAGGGCAAGGGCATCACACTTCCAAGGTAAATTGCTACACCTAAGGCAAGGGCATCACATTTTTTAGGACTGTTGTACAACATCTAGGGCTGAACGTTATTGTTTCAGACTGTCGTTGACTTTTGAAGGGCTGCCATAACCTTCCATTGCTGGGCGTTAACCTTGTTGAGCTAGGCGTTGACTTTTCTGCACTGATCACTAGGTTTTAGGCCTACCATACCATTTGGATGGTTTCCATACTGCTGCGACTAGGGTTTTTGGGGCTATAGCCTCCTCACAAACTGTTGTACTTGTCAGAGAATAAATCGTAGACTTGATCAAGCTAGGGTTTGTAGGGTTTTCAAAAAAATCCAATTTTTACGCTTTATCATGCCGTTTCAGCACTAGGGTTTTTTGGATACACAAATAATCATTGATATTCAGACTATACCATACTATATATACCTTCCATAATTGTTTTCAGAATGTTTGCTATGTAGCCAGTTGACTGAAATAAAGAAAACACTTGTGAGTTCCCGTCATTCTATATTGCATATATTACTTTGGTGTTTGACTGAATTTTCATAATTAGAAGAAAAAATCTGAATTCAAAGTTTATTTTTGAAAGGGATATTTCACCAATGGCATGCTAAGTCATGGAGAAGCCCTTACATATCAGAGTTAAAAAACTGTGAATCCAAGTTGATAGCAACTCCACCCAATTATAGATCTCACCTTGGCATAACCCAATCTTGTACTTTGTCATCCAACCAGAAATGTTAGAGGCTTTAGTGGCTGCTACTAACCGGTATCAAATCACATCTAAGATGCAACACCACTCATCCAAAGCCAAATAATATTTTTTTATTCTGTGGTGCCCCTTTGCTCACATGTTCCCTGATGCAATCATGCTTTGGGAGCCCAATGAAGGACAAATTTAGACCGTGCAGCCTGGACTTACACTCACTCTCAAATAAACACACACACACCCCGAAGCACACTACTCAGACTCTAAACTCAAACATAATCTTTATTGAACATAACAAACAGTTACAAATATTTGGTTACACACACCTAAACTCTATCAATCATCTTTACAGGCTTTTGACATTACATAAATAAGATCTGATCCCACACATAGTCCTTCATGGACTTGATACATGTCTCTCTCTACTTTCTTCTTGGAGAAGCAAGCTTCCAAAACTATCTACTCTAAGCTGGAGCCAACTCCCCTTGTTAACTAACTCTCCTCAACGCTTGTCCTTAATGATTCAAATCTCCTCTTACATTCTCTAACTACAAGAATGCCTCTTCACCTTTCTGAGCATCTTGGAAATGCTCAACAGTTGACCGTGCATCATTTTGGGTCGTTACTCTTGTTGACGTAGTGGATTGCATCCGTGACAGGAGGCTGAGCTCCTGCCTTCCACACGCAACAATGGAAACTCCCCTCTTGCCTGTGGGCTTGACAAAATTGGGGGGAGAGTCTCTAGATAAGGCTAGCTCCCTTTGATGTATCTTTTAGGTCCTGGATTTCCTACTGCTAACAATGAGGGGGGATGAAAAGGGAGAAGGATTACTGAAAAACAGAACCTAAACCTAAACTAAAAGGTGATACACCAAAAAAGTTTGATCTACCTAGCTTGAACATACGCTTTTCACCAAGAATAAGCTGGCATACACTTCATCTGATGTAGGAAACTCTTCTGTATCAGTAAGTCAGGGGTTCGTAGAGATACAGGTAGGAAGAACTACCAGAGGTGTTCTGAGACACACTATGGCAGCATGTTCACATACACCTATATTCCTGCTGTAGACACTTCTGTTAGACCTGTAGAAGAAGAAACTTCACAATGCACTATACATGCTGGAATCGTTCTGTGAAAACATAAAAGAAAATGACTTAACACAAAAGAAAACATAGACATGCGTGAGTGCAAGTTCAAATGGAGGTAAAAATTGCTAAGTCTTGATTCAAGGTAAAATCCGGCAGAGTTCTGCCTTACAAACCTAGAGATTTTTGGGCAGAGCTTTGCCTTACAGGCTAAGAGATTAGTTTCCATTGTTGCGTGTGGAAGGCAAGAGCTCAGCCTTTTGTCAAGGGTGCAATCCACTGCGTCAACAACTCTCTTTTTGGATTCCTCGTGGGCAAAAGCACCACTTAATGCATTTGTGACAATTGCAAAACACCCCTTAATGCAGACCACCAATTACGAAACCACCCCGACGGTTACATAACCACCACTTGACCATCACCAAAGTCTACCAACTTTTGGAGGCCATATCTTTAGCATACATACTTGAATGAGATGCCATTTTTTTACAGTGCATAAGTTTTCAAAGATAATCCAAAGATGCAATAACATTCATTTTTTAAGGTATCCTTGATGTCCTTTTTGACTCTACCCCACAACCTATCACTTTTAGGCCTTCAACAGACATAGCCACGTCCCGGATTCTAATAATTGTTGAGAAACTCAACCAATTCACTTGGAACCATGTTGCTACTTGAAACTAATACTCTTTTAATATGCTTGATGCCCTTGAAGTGTTGGAGTGGTAATGCTTCCCTAGGATCAACTTCACCATGCCAAAATAATGAAAGGACCAACTAGTCCACACGAACACACCTATTTTTGTTCGACACAAGATTGCTTGTACCCCTTGGATGCTCTTGCATCAAAAACCCAAGGTTGAAATTTTGTGAGCTCCTACTCACAAGAGTAGGATGAATGGTAGAACCATTCTTTTGACCAATTGACTTCACCACAATGTCCCCTTCCACATTGGTAGGTACTTTCGAAGTTTATCATTATGTTTCTTCCTCTTTGTTCAGCCACCTATTGTACGGTAAACCATCTTCCTCCACCTAGCTTTGATCACCCTTCTCTTTCCCTAGCACATCTCTTGGGCATAGTCCGTCCACCTCCTTCAATTGGATCTCTTTCTCTCCATCCATCCTCTTGTGGGATTTGACCCACACCACTATTCGTCCACCTCCACCAAGTACCTTCAATGCTATTGTCACATACTCTTTTCCAAGAGTACACCTAATCCTCTACTTATTCTTTCATAACGTGCTTGCCAAAGAGCTCAACATACCTTTGGGAATCAAATTGATCACCCATAGCCTCCAATACTATCTCTAGTATAGTCTTCATATCATCCTTTCTTGCTGCCCTCATTGCAATGGCGAATAAATCCACTACCTTTGCAGCAACAACATTTTATCCAGTTTCAGTCTTCAAGATGTTTTCAAAAAGATCATCAACCGTCTTTTGGAACATTGTCCTAACAATCCTCTCTTCATCCTCTTCGCCACTTGCTGAAATCTCATCCTCCCCTACACATGCTTGGCCTTAAAACACCATCAGATGCTCCATCTTACTCTCTTCTTCTTCTTTTAACCTCTTCTTCTTTACATCAGCTCTATGCTGATTGCAACCTCCTTCCTTTACCTTCCTTGACATCACATGTATGTCATGTGCAAAGAACCTTGAATTCCCTTTGCTCATATGAAAACAAGTCAATCCTTGACTCATGAGAACCTCTTCTTCCATACCTATGTAGGTTGCTCCCACATATGCAACTCAACTTACATCCTTCATTTCTCTTGGAAGAAACATATCCACCATTTCTATCTCCTCCTTTGCCTCTATGCCACATGAGTGACATTCTTCCTCTTCCCTTGTCCAAATGCTCTTTGGATCAACCATAAAGTTCTGAACTTTGTCGTACACCATCTCTCCTTCATGTGTCTCTAATTCTTTTAGAAACATCTCTTCAATCTCCCTTGCCTCTTCATCCACAAACTTAGCCACATCATGACCTTCAGTTTCCCATTCCTTTTCCAACTTTACTAGAGTTTCTTTTCTTGTATTCAACAAGACCAAATGACTCCAAAGCTTCTCGACTCCACTCTCTTCCTTCAATGGAAGTAGGTTTCATTTCTCTCACCTAAAACTACATTCTTCCTTCCATCATACTTATCAAGGGTTGTTAAACTATCATCGTCTTCCCAACACAATATGGCATGCATCCATAGGCAAGAACTCTATCAAGATATCTACCTTCTTTCACATTTGCTTCTCTCTCTACTCTCTTCTTGGAAAACCAAGCTCTCATATCTCTCTCCACTCCAAACTAGAGCCAACTCTCCTTGCTAATTGACTCTCCTCAGCGTACTGATTCAAATCTTCTTTCACATTCTTTGATTGCAAGAATGCCTCTTCACCTTTCTAAGCATCTTGGAAATGCTCAACAATTGACCACGCACCATTTTGAAACGTTATTCTCTTTTTGCATTCCTCATGGGAAAAATTGTCGCTTAATGCAGAATGGCAGTTGCAAAACCACCCCTTTAGGTAGATCGACAGTTACAAAACTACCATGGTGGTTATGTAATTGCCACTTGACCCTTTCATAACCACCCCAGTGGTTTTGTCACAGTGCAAAGTCTGTTAACTTTAAAGGCCATATATTTTGTATACAAACTCAAAATGAGATGTTTTTTTAAAAAGTGCATTATTTTTCAAGGAGAATCCAAATATGCAATCACATTCTAGTTTGAAAATGTCATTGATTCCCTTTTTGCCTCTGCCCCACAACCCATCACTTTTAATCCTTCAACGGATGCAGCCACTTCTCAAATTTTCAGCCAATTCGCTTGGGATTGTTGTTGTCTGAAACTAATACTCTTTGATGTGCTTGATGTGCTTGATGCCCTTGAAGAGTTGGAATGATGATACTTCCCTAGGATTAACTTCACCATGCCAAAACAACATAAGGACCAACTAGTCCACAAGAACACACACAAACTATCTTTGTTTGGCACAATATTGCTTGTACCCATTGGATTTTCTTGCATCACTATGTGAATCTTCCTTGGTCAAATCCTTCTTGTAAAGGTGTTGTATATCTTGGTCCTTCTGAGAAACTATCATGTGAGGGCTAGTAGGCAACAACCATGAGAAGGCACCTTGAAAAACTTGTGTGAAATCCTACATGTAGGTGACTTTGATTTATTTGTTCATGTAGTAGACAAATGAAAATCGAACGTCCCTATTGTAACTCGAAACCATTCAAACCAAGTAGGTTTTGAAGGTCTTCATGCTAAAATGAGGCATTTGCAAGGTTTTATCCACCCTTGCTATGTGCAATGCTATCTTTAGCTCATAGTTGTCAAGGTTATTGACCCAAGTGTGGGAATCTGTCGCGAGGAGACTCTCTCATGTGAGTGTCACTGGGGTGGGTAAATACTGTTAGGAACCCGTGCTACCCCTTAACTTTATTTTGCTAGTGTAATAGTTGCTATGGACGCATATGCTTTGCAAGTCGTCCTGTGAGCATTTTGTTTTATCCCACATTCATGGGAAGTAGTAGTTGCTTAGGTTGGACTTAGTATATAAGTGTTGATGCCAATAAAGGCATCCACAAATTTATTGTATTGAGCTTGCTCAAAGGAGGTTGCCCCCTCGAAGAGGCTAGCGATTTTGCAATTCAGCCATTGTAATTCAATTCTGCTTATTTGAGTTAATATATTGCTAATTTTCATAGTTTATTTCATGTATTTGCAATTATCTGCTAACTTGTTTAGGAAGGATCCTCTCAAATACTTTGATTTATGTTTCTTCCCAGATTCACCCACTTTATGTTTCCTAATGCCTAGTGCTCCAGCTTGTTTCCAGCTTCCTGCATGCAATAAAGTTTGTACCATTTGGGATTAGAATTAGGGTTTTGGCTTGGATCTATATGCCCTGTTTATGCTGTGCCAAATTTTTTGAATGTTGTCTCAAGGGCACTTTTTTGTTGCATTGTGGGTTTGATTATGCCCAAAGATAGGTTTGCATTCATGCTTGTCATAGCGAATCTAGAATTTTTAACCAAGGAGTACTTACTAAATTCCTCCTGTTGGGATTTACTAGAATTTGGTTCCAATCCTTGAATTGTGTTGTTTTTATCGAACCCAACCTTTGAACTGCTCCTTGAAGCCAGTGCTAGGTTTGGTAGATCCTAACTCCTTGTGGAAGAAGAAACCCAAACTTTTGCAATATATTGTGTTGTGCGCTGTAATAACTGACTGTGTATCCACCCAAAGCCCTTTATTTACTTCATCCCCTATATTCAGTCGTTATAAGTACCTGTGGAGCTGCAAAGGAGTGTACAATAGTAATATTTTGTCATAATTTGGTCAAAGTTTGTTCAAATTAAAACACAAGTTACTCGGACATATGCATAGAATATTGAATACACAATAATAAAATTTATCTTCTTTGTTGCGATATTCAACTCATTCGGGATTATAACATAAGAGAGAGTACAATGTTTTATAGAGTATTGATCTCCTAATATCAAGGAGTCAATTCTTATCCCCTAAATCTCTCCACCTATCTCTAACCCCTCATATCTCTCAACTCCTAATATCACTCTAACAAGCTTTTATTCTCTCTCTCACACTATCTACGTGAGTTATCAATACAACTCATAATTATTTATTTTCTCCACATTATAATGATACTAACATACTAATACAACCATGAAACACTAAATTCCTAACAATTTGCTTAGCAGTGTCTCCAAACTACTTGTCATTTGTTTATTATATTGTTATCAGGTGTATGACAACTATGGTTCATATGGCAATTCAACATTGGTGATGGAGGGTCAACCAAGGTTCTTGAGTGGTTGAACAGTGAAGGATGCAGATGCAAGACAAATGTATGTAGGTCATCCATGCACAATTTAGGCAAATGAGTCATACACAAGAAGTCGTAGGATCTTTGTATTGTCAATGACGGTGGTCTTTGCAAGGTCATATAGGGTAGGGTTGTATAGATGGTTGCTTGTAAAGAATCAAGTCGTACAATTTTCCATGCAAGGCATATGGGGAATTAATTTATTTTTAGCTTGGTATGGCATCAAAATATTTTAATTGTATATTCACCTTTATATAATTGGCTCTATCAATGCTTTTGACCTTGTGATGGTTGTACGAATCATTTTCACTTACTTTGATTCATTCTTGTTTTTCCCCGCTCTAATCTTTTCACTAGTCAGTCAAGATTTTGTACCAAAAAGTTTGATGTCGATCATATTGATCATATTGACATGTTTGGTCCTTAATACAATTTTAATTTAAAGCCATTTACAATCTTTGACCAGTTTCCCATCCAAGTACTCTAATTTGATTGCCTCATTCTCGAAAGCCTCAAAAATTTTAAATGGTTCGAGCCACAACACTATGAACTTACTGAGTTTATTTACTTGAACAAGCTATTTGGTGAGACTATGGGTGTCACCCAATCAGCTCCACAACAGCCCTTACACTTGGTACTAAATATCCATGGGGACGACTTCCTCTTGGCCATACATTAGATGGAAGGATGTATCATTGGTGGTGGATTTATATGTCATTCAATAGGCCCATATTATAGTAGGTAAATGTTCTTCCTAGCCACCACCCTCTATACTACACGACTTCTATATTACATATATTAAAACCTAGTTGGTAGCCTCTAATTGGCCATTTGCTCATAGGTAGTATGGGCTCAAGAGAAAATGAAATATGCAGAACTTAGAACTCATCAACTGGATCACATGGTTGACGAATGGCCTCATCTGACAATCATGTTCTATGTCGGAATCCCAAATCTAGTGACCACTTTTCCATAGATGAACTTCTCAATACTCAATGCATTGTTGTCGAGAAATGCTCTTGCTTCTACCCATTCCATTAAGTATTTCATAGCTACTACAATGTACTTGCAGTGGTGAAAGTAGGCACATGAAATCCAATTCCCATCTTTCAAAGAGCTTGAGGTTGAGAGGTCCATAGGGGCATAAAATCTCTTTTTAATGGTTTCCTTGTGCACTGGTAAGTGTTGCATCCAATTACCCACTCCTTTGTGTCATGGTGCAATGTTGACCACTATTATCCAACCAAGTGTACCTTCCTTGCAGTAGCAACAGGTCTCGTGAGGCCTCCAACAGGGCCTCCATGAGCTTCCCATAGCACATCTTGAATTTCCTCTTTCCTGTCACATCGTCGCATGCTATTTTTGGGTTCCATCTTGTACAAAAAATGATTGACCAACTAGAACATTCAAGCTGTCAAGGCTAATTTCTTGTGCTAGGCCGGTTGAATATTGCTAGGAAATTTTCATACCAAGCAGGTATTGGAAATTTGAAATAAGTGGGCATCTTGGAAATCTTCATTGAAACCTTCCACATGTTCACCGGACATTATCCAAGAGAGTTGATCCGCACTAACATGACTTTTGACAAGTCAAACAATGAATTTGAATGTGAATTCTTGAAGCAACATCGGCCACTAGATTATCTGACCTTGAAAGATTGGCTTGTTGACCAAGTATAGTAAGGCTTGGTGGTCTACATAAAATGTGAAGGGTGTGGCTAGTAGCTAATGTCAAAACTTTTGCACTGCATACACCATTCCAATGGCTTCTCGTTTCATAGTACTATATCCCTTCTCAACATTTGATAAAAGTCATCTTGCAAAAAAAATGGGTGATCGCATATGTGGGTCCCTACTTGTGCCAATGTAGCTCCAATAGCATAATTGGAAGCATCCACGTGCACATGGAAGTCTTTGTCCCAATCTAGACATACAAGAATGGGTGAACTGATGAAGCATACCTTTAGTTCTTTAAATGCTTGCTCCTGTTCATCTAACCGTACAAAGGGAGCCCCCTTGATGTGTCCAGAGAATGATATATTTGTGCAACACATGACCATAGTCCGACACATGGCCCAACCTATTTAGGGTTTTAGGTTTGAAATAACAAAAGGTGAGGAAGTAGGATCCTATGAGCATCATGGCTTCATTCCTTAAGACTCGTACAGACAAAATACGCATGCAGTACCAACACACAAAGGAAGACGAAGACAATTATCACTTGTTGGCTTCCTGTGATGAAGTAGTAATAAGCAAACTCAAGGCTTCTGATAAATGGGTTGGAGTTTAAAGGGTTGCCTCTGCTTAGGTTACTGATTTGGAATAAGAAGACACTAAAGACTGACATCAGCAATCCTCCACACTCACCAGAAATTAGCATCTCATAACTGCTAGCTGAATGATTACCCAGTCCAAATAGTGCAGCATCACAAGGTGTGAGTCTCTTCCTCTGTTGTTGGCACTTTGTCAAGTGTGGGTGCTATTGCTACTCTTATTTTCACTACTTCAGATACGTTTATGTCACCAAGTGTTTCAGTTCCTTTTGTTGTTCCAATTAAAGTTGTTGATACTATCCATGCCAATGTGTCACAAGTTGTTGATACTACTTCAGTTGTTAATTCCCCAATCATTACTACCCCTTCTATCGTCACAACTCCTGTTATGTTATAACCAATTGTTTCAGATTTTAGTGTTGTTGCCTCTACTACTTTTTCACAAGTTTCAAGTGTTTCTTTTTGTCTACAGTTATGCCATCAGGTGTTACCTCTTCCCTTATTCCCACTTCATCCATTACAAGCACCACTCTCACCACCACTTCACCCATTGTTACAAGTTACAACAATCACTTCCATAGTTTCCCATGCCATTTCAGTCCCCATCTCATCCACTAACACATCCATCCCCAATTGCTACTCCACCATTTGTGAGTATGTCATCCATTGATAATGCACAAGATGGGGAAGACACTAGTGTCATTGTTTCCTCTAGAGCATTGTTTATTCCAACTCCTCCCATTGAAGTTACCCTGATGACAGTTGATCCTATTACACCTGATTCCCCATTGAGCATTGTCCCAAGGTTCACTTTGCCCGACATTAAGATCCCTAGAGAATTCCCAAGAGGCCCTCCCCAGTCAGTGAATTAAGCATCCACTTTGATGCAAAGGATGGAATTAGAGTCTCTTAGACAAGAGAATGTGGACATGGTAATCACAGGGGAACGTGAGATTAAAATAACATCTGAGAAGAAAATAGGGAAATTCAAATGGGTGACCACAAGAAATATGAAGGCAGAGGGTCGGCAATTGGTTTACAAACGGAAGAAGATTTTTTTGGGCTTCAAGGAAGAGAAGGAGAGGCTCTAAGCTGGCAGCACAGAAAGCACCTGAACCCAAATCTATCATAAAATCACTAAGTAAATGTTCCCAACATCAAGTGGAAAACATCTAGGAGAAGTTCAAAGAGCTCAGCGATAAACTTCAAGTAATAATCCCACCTGCTGTTGTAAACAATGTGAAATCTTCTCTAGGTGTTTTATTTGATTTGTCATTACTTCAGAAGTGTGTAGATACTAACCAAGAATCCCAAGTAGCTGCACATAAGCAAATAGAAGTCATTCGGCTAAGTGAAAAGATTGATGCCATTGCTCAAGTTACCCAACAAGGTCAGTAACCCAATGAACCACCTCTTATCAGACTTGGACATTATAACGGAATTTAGAAACATGGTCACAACATTAAAGCTAGTTTAACACAGTCAGCCTTGGTGCTAAACTCATTTAAACAAAAGATATAGCTGCAATTTTTACCAACTCGGGGTTAGCTCATATGAAGAAGAAAGATGGCAACTGGCTATCTAATGTTTAATTTAATGGGGTTACTAAGGTATTTATGATGTCTTTCATAAAGTAGGCAAAAGAAGTAAAAGATATAAGAGATCTGAAATCACTAGACTTCGCCATCAAGGCTATTAAATGGGTGGAGAAGACGCATGATCTCATAATTTATTACATATTCACTCCAAGCTATTCACAAGGATTTGGATAGAACCCAGTCCCAACTCAGAAGGCACATCATTATCAACATTGGGTAGATAGACCAGGATTTCTCATTGTGCCAGGCTGCCTTAAAAGGGAAGGACCTATTCCACCTTGAAGTTGTTGTCATTTATTGATGTTTGTACAGCGATGGTGGAAATCCCAAGGGATGCACATGATTAGTTAGTTAAGGTTGTTGATGGGTCTTAGTGGGATAGCTAATGGATAAAGGGTTTAATCAATTAAGTTGGTAGTTTCAGTTAAATTCAGTGAGGCTCCATTCTACCACCAATATTTTATAAATACTATTTTATTGTAATGTTTGAGACGAATGATAAAAATTTAAAAACTGTTATGCTGCTTTGCTATAATGTTTTATGAATTATGTTATCTCATGAATTGTTAAATCATGCTATCTTTGGAGGAATGGTAGGTGCTTCTTGGGCTGGAACAAGTGATAGTATATTTTCCTTGACTTCATTGAAATAAATCTTTTGTTGGGCCTTTGGAAGTTCGAAGGATGGTGCATGTTCGTCCATCAAGAACTCTTCACATCCAACAAGTAAAGCCCTTTCTGTCTTGTCTTCATCACTATTTTGCTGACACATGCAATCATTAGGAGTCAATAAAACACCTTTTTCAAATAAAATCTCCTTACCTTTGACTTGCATGCTGAATTTCTTTTGCTCCTCTGTAGATTTTTGTACTTCTATTTGTAACTCTTCTTTTTCTAAGAAAATATTCTTTGGCTCTTGCTTCTTAATTTATTTCGGTTTTGGGTTCTTCTTGCTTGGCTCTTTGTTCCCCTTATTTGACCACACTTCCTTGTAGTGCCCTTTTCCATTCCGTCTCTCCATCAACTTCATAAAGTTTGTAAAAGATATTTCTGCTTGAATCTCTATTGGAAAAGTTTTGTATAAATTAAAATTGGCCACAATATCCTTATGTAGTGACCCCATGCTTCACAAGCTAGCAAGAAAACTGCTCTGATACCATTGTAGTGTCCCTAATCAGACATTTTTAAACAATTCTAGATTTATCGAAAACCCTAGGATAAAATTAATTAAATTTGAATTTTTATTTCAAACCCTTATAGAAAATGAACCAAGATTTGAAATCAATTATAGACCCTCTAAAAAATTACAACTTCGAATTCGATTTTTATTTGATTTTCAAGCTAGAAATTAATTAAATCACAACTGGTCATACAAATGCAAAAATAATTGAAAAGATGAATTCCGCTAACTAGTCCCCGTGATCCAAGCATAGATCAACTCATTCCAAATGCCAAAACACGAAGAATGCAAAGGACAATACAACCACCTCAAAAGGTGATGTCAGACTCTAGCGGGTGACATCAGTTTGCAATATGCCCGCAAACTTGCTAAACCTACTCTCAAACCCCTATGGCAGCCTTGGAGGATGCCCTGGAATGTTGTGCCACCTCAGAGAATGATGCCCTAGCTTTGATGATCTAAATTTGTGCTTAAATGTGACCCCTGAGTGAAGCCACCAAGAAGATATTGAGGGTTTTCATCCCCAAATCTAAATGTTGAAGAGAGTTTTCGTCCTTGGAAGCAAAAGTATAAGAAAATGCTCAAACTCACTGTGTGTTGTTATGTGTAAAAAGAGATCCTCCAAATGAATCCCCCAAACCTCCTTTTATAACCTCTCTTCTTGCCTTTTCCCAAGTTGGGCACTCCATGTGGGATTTTATACTTTTAATGTATAGAGTGACTTTGTTATTTTCTATTTTAGTGTTAAGTCACTTAAAATAAAAAGTCCCCTCTATTTTAATAATAATAACATAAGTTGCCTTGATAACATTAAGTTCCTTTTAGCCGACTTATTTAAATTATCAATATGAATTTAAGTATTTACAAATACTTTTTATTTTAATAATAATATTATTATTAAGTTGCCCAAAAATTAGAAATAACCGGGCCCAACTAAAATAATATTATTAATTATTTTAATCTATAAAAGGGGACATTACAGGAAGTAGTCTATGGTGTGGTTTCAAGGAGTACTGCAGCTAGATCTTTGTGCAGGGCTAGGAAAGACTATAGGAATTGAGTCGTGGCAAACACATTGCGGTGTTGGATTGTTAACTAAAACCCTGCGGGCTTTTATAAGGTTGTTTGTGATTGGATTTAAGGTTGTATCATTAGGGATTGGTCTAAGTGTTTATATATCTCTATTTGAAGCAATAAAGTTTGTTGTTGTGTGAATTTCTACTATGTAATTGTGTGCTACAAAATAGGTATCTCTTAATTAAGACACCTAACCATTTTGCATCATTTGGTATCAGAGCAAGGTTAACTACTTTGGGTTGAGAAATCGAGGTTTGTGTTCTCCATTCTTTGTGCACGTGGATAGAGAACCAAAGGAGTATGTAAGAGAGATCTACGTAGGATTGTGAGTGGTGTAACAATAGTTCTTTAAGTGTGCAAGAGAGTAATCTACGTAGGTTTACAAATGGTGCAGCAAAAAATCTTGGGTGTGAAAATGGTGCAATTTGTGTAGGTTTTTAAGTGGTACAACAATAGCTCTAGAGTGTTGTGTTCTCCATCTTGTTGGGTGGGTAGAGAGCTGAGAGTTGATAAAAGTGGGTAATTTGCATAGGTTTGCAAGAGGTGGAACAATGGTTCGAGGTGTGCGCAAGGATAGTGTGCAAGAGATGGAAGGAGTGTGCAGCCCTATTGGCTGGTGTAATGTCCCCATTCCTATGCAAGAGGCCTAGGAGGCTTAATTCAGTCTTAGACTTGGTCATATCCAAGAGGCTAGAGACGTTGGGGGTTATTGGGTATGGACTTTCATTACCACCTTCACTTTATGTTATAATTCGTCATTGACTTAAGTGATGGGTGAAAAGGTGGTACTTTATGTTATATTCTTTCATTAGATCAACTTAAGTGTTCTTTTCTAGCATGGGCACAATAAAGTGACTTAAGTTATATCTATGCATATGGCAATTTCCCAAAAGGGGATGATTAGGGTTTTTTTGGGGGAAAATGATTATATATATCCCCTTGTAGTCATTTTTGAGCATTCATACACTTAATCATTTTCAGCTGCTGCTACTTTCAGTGTTTTGCTTTTGGAGGTCAAATTCTGTAGGATCCCTAACTTCGATGGTGAGAGATCCACTCCTAGCTAGAAGAACATTCTTCAGAGAGGGTTTCAAACCCCTATCCCTAGCTTGTTGATTCATTTTGGTTCAGATTTGGAGTTGCTGGAATGAATGATTTAATTATTAGCATGATTGAATTGAATATATTTATGGAGCTGACCGTATGGTATTTTCCAAGTTTTCATATTGCTGGCCGTAGTATTTTGGGAGAGCGCTGCGCTGTTTGAGAGGACCAAAAGTGCTGTCCAAATCCATAAAGAGTGGCGTTCAGATTGGTAATCGAACTTGCCTGTATTGAGGTCAGAACTTGCTGGTATTTAATATTACTGTACTTCTGCTTATATCAGCAATATAATATAATGTTCATCATATTCTATTTAGTGATCATGGTGCAGCAGCGAACTATTTGATATAATGTCTATACCATAAGTTTGAGGTTTGTGTGGATAGTTGAATGTGCTGAGCTGCAAACTTGTAACTATTTGCCAAATGCTTGTCATTATCATATAAATGCAAAACTATATTGAATGTTCATGAATCGAACAACAAACTCTCATACATCAGAACAAATCAGAACGCAAGTATAGTGAGCATACTAGCAAATTGTTTGACGAAATGTCAACATTCTAAATCTCATTAGAAATCAGAAAAATTCAAGGAAAAATTTAGCAAGGACATTTCAGCTGGGCTGAAGATTGTGTTCTAAGTTGAGCTGGAAGCTGACGCAAAAGAGGAAAGGAAACACACGCAAATCACACCACGTGTTGCAAAGATGAAGAGATGGAAGGTTCCCTAGAATAAGTGAACCTTGGAGCAAATTGAGGAAGCTCTTGTGAAGGAGAGAGCAACAACGTGTCTTTTGAAAGACATGGAGGTGGAAATAAAAAAAGTGTGAGTAAGCACACATGATGCAGATATAGAGGAAGAAGATCTTCCATTTGTGGAAGATGAGGTAGATGTGGAGAATGCATATGTAGTGACTGTGATTGTAGAGGAAGAAGATCTTCCATTTGTGGAAGATGAGGTAGATGTGGAGAATGCATATGCAGTGACTGTGATTGTAGTTTATGGATATCCCTTGTTCGACAAAGAAGAAGAGGAAGACCATCTCTTACTTGTAGAAGAGATGAAGTTGATTGAGTGGATGTTTGAGCGCTTAGATACAAATAGTGATTGGAGTGCAAAAGTGGATGTAGAGAGTGAAGAGGTGGATGAACTTTTTGAAGTCATCATACGGGTTGAAGTGACAAAAGGAGAGGTTGTTCCAGCAGAAGTGGTAGAGTTATTTGAGATTGCAATGAGAGCAATAAGAGAAAATGACATGAGGAACATTCTAGAATTGGTGGAGAGAATAAGTAATGTGTTTGATGCCCATATTTGTGGTGAAACCTTTGGCTTGCGAACTAAATAGGAAAGGGTTGAAGAGGAAGTAGGAGGAGGAGATTGACTCTTCGGAAATAAATGTGTATGATCGTGGTGTTGGAATGAGATGCTAAGAGGTGTGTAGCAACAACGGAAGAGTTGGCGTAGAAAAGTGTTAGTAGAGAGAAGTAAGAGAAGTGGCATGAAGTCACGAAAAATGGCAGATGAGCAGAAAGCAATGTGCAATAGAAGGCAAGGGAGAACCTTGCAAAGTTGTGGGGAATATCATTGTGCATCGAAGTGTGGATGAAGAAGGGGCATCCATAGTATCAAAGAGAATTGGTGTGCAAAAGAGGAACAGTAAGGATGCGCACCAAAGTCATTTGGTCATGCATAGTAGCAAGGAGCACTTTCAAGGTGTAAAGTGAGCGAAGACACAAAATGGCATTGCACAGAGAAAATAAAGTGGTTACACAGAGGTTAAAAGTACTAACACACAAAGGAAGGTAAATTTGAGTGTGAACCACATAAATAGGGGTGTTTCAATCGGTAGTGTCGTATTGGTGGAGTGGATTGTGTAGCACAAACAGAGGAAGTCAACCAAAGTGTAGTGGAAGCTAGCACAATAGTGAAATGAAGGGCTTTTGGAGGACGAGATTGGTTTTTGACCTGGTTCGTCAACCAAGAGAACCAGAAGGCGAGTCATCTTGCATGGCATAAAGGCATACCAAGACCTTTGGAGGGGTCAAAAGAGTGAGTTTCCCACTCAACCTAAGTGTGTGCGCACCATGCTCATACATTTTCTTACGTGAAGTGTATGATGCAAGGGCATCTAGCTTCATGTGCAATCTTGCATCAACCAAAAACATGAGTAGGTTAGTAAAAATAAGCAATGGTGAAGCCTTTGGACATTTCAATAATTTATGGTGTGTTTCCAAATAATAGGCTACATTTGTGAGTTAACACAAGATATGATTCTATCCCGTGATGACATAAAGTCGGATTTACATTAGTGATATTCAGCGAAGTTGTTTTCTCACAGCATAGGCACAACGGTTATTTGTGTTAAGCATGTATCTTTGTCTTGGCTTCAGCTAGTAGTACAATTGATCATGAGTCATTTGAGCACTTAGAGACAATTTTCAGAAGACCTACTAAGGATATGGTCACATTGGATATAGTAAAGTACTAATACATCACATGGTGACATGTTAAGGGTCATTGAAACTATAACATGCATTTAATGATGATAGCACATCTTGATGTATTAAAGGCATTTAATATTTTAGGCTTTAGTGGTTTGCTAAGAGAAATTAATGTAATTCGGTGGATTTCGTGGCTATAAAAACCAATCCCTACATTTGTAAAAGGCATTCAATTCCATATTGGAGAAGTCTAGAGTGTAGTTGCAAGGAAACTGAAGTTAGATCCGATCGCTAGTCTGGGAAAGACTACAGGAATTGAGTCATGGGAACCAAACTATGTTGTTGGATTGTTATTTGAAATCTTGCGGACTTTTGTAAGGTTGTTTGTGATTGGATTGTAAGGTTGTGTCATTGGCAATCAGTGTAAGCATTTGTACATCTTTGCTTGAAGCAATAAAGTTTTTTGTTGTTATGTGAATTTCCACTATGTCATTGTGTGATGCATGGTAGAAGGTATCTCTTAATTGAGACCCCTACCCATGGATGCATCACATGTTGATCTTATCCTACTAGTTGGAATGTCGAAGGTCACATAGTCTACTTCCCAAGACTCTTCCAAGTCTCTTCTAGAAGAACATTCACACCAAAACCACCATCAATGTCCAGAATTTCCATATGCACAATTGTCAACTGTTGAGCTAGGTTCATTGTCAAAAGCATAGGATTGATTACTTGGTCACCTAACAAGGGGATGCAACTATGGGTTCATTCTTTCGTTTTGTGCTCTCCCCATCACCAGACGCTAGGTGCGCCTTTGTATGTTCCATGTTTGGGTCAATATTGTGTATGGTAGCAATTAGAGCATTCTTGAGTTATAGAATGCTTTGCTATAAGTTAGCTATCTTCACAGGTATAGTGGTCTGCAAGACATATCATACAATAGCTTTGTCAAACTCTAGTCTACTCATCATTCTACTTGTATGTTCATTTGAGTGACATCATTTTTTGACCATGTCCTTTTGACTTCCATGCTTGCTTCAGACAGTCTTTCCTTCTTCATATGTGGGTCAGGGTATTTTGATTTCTTCACTTGTGCTCTAGTAACTTCCATAATTTCCTTGCCCTTAGTGACATGAATCATATTGACGTTGGGTTGCTTTGGACAATTTCCATCATTATGGTTCCCAGGCCCACACCATCTATAGAGAAGTTCAGTGTCATTTAGGGTAGCGAAATCTCTTGTGAAATGGCCCCATTCTTTGCACTCCCAACACTATACAATTGGCCATCCTTTAAAGTCATATTGAATCTGACTCATGCCACCACTATTATTTTGGAGTCGATGGTTCTTTGGCAACGTGGTGTGTGGTGTCAATGGATCTCCTTGTGTGAATAGCACTTAATTGCTCTTATTCCACTGATTGAATGCCATGTAATTTGACAAGTCTTGCACAAAAGATCCTTGAAATCTTTCTTACCATATCCCTTTAGTTCATCATCTGAAGCATGTCATTTTTCAAGGCTTGCACTGATCCAAGTTCACTATCATCACTGGAGTTAGGATCATCTTCTTTGCATCCTTTCGAGTGCAAGGACTTTTTTTAGGGGAAAAAGTCATCTTCTTTGTATCCTTTCGTGAAGCAAAGTCATTTCCTTTGCTACAAAACTCTAAGATCAAATCATATATGCCAGTTAGAGATAAATTACCCTACATTGTGTGAGATAAAACTAAGGAAACTAAGTTTAAAGAGGCCAGGAATAGAAGATGAGTTTTTCTCCTGAAAAAGTCATTCCAGGAATAGAAGTTGTCATGGGGGACAGAGAAAGGAGAGTACCTATTGATGAAATGAATTATTTGCAAAAAACTATTTGTCGGGGTCGAAGGGATTTGGAAAGAACAATATAGATGACATTGAGAGAACCCACGATAGGGTTAGCACAAGCTCTACAAAATGTTAGTCTAAATAAGGCAAATCAAGGAGAGGGAAGCTCGTTAGCTAATGAGCGGGCCTCAATCAATACCCCTTCCAAGACTTTTCAGCAAAATTTATGTAAAAACAAGAACACCCATAAGAGGTAGAGCCCCAACATCACGCAGGCAATGATTTTTCAACATACCATGCAAAATATAAAGAACTTAACTTTGCAATACATCAAGCATTGACTTTCTGAGAGTTAGAAAAAGTCATTCCAGGAATAGAAGTTGTCATGGGGGGCAGAGAAAGGAGAGTACCTATTGATGAAATGAATTATTTGCAAAAAACTATTTGTCGGGGTCAGAGGGATTTGGAAAGAACAATATAGATGGCATTGAGAGAACCCACGATAGGGTTAGTACAAGCTCTACAAAATGTTAATCTAAATAAGGCAAATCAAGGAGAGGGAAGCTCGTCAGCTAATGAGCGGACCTCAATCAATACCCCTTCCAAGACGTTTCAGCAAAATTTATGTAAAAACAAGAACACCCATAAGAGGTAGAGCCCCAACATCACGCAGGCAATGATTTTTCAACATACCATGCAAAATATAAAGAACTTAACTTGCAATACATCAAGCATTGACTTTCTGAGAGTTATGTGATCTAAGAATGAAGAATAGTACACGAAGGGGAAGGAGAACTCAACAGGATCAGCCCCATAAAGATATCCAACAGAGTTTGGGTAAGATTACAATTCATACATATGATGGCCCTGATAAATGCTCTGTTAAGTCTTGGTTGCAGAAGTTGGACACCTACTTATCATTGAATCCGATGTATGAAGAAGAGGCAATCAAATTTGTTATCCTTCATTTGGAAGGAGTAGCACATGAGTGGCAGTACCATGGTATAGTCACATAAGGCCACGATTCCATTTCTACATTGGAAGAATTCAACCAAAGATTAATAGAGAGATTTGATAGAACAAATTCTAAGATCCATTTCAAAGAATTAGCTCAACTTTAGTAGTTTGGAACTATGGACATTTATATTGCAGAATTCCAAAGATTATTCATTATGGTTCCTAATATGACAAAAATGAGACTTATAGTTCTAGTTTTAGAAGGATTAAATGAACCACTCAAGGGTTTGGTAAAAGCCTTTGATCCTCTTTCTTTGCAAGAGGCTATTAAGAGGGCTTTAAACTTGGAATCTTCAGCACCCAAAAAAAATTCTTTTCAAAGACACCACCTTTTGGACAACAAAGGACCATCTTTTGGGTAGCAAAAGAAATTTCACCAAGGAGTCACTTTGCAAAAAGAGCTACCATAGAGATCAGATAAAGATAGAGGCTAGAAATGAGCTCAGAAGAAATGAATAGTGCTTCTCTTGCAAGGAGCCATGGGAACTTTGTCACCGGTGTCTTGGGCGAAGTCAAGTACATTACATAGAGGTAATATAAAATGGAGAGTCAAAAGCAAAGGACCTGAACCTAAAATTGAAGAGAAAGAACCGAACCTTGAAAGAAAGAAAGAAAGAAAAGAAGAATATAGCCCAAGAGGCACCCTTGCTACACTTTCTAGTGCTCCCAAACATCACCCTTTCAAAGTTCGTGGAGTTTTGTATGGACATAAGATAGTGGGGCAACCCATAACTTCATAGATGAGGGATTGGTACCCAGAAGAACTTTAAAAATAGTGGACTTTCATGGGTTCAATGTGGTTGTAGCTGATGGTTTTATTGTTCCCTGCATTAAGCAAATTTCGCAGATTGGATGTTACACTTGGCAGGCACATGGTACAAGATGACTTTTATGTTGTGTATAGGAGAAACAAGGTATCAGGGGTGCAATGGTTATATTCCCTTGTAAATATTTATATTCAATTGAGTCTATATGTTGAGAGTCCTCATTGTAAATCATTCAATTTTTATTATCAATATTTCTCAATTGAAGGAGCCTTTCAATTTATCAGTTTTTAGCATAAGGGCAAAACCCCTTATAGTTGGAATGAATTGTGAGGACAAAAACCCTCACCATTCGGATTTAGGTTTGAGGACAAAAACCTTCTAAACGTTTGAGATAATTGTTGGATCATCCAGAAATTACAAGTGTGCTACATTGAAATCATCAAACATCGATTCAACAGAGTACTAGGGTTTTGGATTTGTAAGTTTTCATCTTGGCATAGGGTTTAATGTTATGAGTGTAGATTTCAATCTAAAGCAATAGCAGCCTGGGCATATCATTCAACACAGCAACACTGACTGAGTTTGTTGACAGAGCTTCCACCAGGTGCAAAAATAAGATCACAGCTTACAATAGGGTTTCAACAGCCCAATTTAGAGAATGCAGAGCTGACCAAGGGATCACCAGCGTTTCATAAAATAATATTTTGCTTTTTAAAGATCAAGGTTTGCAGGAATAAGAACAAAGACTAAATTCCATCATTTTAGCAGTAGCACATTGCCCTTCCAACAGCAAGTATAAGGTTGAAATTTCATAAATATTGTTAGCATTTCTTTGTAATTTGATTTTGGTAATGAACCCATTTTGTAAAAGGATTAAAGAATTGAAATAACATTGATACTTCTTGTGAAATTACAATTCTGTTATATTTTTAAAACCAATTGGAGAATCATTTATTTAATTGCCAATTTAAAAAACAAGGGTTTACATAAAATTCAGAATTGTTCAAATTTGTCCGAAAAAGGACATTACATACTTCGTTTTATAATATGAAAAAAGAACACTTATGTATTATTATTATAAAGGGGGCCAAAAAGTAATATTTATCTAAAAGTGTTTTAAATTATTTTAGAGCTAGAACAACTACAAAAAGAGAAATTATAAAAAAAGAGTTGGGCTCAAAAGGATGGATTATTCATTATTCATCTTTGAAATTAAAACCCTTTTCTAGTTTAAAGCTTTTGTGTTCAACTTTTCCATCTAAGGATGAAAACCCTCTTACCCATTGAGGTGATTCCATCCAGAGATCATAATTGTGCTGAAAAATCAAGTTTAATTTCATTTTTTGGTTGGCTAGAGGTTGTTATCAAATTCCAAAATTTTGTGGGGGATTATAAAACATATATCAAGGTTTATTGATGTTCAAGCATTGTTGTGCCTTAGGTTGTCATACCTTAGAGAGGTTGTCTTACAATTGAGCGACACAAATTGATGTCCTTAGAAAAGCTGCACAGGGATTTGTGAGGGTTTCAGGGAGTTTTAGGGAAATCACCAACCTGGGAGATGGACGCCCTACCTTGTTGGCCACCATTCACCTACAACAACTGCCTTGTTGCACTCCACTGCTGTAAAACAATTATGCTGTTGTAATCCGGCTGTAAAGGCTTTCTATTATCATTAATTATTGATTCAGCATCATTAGGTTTGGTTGTGATACACTTATTATTCAACAAATAGTTTCATCAGTATTATATGTGTATTCAGGCAATTGCAATAAGAATACACTTTAATCTTCAATATCATTGTTGAGTATTGTTGTTTTAATATTTAATTGATGCTCTAGTTTTAGAAAAAATACAAAAAAATCAGAATTCAGAAAATTACCCAAAATGGACATTTCACAACAAGATGTTTTTGTGTCCACAACATTGAGTCTCACTTGCACTGCAACATCAATATCTTTATGATAACATCTCGAGGTGAAACTGCCTTGTTGACATTCATTTGCAAGCATTGCTTGCTATATAACAAAACTCACTAATCAACAATGTATTTATTCCAGATCTAGTTGGAAATCTAGTGGACAACACACTTAATGAATAAGTCTAATGTCTTAGAAAAGCAATGAATATGAAGGAGATAATATATAAATGGAAAAGGAACCATATTGCAATGGAAACAAACCTTTATTAATATGAGATAGCCATGCACAAAGGTAGCAATCTCCACAAAGAGATGTCTTGCTACGAAACTAACGTCTTCTTACATTTGTGTGCTACTCCATTTATAGCTTTTTAGCAGAAAATGAAGAAACTAAAAATAGAATATGAAGTGACTCTCCATAAGAATCTAAAGCCATGTGACAAGTATCACCCTAGGAACTGAAGAGGATTTGTCACAATTTGGAACTCATCAAAACTTTAGAAGACCCAAAAAAATGAAATTTCCTACATCTTTGTATTTTGCAATTTCTAGGACCTTCGGAGCGCTTCTTAGAGTTCGTAGAGAAGAGCCTAAGATTTCCAACACATATTACGGTCTCAAATAACAAGAAACTGTGAGGAAACTATGCCCTTGACAAGGTGAACTCGATTGTCGGTGTTGTTTTCAAAATTCTGTCATGAACTGCCGCCTACATTAATATTTAAACTGTATCTATTCTTATGCTTTTGTAATTTGTTGTATTGATATCTATATATATAAATATGTATCCTCAATAGCTTTAGATTGTTCTCACCACCTACTAGAAATTTCTGAGTCTTCTCACAATTTGGATTTCTTAGCTTTTACTGAACTTCTCTCTCTCTTGGTATTCAACAAGCCTCTGATTTCTTAGAATTTGGTATAGAACTTTCTCCTACAACCATCTTCACATTGTTTCTACATCATCTAACCACTCTGTACTGTTATGTACATTTTGGAGTATAACATAAAGACATTACTTTGATAGTGCATCTTTGGTGTGTTTGCATCCCATATTGACACTCCTATATCCTTTTGAACTATGTGGAGTATATATGCTGCACAACACACCGGGAGTACATATTTTTGCATCTGAATCACAAATCATAACCACAAAGACTTTTTAGGACTCAGTTGTTCCCCAGGCCACACCTAGGCTGAAATATTAATTAATCTCTCTCAAACAAATGAGTCAGCATTACAATTAATCTCTCCTTACAGAATGTTTGGTGACACGATCATCTTTTGATGCTATGAAGGAAGATATCTCTAAACTGGTTTGATTTATAAATTTGTAGGTTCAACTCTCACTGAGAGGCAAAACTACACTGAATTTTAGTGGCACCATTCTAAATCCATAGAAAATACTTCTGAATTGGTTTGATCTATAAATTTGTAAGTTAAAAATCTCACTGAGAGGACAATCTACAATGAATTTTAATGGCACCACTCCAAATCAATAGTGGTTTTGTGATGGTTATACTCTTCCTTGAACCCAAGGGTTTAGTGGGATACTTATCTATTATGTGGTGGAGTGATTGGGTAAAATAGCACCACATGTTAACAATATAGATAGAATGATGTGTTTATCTACATAGATGGAAGGTCATCTGTGATAGAGGGACAAAAGAGAAAACCGCTGCATTATTCCTTGGGAAGTGCTCAATTTAAAAAGATGTGTTTGCTAGCTCGTATATTCTTTAAATCTAATGAATGAGAGATTAATCCTCGTTACCTTGTAATCAAAATAAATCACCAAATACTCAATCAAGTGAGGAAGGTTGCCTACTGTAGAGCCATCTTGACAGGATAAACCTTTTAATGCACAACAACCTGCACTACCCCAAATTCATGAAAATAAATCTAAAGAGATGACTGGTTAGATGCCTGATTTAGAATTAGTTAGGATTGGAAAATAGAACAAGAATGAAGAGATCCTAAATAAATTCCAGATTGTGTGCGTGCCGTCTGTGATAGAGGGACAAAAGAGAAAACCTCTGCATAATTCCTTGGGCAGTGCTCAATTTAAAAAGATATGTTGGCTAGCTTGTATATTCTTTAAATCTAATGAACGAGGGATTAATATTCATTACCTTGTGATCAAAATAAATCACCAAATACTCAATCAAGGAAGGTTGCCTACTGTAGAGCCATCTTGACAGGATAAACCTTTTAATGCACAACAACCTGCACTACCCCCAATTCATGAAAATAAATCTAAGAGAGGACTGGTTAGATGCCTGATTTAGAATTAATTAGGATTGGAAAATAGAACAAGAATGAAGATATGCTAAATAAATTCCAGATTGTGTGTGCAGGCATGTGGGAGGGCGCGGGGGTGCAGCGGCAGGATGGGGCAGGGGGGAAGCGGGGGGCATGTGTGCATGTGTGCACATGTGCATGTTTGTAAAAGTACAGCTACTTGTAATTATAGCATTGCATCTAATCACATTAGTCTCATATATACATATAGAAGATACCCACAAATAATTGTATATATGCATAAATATTTACTAAAAAAAAGTGCATAATACAAAGGCCTTAAGAATTGGTTCAAATTAACTCATTGACTTTTTTAGATAGAAAATGTGAAGAAAAGGAACCTTAAATATTGCGTACCACTGTGCTTGTGTGCGTGAGTAAGTGTGGCTGTATGCATGCTTGCATGGACGTGTGGGTGTGTATGCATGTGGGTGTGTGCATGTGTGGAAGTATAATAACATGTAATTATAGCATTTCATCTAATTCTATTAGTCTCATTTATACATATATCATAAACACACAGATATTCATTTATAAACATAAATGTTTATTAAAAACACATGCCTAATGCAAATTCCTTAATAATTTGGTTCAATTCTGACTAATTGACTTTTTAAGAAAGAAATTTTCTAGGAAAGGAACTTCAAATATTGTGTACCACTGTTTGCAGATAACATGTTCTGTGCAACATCTCTAATTTCCCTGATTGCATCAACCTTCTCTTTGCATATGCAAAATTCCTTTGGTGTTTGATTTGCATCATTAAATGACTCCAAATATAGGAGGGCTTTGTCAAATCCCTAAAACATACAGCTGCACTTAATAAGTGTCGATTAATGCAACGATAGTTGTGCACTATTATTAGATATAACTAAATAGTAAAGCAAACCATTGAAGAATGATGCAATTCAAAATATAAATGTTTCAAACATATTTCACTCATATATGATAATAATGTCATGACAAAGATAACAATGCCAGCAATATTGTGCCGTACAAAAAAACTACAAATGTTTGCAATATAATTTGCTACAATAGCTCAGTCTTCCAATATTAAAGATTATAACAATCAAAGGGGTATTAGTGTTGAGGCCCTAAGAAGGCCTTCACTAAAGAAGGAAGCAATCAAATGCATATTCAAATTAACAAAAGAATGCATGAGAATAGAGAGACAAAACAAAGTGAGAACAATATTTTTGACATTAACATGATATCATTATGTTTATGACTTCATCGTCATAAACATTACCACTGCAAAATTTATAAATTTTCAGTATTAAGACTATTTTCTCTCTCCTAGCAGACGAGTTTATTTTGACCATACTGCTGACTAGGCTTGCCAGTGCCAAACCAGGACCTAGAAAACTCAATAAAATCATATAAATGTCAATTATGACCTTAGAAATGTATCGTCAAAACTACATTCTCTCCTCTGAACAGAAAAGAATCTACTGCAGAAAGAGAAGACTATAGTGCAGATCTGTACTAGTCACATGAAGGAACTAAAAACTTAAAAGTGACATTAGCGAGCTGACACAATGTTGGCCAAGTATTTTTTGACCATTTTTTGACTCCAGATGACCAAATCTGCTACTATATTGACTTGACCTCCAGTTGATCAAATCTGCTACTATGTTGACATGACCTCCGCTTGCTCAAATTTGCTACTATGATAAATAAAATTTGCAAGCATTTACCAGCCCACAGGAATTCACTAGAATCTGCAGCCTTGACCAAAATGAGGGGTGTGGAGTGGAATCTTTTAAGTTACCAGAATCTGCTGTGTTGACCGAATGAACCACATTCATTAATAGAAGGTACAAACTTTGCATCCGCTAAAATGTGAGTTGACATTGACACTGACTTCGACACTTTTTTTTTTCAAATTGGAGGTTTCTGCAGGCAGATATATTTGAGTTGAATTTCGGATGTCCCATGTCATTTTATGTACTTTATTTGATAGAAATTTTTGAATATTATGTTGACTATTGTATAACATTTACTCATAAAATCTGAAATGTTACACATAAATACCATTGTACTTGAATGAATTGGTTAAAAATCCTTAATCGAAGATACTTGTGGAAATAGAGTTAGATAAGCCTCAAATGACGTTTGTGGAGATAGCTTTAGACAAAGCTCAGTTGAGGTACTAAAAGGCCACA
This sequence comes from Torreya grandis, assembly GCA_037957365.1. Lineage (NCBI taxonomy): Eukaryota > Viridiplantae > Streptophyta > Pinopsida > Cupressales > Taxaceae > Torreya > Torreya grandis. The sequence goes on from JARHVA010000103.1 coordinate 738,051, forward strand.
AGTTCTTCTTTAGGGCTAAATGGAGGTGGTTCATAAGCCATTAATTGCTTGAAGCTCAATTTGTTGAACACAACTATCCACTGAGAGGGGGGGTGAATCAGTAGATGAGCTAAAACTAGTTGATTAAAACTTTTAGAAGAGATCAATTCATATGCATATTAAAAAACAAATATAGAGAGCACACACACACACAAAAGCACAGTACACCAGATTTATACGTGGAAAACCCAAAGGGAAAAACCACGGTGAAAATTGCTGCTAGAATCTACTGTTCTAATCCAGCCTCAAAGTTAAATGCCTCACTGGCAAACCTCATTAGTTACATTCAAGAGCACCCACTCTAAGGAAGCACCCACTTCCTAACTGAGCACCAACTCAGTCTATCTGATGGCACCAACCTATCAGATTTATGAAGCTACAACTTCAGAGTACAAAACAGATTCATAAATGAATTCAGCTCTATTACTCTGTTACAAGTCTAATCTGTAACTGCTCAAACACTGCGCATTCTCTATGTGTCTTCACTTTCTCTCTACCTTACACTCTTGGTGTCTGGATGTATTCTGTTTGGAGACACTTCATTCCCTTTTTCCCTCAGCTTTTTACTCTATTTGCATACGTCTAGATATGTTCTATTCAGACAAGCTTCATTCCCCCTTTTTCTTCTGCCTATTTACTCTGTCTGCATATGTCTCTTTGTCAACAGCCTTTGTCTGTATATATGTATATATGTGTGTATGTATATGTATATATGTGTGTGTGTGTGTGTATATATATATCTGTGTGTATATGTATGTATGTATATATATATATATATATGTATATGTGCTTTCATGTGTCTCGGTTCATGCATCACATTGCAATGGTCAAGTCTCTTTACTATGTTTGGCAACAACTGGATTCAGGGCATTACTGCGCCATTTCCTTAATCGATGATTGATCGGTTGGATCAATCAATCTCAGGCTCCGTGTCGACTTTTTGAGCTCACTGTTTGTCCGGTCATGTCTTTAAACAAGGATTATTCATCTTGTCATTGGCGCCATTCACTGTCTATCTTGAGCCGTCAGATATTTCTACTTTTGAAACAGAACCATTGATCTCTCTTGCATTAACCGTCGAGCTCTTTCTTGCATCTCGATATTTTCTATATGATTGGTTCGCTTTTGCTCCTTTTGATTATATTCGATATTCTCGATCTTTAATCTTGCCTTGATCCTTTGGCAATATTGCAAGTGTCTTATACTTCAGTCGAAATATCCTTCGGAAACTTTTTAAGCATCCACTTGCCCTAGATTCTTTCCAAAACAATCCAAGTGATACCTCAAAAGCTTTGTAATGATCCTTGTGTCCTCTGCAACTGTCCTTCGGCACTTGTGAAAGTGCCCTATGTCTTTCGGCAAATTCTCAAGTGTCCTTTCCCTTCATTCGAACTACCCTTTGGGTTTTTGTAAGTGTCCTCTCTCTTCAGAAATGTCTTGTGGGAGCTTTGCAAGTGTCCACTATCTTTCTTCAAACTATCCTTCGGACAAAAAGTTGTGGGTTTTTTGTCAAGGGCTCTTCGGGACAATTTCCACGAGCTTTTTGTCAAAGTGTCCTTCGGGACAATTTCCGCAGGCTTGTTTGTCAAAGTGTCCTCCGGGACAATTTCCTAACAAAATGCCTAAGTGTCCTTCGGGACTTCTTGAATTGCCCTTCAATTCTTCGCTCGTATATTTCGGCACTTTTGTTTAGGACACATACCCTTCGGGTTTTTTGTATAGTACCATTTGGCAACTTTGTAAACGTTCACATACCCTTCGACTTTTCTGTAAAGGTCCACATACCCTTCAGCCTTTTGCCAACTACCCTTTGGCATTTTTGCAAGCGTCTACATACCCTTCGGGTTTTTTGTAAAGTACCCATTGGCAACTTTGTAAACGTCCACATACCCTTCGGCTTTTCTGTAAAAGTCCACATACCCTTTGGCCTTTTGCAAACTACCCTTCGGCATTTTTGCAAGCGTCTACATACCCTTCGGCTTGTTTGTAAAGGTCCACTTCAGAAGCTTTGTTCGGGACCTATTTCCTTCGGATTTTTTGTCCGATGAGAACTTAACCATTTTTCCAAAAGAATTCGATGAGGCACTTTCTCCGAAAGAAAACACTTCCTTCGGATCTTTTGTTCGAAACAATTGTTCTGAAAGAATTCCCAAGTTGAGGAGACCAAACATTTTCCCGAAAGAATTCCCAAGCTTGTAAAATCGACTAAGTGTGGAAACATTTGCACACACAACCTTATGCAATAGAACTTAGACCGCCAAGAGTAGGCACAAACTTGAGTAACCTGGTGTGATTGTTTCCTCCAGATGATGCCATATATGCAAACGTAGTCACCAACAAACTGTGTACCCAACTATATTCAACAAGCTAGCAAAGGCATTCATATGACTGCTCTTGGAAGTCAAGATGCACATTCAACTTCATGGGAACTCTACACCTAGTCCGTGCAGCTCAACACCTTTGTCATTAATGCATGATAACACATGCTGCCTTTGACATCAATGACAATTCTTCAGACCTCAATGACTATGTCCAACACAATTGAGATTGCTCATGAGCTCTTAAATTTCTTCAAGCTCATTTGAGGATGCTCATGGCTAGTTGCAATGTCCAGAATCAAGTTAGGTTGCTAATGGACTGTTGAATTTCCCAAGGGTTTGACTTTGAGCCTTTGAGGGTGTTCGTGGATCACTGAATTGTTTGAAGCAAAATTGAGGTTCACATGGGCCATCGATTGTTTAAGGGAAACCCAATATAAATCATGGGGGTTATTTATATAGACATTGAAATAGAACTCATATTTTCCATTGCATTCTCATAATTATTGGACTAGATGGAGAAGACAATGTTGGCATGTATTGTAATGTCTCCTTTCTCGAATTAATGAAATCAGAGGACCCGTAGCATATCTTTATTTCCCATAGGCTAAAGGGAGGGATTTAAAAGGCAAATAATCTTATAATAATTTATTAAGTTGTCCAAAAAGGTACTATTGGCAGTTTTTGACCCCACATGCCAAAAATGCCACCCTTACCATTCGAATACTTTGCACTTCATGCTAATTTTGCCTTGAAGGTTTTTTTCATGTTGCTCAGAGCAGTTCAAAGAAGCAAGAAAAGGGACTTTAAGTTTGCCCCAATCGATGACTTCGTGTTTGCCCCAATAGATGACTTCGTGTTTTTCTTAGGAAGAAGACTTCATGTTTCTCAAATCAGTTGCAAGAAGTCACAAGTCCAAAGTAGGCAAGTGTGGAAAACCCGATCAAGCAGAAGCTAAGTGCAAAATCTCTTTTTTATCTAAGTCTTTACTTGCATTTTTCGGACTTTTAGTGTCAGAATTCTTTTGGACTTTTGTCCAAAAGAAAAGTTTCGAAAGCTTGTTTTCTTCGGAGAAGTGTCCAAGCAAAGTTTTCCGAATGATCTTTTTCAAGCAAAATGCCCTATACAACTTTACCGAAAGGTTCATTTCTCGGGAAAGTGGTCCTTTTCAAGAGATTCTGAAGGGAACTTGTGAAAGGAAATGGTCCTTTACAAATTTTTCGAGGGGGCATTTTCGGGAAGAAAGTCATTTTCAAAAATGCAAACAGTGCACTTGCAAAAGGGCCGAAGGGCACTTTCTCGGCAAAAAGGGCATTTCCAAAAGCTCCGAAGGGTACTTTCCCTTCGGAAGGGACACATTTGAAAAATCCAAAAAATGACTAAGGCAAAGATCCCATGGATGATTTCTTAAGGCAAAAGTTCTGATACAATTTTTACGAAGACCTAATTGCTTCGGGAAAATTGTTTGTGCCAAAAAGCTAAGTCAAATTCTTTCGGACTTTCCGACGCAAATAAGCCGAAAGAAAAAACCCTGCGAAAAAGGTTCATTGTCAAAGGCAAAAGGTTCACTTCAAAAAATCCGAAGGGTGCATATCCTTCAGAAAAGGTTCATTTTCAAGTTTGCCAAAGGGTACTTTCCCTTCAGAAAAACCATTCCAAAGGTTTCCGAAGGGCCATTTTTCACTTTTTCAAAAGGCATTTTCAAAAGAAGTGGTCCTCTTCAAAATTTCCGAAAGGTACTTTTCAACTTCTCTGAAGAGTATGTTCCTTTCGGAAGGGCCATTTTCAAAAGTTCCAAAGGGCATTTTCACAAAGGAGAAGGGTACTTTTCAAGTTTCCCTAAGGGTATGTTCCTTTCGGGAAGGTCTCTTTCAAAAGCCGAAGGATTTTTTTTTCGGAAAAGTGCCCCAAGCAAAAGTCCGAAGGAATTCCTTCGGGAGAAAGTGCCGAGACAAAAGTCCGCAGAAATTGCCCGAAAGTAAATGTTCGAAAGAAATAACTCAAGAATTGACGGGCCCGCAAACGTCAAGTTTGAGCCTCACAAATAGCCATTAGGGTTCAAATATTCCATGACTTGCCCGCAAACGTCAAATTTGAGCCCTTGAAAGTAGCCGTTTGAATTTGAAAAGACTGGGATGTTTGCACAGACGTCAAAGATAGGTCTCATAAAGTAGCCGTTGGTATTCAAAAGATCAAAGGGTTCCTCAAGATCGCCGCGAGCTTGACATTTGTCAAGATTTCACGATAAAAGATCAACGGCACGAGTGATAGTCAAATAGTCAACAAATCTGGAGGGCTAATCAGTAAGGGAAAATGGCAAAGCCCATCCAACTAGCAAGGAGATCAACGAACGAGAAAAGGCCAAGTTTTCAAAAGTATCCTAGTGGGATTTCGACAGCCAATAAGCAAAAAGGGACGAGGATTTCTCCTTTCAACTCCGATGACGTGGTCTACAGCTCGCAATCAAAGCATGTAAAGTGGTCAAACTAAGAATAAATGCGTTCAGGTGGAGCAACCGACATTCAAAGTGAAGAAGCATGCCAAGTTTTAAATGCAAAAGATCAAATCATTTACACTTGGTGGGAACATGCAACTACCTGCGACATGGATCTCTAAGCTCCAATCAAGGGAGACTTGAATGCACGAGGGGCTTGAGGAGATTGGCAATGATTTTGGATGGCTCATCCCATGGTCAAGGCAGTTGCAAGGACATAGTGGTGGTTGCAGCCATTTATGACCCCTCTCTCCATTTTCTCACGCAAGCCCCCTCTTCTCTCATTCCTTTATGCTATATATAGAGGCTTTTGAGCCTAAAAAGAGATCCCTCGACTGGTGATAGTCACTCTGTCAAAAATTTCTTGTAACACTCTCTTGAAGCAATACAAAACAACTTTCTGATTTTCGTTGAAGTCAAGTGTGCATTATTGGAGTTTAACTTGCAGAATGTATGTTTTCTCTCATCATCTGTGATTTCTCTACGCACCTCGCTTTAGTTTTCTTGGTTTCTTGCAGGTTGTGTGATGTGTTAGTCTTTGGTGCCTTTTTGAAGCATTACAAGTTATAGTGTCTCTCCTGTAGACCTATTCCTTCTTGCCCTTCAAAGTGCATCCTCCACTTTGACCTCCACACAACTACTCATGCATGCAGCTTTGAAATAGGAGCAACTAGACTATGTTTTGTTTAAGTTCAGAAGTAGTCATTAAGGTTCTGTTATCGATTGGATTTGCACCCTTGTGAGAGAGTTCTTCAGGCTCTCTCACTTCCAGCTATAAGCATGGGAATAACCTTAAGATGTGGGTGTCCTATGGCAAGGTTGAACCTCTAGACTTTTTTATGAGGCTAGTTCCTCAAGTGCTTCACTTTAGTGCCTTGGGTTTCTATGCTAAACTCTACTACTGGCTGAGGAAAAAGGGGAGAGAGATTACTTGAAAAGAAAACTAAGCTAAGGGAGGTGATGCACTAAAAGTAAGTGGTCCACCTGGCTTGGGAAAGACACTAATTCAGCATAAGACAAGTTGGCTTACACAAGCTCCTAACCAGCTAACTTGCATAAGTATTTCTTAAGCTAGGCTTACTGAACCACACATGAGGCAAAGAGGAATTTCAAAATTTGCACCAAGCATCCATTAATGGCCGAAAAGCACGAGTTCAAACCTACAATTAACTGTAAAGTACCTAAAAACAAACAAGAAAGAAGGGCAACAAGGTTGGAAGGATGCTTCTTCACAACGCTATTAGTGCACAAGCTAACTCAACGCAATTTTCAGATAAAGAGATAGGTAAAAACAATCTTTATTGCTTCAAAGGTCCATTACACAGCTATTTTCGCAGAGTGATTTTATCACCAGTCCGGGGATACCTTTCTAGGCTCCAAGGCCTCTATTTATAAAGAAAAGGGGGAAGAGAGAGGGAGGAAAGAAGAAGTTGAAGTTGGCTGGAACCCCCTGTTGTCCTTCCTTGATGTTCATAAATACATTGTTCCAGATCGCTGCCCAATACTCTCAAGCCCCTCCCGTCTTTGAGACTTTCTTTGGTGCATCTGAAAATTCATGTTGTGAGCCGCTGGGATGTTTCTTCTTGGCTTGACGCATTTAAGCGTCGAACGATGATTGCGGGCAATGAACCATGGCGGATGAGATCCTTCATAACTTCTAGCTACCAGTCGCTCAAACTCTCCCGTGTTCATTGAACATCCTTGTGCCACTTGTCCTTTACTGATTGGCCCTTTTAGCTCCAATTACGCCACATGGCAGCCTTCCATTCATTGCATCGTGATTCTAACGTTACCGGACCAAGCTTAAGTCGAGCCCTTGGAGAATCCCAATTTACTCTATGCAGAGTAATTCGGGTTCTTTGGCCTCTCCAACTTCAGACTTTCCCAGATCCTCCACTTATAAAGCCTTTTAAGTAGAGTACTTGGAGAAACCCGATTTAATTTATGCAGAGTAATTCGGGTTCTTCAAGTCTACTTACTTCGGGCTTGTCCATCCTGAAGTCTTCTCGCTTTGTTGTTTTTCAAGCCTTAAGACTTCGGGCTTTTCAAACCCGATTACTTCTAACAGCTAGTCCTTCCATCTGAGGGTGGAAACTAGTACTCAGTGTCAATTATGTACCTATCAATCGGAAAAGCTCCTGCCAAAATATACTCAAAAATCTGCTATCTTGATCACTAACAATGGTCTTTGGAAGCCCATGCAATCTGAACACCTCACGAAAGAATAACTTTGCCACCTGAGATGCTATGTAGTCAACTAAAATCGTGAAGAAGTGTACATGCTTCGTTAATCTATCAACCACCACATAAATACAATCTCTCCCCTGGACTCTCGGAAGACCTATAATGAAATCGATCGAAATACTTTCCCATTTCTAATCTGAAATGGGCAAAGGCTATAATAAACCCGCCGGGAAAGTATGCTCTGACTTGTTCTGCTGACAAGTCAAACAATCACGCACATGATGCAAGACATCATCCTTGAGACCCTTCCATGAGAATCTCTCCCTGATCTATCAATACGTCTTGAAGTATCCAGGGTGTCCTACTACTGGTGTGTCATGAATGGCGCGCATGATCTTATCCTTGAGTTTTGATTCAGGTACCAAATATATCCTGCCCTTATAGTATATGACATCATCAATCACCTTGTATCTATCACCCTGAATCCTACCATCCATGATTTCACATGCAAAGAGATTCTTGGAATGCTCAACCAATAGTTGAGACTTCCAATTGGCTGAAATCTCTCCAATAGAGCAAAGTGTAGCAACTATAGGTCTCCTAGAAAGTGCATCGGCAACAAAATCCTTCTTCCCCTTGACATACTCAATGTCAAAATCATATGCCTGAATCTTACTAACCCACTTTTGCTGTCTTTCGTTAAGCTCCTTCTGCTCTAAGAAATACTTTAGACTATTGTGGTCCGTCCTCACCACAAATTTCCCACCTACCAAATAATGCCTAAACTTTGCCAACACATGCATGATGGTGAGCATCTCCTTATCATAGGTGGAATATAACCGCTCATTATCTCTCAGCATCCTACTCTCATAAGCAATAGGATGTTGATTCTGCATAAGAACCACACCAATCCCCTCTCTTGATGCATCACAATCCAGAACAAACAACTGAGAATAATCTGGAAGAACTAACACTGGACAAGTGCTCATAGTTTGCTTAACGTTGTCAAAAACTACTTGAGCCTCATCTGTCCAAATGAATGCACCCTTTCTGGTAAGATCTGTAAGTGGTGTTGCAAGCTGCGAATACCCCTTAACAAATCTTCTGTAGTATCCACAAAGACTAAGGAATCCTCTCAACTCAGAAATGTTCCTAGGTGGGGCCCAATCAAGTATTCCCTGTATCTTCTCTTGGTGAACCTTCACCCCATTGGCACCTATTACATGCCCCAACCTCTGTAAGCCCAAATTCACCCTTAGATGCTTTAGCAAAAAGAGACTAAACCTCCATAATGCCAAGAACCTCATCTAAATGCCATAGGTGTTCCTTCATTGTGCTGCTATAAATCAATGTCATCGAAGAACACCACTACAAACTTACACGATTGTTTATTGAAGATGTGATTCATGCATGACTAAAATGTAGTAGGTGCGTTAGTAAGGCCAAAAGGTATCACCAAGAACTCATAGTGCCCGTAATGACATCTGAATGCCATCTTATGGATATCCTCATCACAAACACGAATCTGATGGTACCCCGACCGAAGATCAATATTCGAGAAGTACACGGCCCCATGTAACTCATCAAGCAACTCATCTATCCGTGGAATCAGATACCTATTGTCAACCTGGAGCTGCGCCCTGATTCGAAGACGTGCGTGAAATGGCCAGTCCTTTATCCGGCTGAAACAATGGGATTTTCTCACGAGGATGGGTGCCTCAACGATGAGAAGAACCTCCAGAGAAGGCTGGTTCCTGTATGATGTATCAATTAGGATCTCTACTCTACGCTGCAGACTACCGTGGAAAAGGGAGAACGGAAACTTAAAGGGGAAATCCTACCTAAAGGGGGGTGATACACCAGAATTTTGATCCACTCAACTTGGAACCTTGAACACTGAACGAACAAGGGAAAAGGAGGACCTATGATTTCAATCAATCACTTATGCATAAGTATTTCATGGAGAGATTCGATCTAATGCTTGAAACCTGAGGGAAAACGATGGAGAGAGGTCTGATAAAAGACACTTTGCGGCCACCTAACATTCATTTACAGCTTCAGCAAAAGACAATAAAGAACACTTTAATATGACCTGCACAAGGATAATATAGCAACTAGGTATGAAACAGAATTTGGGAAGGGAGAGAAATCTACCACTTATGCAAATTGCTGAAAAAATATACACTATGCCAATGCTTGAAATATGAAAGTACAGTCCTTCTATTGATCGAAAAGGTTACACAACTCACCAATGGCGGAGTCTGGTCTAACCAAGAGAGATTGGATGATTTTTAATCAAATCTGAAATCCTTTATATAGAAAATTACAAGAGGCCAAAGATTGACGTAGAAACTTGAAGAGAAAGATTCACTTTGGTTAACTCCAGGCTTTACTTGGCCTTTCAATAAAATATATTTTCCCTTTTGTCCTTGCATGAAGCTTCTTCATTTGATGAAGCGAACTTATCTTTTTTACGAACTGCCCACCTCTTTTTGCATGGAAATCTATGCAAATGTTAAATTTAGAACTCTATGTGAGTTGCTTGATTGCCGAGTTGTAGCATTTGAAAATTGAGTTAACCGTTATTTAAGCTGAGTTGGACGAAGAGATCATTTTCCTTCGCATGGAAAGCTTCTAGTGGATGCAGCGTCTTAATCAATTAGTCAACTCTAAATCTGGAATAGTCAACTCGTCATTTGAATTTGGAACTCCTGTTGAATCTGAGTTAGACCTTCGGATGCATGAGCTGACTGGAGATGAATAGGGCATTAATAATCAGTCAACTGAAGCTTTGACCGATGTTTGAAAATAGCTCCGATGTTCGAAAATAGCTCCTGCTTGCATTTATTTTGTTCTATTCTGATCCTCCTGTTCGTGTCTATTTCTAGCAAGATTCCGTATTCAACTCTTTCGTCGGATTATCTATTTTCTATTCTCTTTTGCACAATTAGCCCCCATTTATTTTGGATTTCTTGTCTCTTTGGTTCCAACGGTTACTTCCCGCGGTCAAAATTTGACGGCTTGCAGGACGTCACCGGAAGCTTTATTCCTTCGGACTTTCATCTTGCCACTTTCCCGCAGCTTTCTTTCCTTCGGCTTTATTGGCTTTGCATCTTTCTCGCAGACAAAATGTCCGCAAGAATTATCTTGGTCTCTAGCCTTCGGAATTCCTTCGGGTTTTTTCATCGGGTTTATTTTCCTCGGGCTATTTCTCTGAATTCCTTCAGACAAAAAGTCTAAAGGAATTAATTCTTCTTTTGATTTTGTCTTTGCCTTAGTCTTGTTTTTCTTCGGACTTATGTCTTCTCTGAATTTCTTCAGACTTTTTGTCCGAAGGAATTCCTTTGGACAAAAAGTCCGAAGAAATTCATTCCTTCTTTTGCCTTCGCTTTTTTGCAACTTTTTGAATTTCCTCGAGATTTCTTCCGTCGGGTTTATTTTACGGGCCTTTGTCCGAATTTCTTCAGACTTTTTGTCCGAAGGAATTCCTTTGGACAAAAGCCCGAAAGAATTCATTTTCTTGTTCATTCTCTTCTTTTGGTCCCTCCTTGTGTCTTCCAAATTCCTTCGAACTTTTTGTCTGAAGGAACTCCTTCAGACAAAAAGTCTGAAGGATATCTTCCCTTGCCTTTTCCTTTGCCTGTGCCCTTCGCCCTTTGAAATGTGCCCTTCGGGAAATTTGCCATGGTCCATTCCGCCGACCAAGTGTCCTCCACAAGGGCCTTTAGCTCTTCTTCCGCAACCGACCAAGTGTCCTCCGCCCGCACCCTTCGGAAAAATTGGAGGGCACCCGGGCTTTTTGCAAAGGTCTCTGAATTTGGTCTTGCACCTTCCCGAAGGGTAGGTGCCCTTCGGCTTTTTTGAAAGTGACCCTTCCGAAGGGTACCCTGCCCTTCGGAATTCTTGAAAATGCCTCTTCCGAATTAATTCTTTGGCTTTTCCTTGTGCAGAATTTTTTGTCTCTGTGGTCTTCTGAATTTCTTCGGAATTTTTGTCTGAAGGAATTCCTTTAGACAAAAGTCCGAAGGTCTTCTTCGCCTTTGTCTTTCTTCACCCTAAGTGCTTTCCTGCCCTCTGCAAGGGCTGCTTGGCTTCTGAAATTGCCTTTCGGAGAAGTTGCAAAGGCCCTTTGTCACCTAAGTGTCGGGAGAGTCCGTAGAAATGACCTGCAGAGTCCGTAGAAATCCTGCAGAGTCCGTAGAAATTTCCTGCCTGCAGAGTCCATAGAATTAGCCAAGGAAAACAATGTATCCGCCTTTCCTTGGCTAGAGACAAGAACTTTCCAAGTGGCAAGAGAAAATCTGATTTGTGGAAGATTTGTCAACAATCCCTGTTCTTGATTGTTTTCTTGTTCAAAGAACAGTAATCAATACACATACACATAGTGCCATCCTTCACCAACACAACTGAAGAAGCAAAGGGACTAGAACTAGGCTAGATATGTTCCATGTCAAGAAGCTCCCTTATTGTCTTCTCTATCTCCTCAAATTTCTATGGATGACAGTAAGGTGTAGTAATCATGGGCTAGGCGCCCTCCTCCAACTCTATCACATGCTCAAATCCACGATCTGGTGGTCTACCTGGAGGAATATCACTAAACACAAGACTATGCTTATCCAACACTGTTTGGATATCCACATGATAAGGCTGCTCACTATCTGAAGAAGTCTTGGATGAAACAAACATTAGGCCGCCCATGCAACATCTCCATGCTTGAAGATAGATTCCATCCTACGTCTTGAAACCGCCTTAGGCCCCCCATTTAATAAAGCCTTAAGCACAATCTTCATCCCATCCACCATAAACTCCAGCTCCATCTTATGGAAATCCTGCACATATAGACCAAGTGATTGTAACCATTGAATCCCCAAAACTGTATCAAACTCACCAAGTCCCACTACATAGAAATCATCGGTCAAGGTGTAGTCTCTCATCTGTATGCTATGCTAAGGAACTCGTCTAGTGCAACCCATAGTGAAGCCATCGCCAACTGTCACACTAAAACCTGAAAAATCCTCAACCTGTAATCCGTGCTTCGCAACTAACCCCTTATCAATGAAGTTGTGCGTAGCACCACTATCCACCAAGCAAGTAATACATTGTCCCTTAAGTACTCCCTTCAAACGAAAGGGGTGGTACCTAGGTACTCCTGAAAGTGTAGCATTAGTGACATGAGATGGATCCTGTGCATCATCCTCTCCAAGCTCAACTTGTGGCTGCTCATCATGCCCACTATCACTCCTCTTTGACCTTGTATCATGTACCTACTCATCTTCCACATCCGAAGTAACCTCTATGAGATGCATCTTGCCTTTGCCAACGCATCTATGTTTGGTTGTTGGGTGAATATTTTGTCGACCAGCTAACTGGCGTTCAAAATAGTTCCTATCACCACAGCATAAGGAGATGGGTCGTCCTGGTGTGCAGGTTTACTACATCAACAGGGGACAAATCTCTCCTCTCATCAAGGGGAGGTTCCCTATAGATATGCAGGAGATGCAGGAGGCTATATATATTTTCTGCATATATATATAAGAAAATAAGACACAAAGGGTAGGACAAACCATCCATCTCTCTTCTTTCAGAGATGATGCTGACTAAAAGAGGAGAAATACTAGGTGATGGGGAAGGTGCTTCTCTTCTTTCAGAAGCAACTTTCAGCCAAGAGCCAGATTCCTTCCTAAATAGTAAAAATCCTGGTGAGGCAACAGAAGACACTTCTCTTCTTTCAGAAGTGCTTGTTCTTGCAAACAACAGGACTCTTTCTGGTAGCAAGTAACCGGTAACAGGGGTGTTGAGTGACCAGCAACCCGAGAGAGAAAGACACGAAGAACAATGGGGGCACAAAGTCATCCCAAGGGTCTTTACACAGGAAATGAAAATGCAAACACACTGAAGGTACTTATGGGGGCACAAAGTCTCTCCACAGTGGGCCTTCAGGACACCTTCTTGCTCACCTTCACTAGTTCTGCTTACCAAATTAAATGAATAAGGACACCTCCAGATGACACAAGTCAAAACAACATAAAGTCTGGAAAAACCTGCTTTCTCATTCAAATAACAAGAAAAATGAAATTACAACCTGAGCTCAAAGTCTCAGTAATGCCTTTCAAAATGGGCAGAGTTTCGCTTCTTGGTAAGGGGAAGATCTTTACAAATGAGAGAATTAACAAACTTATAGCCACTACACAAGGATTGGCGCCTTTTTTCATGGGACAGCCCATGCTGCAGTCAATGTCTTCAATGCGTCTCCAGTTTGGTTTGGGGAGACCATGCTGAGAATAGTGCGCTGCCATAACTATGGCGTGTCCTTTCATCTGATATGTCTCTTCCTTCATATGGACCGTCTGGTCCTTTGCATATTTGTCTTTACTTCATGGAAGAAAACAGGCTGCGTCCATGGTTTGGTGCGCTCAGAAGTCTATTCGATCCACTGTTTCACCTACTAGGAATAACTCTTTTGAAGATATTTCTAATCCTTTGGTCTCGCTCCTCTCTTCACTGCTTAAGCGCTTCTTTGCTCTTTATAGCCCTTCTTGCCCAAGTTTTCGGGGGGTCCTTTCTGCGTCTTTGACAAGTGGCAAGTTCCGCTGTTATGAAACTCATTAAAAACTTACGGAAAATGGGGTCCACGACAAGTTTTGCCCGAGCAACTCCAAAAGCAGAACACGGATGCAAACACTTGTCACGTTCTGCTGAGTCATAACAGGACACGTGACGTATTCCGCTGCACTTTGTCTTTTTCCATCGGGCAGTTTTCCGCGGGCTTTTCTCTTTAGTCAGGGTTTTCCTTTGCTTTGTGCTTTTGTCTTTTCCATCTTTGTCTCTTCCTGCTGCGATTTGAGCTATCGGGGTATCTTTTCAGCCAGTCGCTTGGTTCTTCCTTCAAGTTCCGCGCTTTATTTGAATTTCAACGGATATTCCCTTACCTTAAATTTGAAGTTTGCGGGGACGTCATTGGTTGACTGTTGCTTGAACCATGTTGAACCTTGAACCCGTTGAACCACTGAAAGTTCATCGGTTCATTGGTTCATTCTGTCTTTTTGTTTTTATCGCTCCTTGGTTCAATCGCTTCTTCGCTCCTTGGTTGAACCATCCGTTGAACCACTTGTGTGCCACTTTTCCTTTGACTGAGGCCACCTTTGAACTTTTGAACCAATGCTGCCCGCCCTCCACAAGGGCACTTGCCTTTTTCGCTTTGGGGCAGCCCCTTGAACCTTTCGATTGAACCAACTGATTGAACCAACTTTGGTTCAACAGTTCAACGGTTCATTCTTCGTTTTTTGGCTGTCCTTTGTTCTTTTGCACCAAGCGCATTGAACCAACTTGGTCGTTGAACCCATTGAACCTTTGAACCAAAGTGGTTCAAAGTTCAATGGTTCAAGCCTAAGTCCTTTGTCATTTGCCGATTGAAATCCTTTGATTGAACAGAGGCGCTGAACCAACCCTGGAAACGACTAAGTGCTGGAAACTTGTTCTTTTGAGAGCTTGCTTCTTTCCTGCAGAGTCCGTAGATTTCTGGAAAGCTTGAAAAATGAAGAACCTAAATCCCCCTAAAAAATATCACTCATTTTCGGGACAACACTGGTTCCCATGGTTCTTCGCAAGAAAAGCAAAGTTCCTTTCTCCTTAGTTCATTCCGTGTCTCAAAATCCATTCTAGGTGGTGTATGCTTGCGCTGATTAAAAGATTTCTGATTTGATTTGAAGCCCTTAAAGTTTTTCTTAGGTGGCTGATATGAAGAAGATGAAGTGTCAAGATCTAAAGCCAACTAGATAGCATCATGGAAAGTGCTAGGCTTAAGTGCCTTGACTAGTCCTCTCATCCTGTCATTTAAACCTTCAATAAACAGCATTACCACCCTCTTTTCAGTCATATCGGGAACCATAACAGCAATATTTTGAAACTCATTAATGTATGTATTTGCATGCCCACTTTATTTCAATTGTGCTAGCTCTCTATAGTACACCTCCACATCCTTCTTGTCAAACTGAGCAATTAATTTGCTGTTAACTTATCATAAGAGTGAATCAATCCATGATTTTCTGTGACTAAACCATGATGCCACCAATCATAAGCAATGCCTTCAAGGTGCATAGTTGCAAATTTAATTGCTTCATCTTCCTACATTGGTCTAAGTGTCAAGGTGTCCAACTTGTGTATCCATGCTCTAGCACTAGTCTTCCCACTACCATCAAATGTAGGAAGAGTGAGTTTACTTGTTGCTTGTTTTAGGTCCTTATTTTGATGCCTGGGTCTTTGTTCTTGCCTTGTTCTTCCATTGTCTCTTCGCTGTCCCATATACTGAGGGAAAAATAAAACATCCTTGACATGTTGAGGAAGTGCATTCCACTCATCATGCATGGTCATGACACTATCTGCAAATGTTGTCTCATCATCCCCATCAACAACCTCCTCTTCATTTCTGGGCAAGAAAGTAGGTTGCAATGGTCTATCTATAGTGCGTGTAGGAGTCCTCCCCACTCGTGGTGCACCTACTACACTGTCATTATTTGCATGCTCATTATTGTTTCTCCTGGGACCCTCGTTCATTTGTTGGATCGCTGTTGCAAGTTGTTGTAAAACATTAGCCACATGTTGCTGCCCTTTTGCAATACCTGTAGAAAACCCTGTTCTCCCTGATTTCTGAAAACTGACTGCTTTGATTGTTTTTTCTCGTTTTTGCGTTTTTGAAAGAAAATGCTGAATAAATTTATATAAAATAATGCAACACCAGAAATGATAAAATCTATTGAAAATATTGATGCCAAACTATTTATTAATCTTCTGAAATGATTACAAATAAGATCCAATAACATGCAACTAAAAAGGCAATGATATTTTGATGAAAACCTGATTAGTGCTGCAAGCTGAAAGAAACTCTGTGAACGTTCTGTGATAACTTCTGAATGAAGATATCTCCCTGAATGCAATAGATCCGCTGATATTTCACAGCCTCTGAACTGCAACACTGAAAATGGCTCGTTCTCCAATGCCTGTAGACAACTGAAACCCTTGGCTTCGTTCTCTGAAGAAGACTTGATCAAAATTTGATTTCATAACATAATGAGCTCAAAACCCAATGAAACCCTTATATCTCCTCAAGAGTTCGAATTTTCTCAATTAGGTTTCATTTAAATAAATTCGAACTTTTTTTCTTTTTTTTTTTAATTTTTCAATAGTTTTCGAAAGCACTTTTAATTATAAAATATAATTAAAAGTGGCCCCTTCAATGATGCAACCCCTTCAGCAAAAATCAGTTAAGTTAATAAAATATTATAACTTTATATTATAAACTCCAATTAATTAATATTTAATTAATTCAATTAAATATTAATATCTCTCTCATCATTCATCCGATGCACGAACCGTCTGAAGCTGTTGACTGAGGAAGTGATTCTGAACGCTATCAATCCATATTGTTAAAAATAGCAGGGGTCCCACGCTGAGTGCTGAATACAGCTAAAAATAGCAACTCAGGCTAGAAGTGTCTGAATGAGCCCAAACGAAAGCCAACTGATCAAGTACTGACAATCTGAAGCTGAGCCAAGCTCCATCAAGAGACCCTCTAACCATGCATATTAACCTACGAGGGCTAAGAATAGGCTAAATCCACCGAACTCTGATGCTCGCAAAAATGGGGACATTACAATACCTCTCATGATTTCCCTTGTTTCTCTATCTCCATGTGGTGGACTGTTATCTCTCCTCTCCCTTTCCATATCAAGCTGATTTGTACCGGCAATTGGAACCTCTTCTTGATTTTCTTGCTGCCCTGATCTTCTACAGAAGTAATACCTGGGAGGACCAACTTCATGCGGATGTATATAACCAATCTAACCCTCCAGGCTAACAGGGTCCAAGCTCTAATACCACTATAAGAACCCTCGCTAATTCTGCCCTGGTTTTTTTTAGTTTAGGTTGTTTGACATTTTGTTAAACACTTGGTATGCAACTGAAAAGTTCTGATTTTCTGAGTGTTTGCTATGGGTTTGATTCTTGTTTGTGTATGTTTTGAGATGATTTTTCATAAAACAACTGCATATAAAGAAAGTACAATAAAAACGCATCAATCTATTATCAAATAGGATTATTATTTCTCCCAATAGATGAGGATATACAATAAAAATCAGAACTGATATAATTCTGATCTGATTTATATTAGAACTGAATATTACAATGAAAAATATAAAATATTATCCTCACACACAATACAGTCATACCCGGATCCGAAGATGAAGTCTTACACCAAAAATATGGAATATGGCGCTATGTGAGCAAGGATGAAGGTGACTTTCCAAGGTGGGAGATACAGCTGCCTCCAGAAAGATAAAATATGCAATGGAACCTTGAAAAAAACTACAATAACACACTGAAATTCTGATCTGCACTTTCCCTTTCAAACTCTAGGTGCAAAATGATGAAGTCCTTCCAAATATGCAATACCCATGGCACCCAAAAATCATATAAATTAATCCGAAGTTGATAAAAAAACTGAGACCACTTCCAAAAGCCTTCAATCATCGCCAAACATGATCGGCCCACTTTAGACAATGTTATTAGAGGTTTTGGCCACCCAAAATTGCCAGAAAACTCCAAAGTAAGGATTTAAACCATAGCACTCAGCAATGGAGAATTGATATCAGCGATACCCTGCAATAAACGACTCTTTGCTGCTTTCAACTCAAATTTGTAACTATAATCTCAATAATAAAAACCTTGTATGGTGCCTTTCTTACGGTGGAGTTGGGTTTTCATCCAACCCACTAAATTCTGAAGGCTTTCGTCTTCAGAATAGGCTAAGTATAAACATACCAACGGAGAATTGAAGAAATATCCAATATCATAAAATCACGTGAGAATATGAGAGGATCGAGTATTTTATAAAATCTCATTGTGCAACTTGGAACCCAAACGCTCCGTTGAAATAATTTTTATAATTTTTTGAACTCCTTGAGGGTGGCGTCCCACTTTTGGGAAATAATATTTTCTTTTCTTTTCTTTTCCCTTTATAAAGTCACTTTTTATAATTTTTTCTAATTTTTCCCAAAAGGCAACTTTATAATAAAACATTATAAAAACTCATTATGTCATTTGTCGAAAATAACCTCTCCAAGGTACAAAACTCCAATATGCCTAGCAAATCATCCCCTTAACACCTTAATTAGCCTACGGGAACACTGGAATAGGATAATCCAATCTGCTGAGTGATCTCTTAGGAAAGAGGGGACATTACACCCATTTATTAGGGGCATCATACTTTCAACCAACGCGTAGGGTTTGAAGAGGGATTACAAAGATACTTGAGCATAACCAACAGTGGCACCACTATTCATGTCACTATTCATAGTTGTACCTGGGTATCACCCTATTCAGTGTTGTTGGGTTGCCAATATTCATTTCCAGACCTAAAAGTCACCCATAAGGGCATCCATCACTGTTGTACTTCATTTTGGTGGACCATGTGTGGTATTTATTTGTTAAATTCATTGTTATTTGTGAATTTCCAATTAGGGTTTGATTCGGTCAATAGTAATCAACAGTTTTAAATAAACATATTCAGTTAGGTTTTTTCCGTTTTGTGTAATTTTGCATTGGATATTTACCTAGGGTTTCAATTATCATATTCAAAAAAACAAAAAAAATAGAATATTGCAAAATCCTCAAAAGGTATATTTCAATGGTATAAGAGCCAATTTTCTTGCCAACTTGTAGGAATGAATTATTTTGCAGCTTCAACCTCATGCAAGGTAGTGACAGAGAAGTCAGGTATTACCAGAGAGAGGAAAAAGGGTCCAAAATAGTCAGAGGAAAGGTTAGAACAACAAGATCCAGAATCACTTGCAAGGAAAGAAAAGAAGGTTATGGGTCACAATAACAGGGATGAAGATGAAGACCGTATTTAAAGGCTTGTACAAGGCTAGGAATAGTTCGCTGACATGGCCCCACTAGTCCATGCTATGCAGAATAATAACATACAAAGGCCTCACAATGGTGAAGGCAGTTATTCAGAGGACAACCATTGGTTCTATGGCTAGGCCCTTCCAACCCAACTTCATTTGTAGGGAAGAGGTGGTTGCGAAGGAAGAAGTTAAACCCTCCATAGGGGATGATATTACAGCCAGTTATGAGGAGTATAAGGTCCTACCAAATGAAATTAGTGAGACTATCTATCTCACTAATTTCATAAATTTAAAGAAAAACAGAGGTGGTCAAAGGGCTGAAACAAGGCCACCAACAAATCAGAGGGACCTCCAACAGGGAATAGGGAAGATTACATTTCCAACACATGATGGCTCCGGTAAGTGTACAACACGCTCCTGGATATAGAAATTGGACACATTCTTATCATTGAGGCCAATAATGGAAGAGGAAGCCATCAAATTTGCCACACATCTGAAAGGTGTGTTGACCATTTTGGTCCTGCAGGCCAAAATCGGTCCCCTTCTTCCCTTGAATGTTCTGAGCAGTCGAATTCGGGTTGCACAAGTCTTTCAACAAAAGATGAACCAATTTAAAGAATGAAGATGAACCAGGGCAAAAGAAAGTCCAAAGGCACTTTTCAAAGGGGAGCCTATAAGCAAAAGGAAGTAATTCTTTTGGAATTTTGTCCGAAGGAATACTTCGGAGAATACAAAAGACCATCCAAACAAGCAATGCAAAGGAGGTACCCTTCGGAAGGGTCATTTCCAACATTACCAAAGGGCAACTACCCTTCGGGAAGGTACAGGAACGAATTCAGGACATCATAGCACCCGGAGGCCCTCCAATTTTCTCAAAGGGCACTTTTCAAGGCAGTCAAAGGAAAAGACAAGGACATAATTTCTTCAGACTTTTGTCCGAAGGAATTCCTTCAGACAAAAAGTCCGAAGAAATTCAAAAAGGCTACGAGCAAAAAAGTCCGAAGGAAAACAAGTAAAAAGGACTTAAGGCAAAGACAAAGGCAAAAATGATTTCTTTCGGACTTTTGTCTGAAGAAATTTGGGAGAAGCCGCGGGAAAAAACCCGAGAAAAGCTTCGAAGGAAAGGAAGCAGGCAAGACAATTCTTGCGGACATTTTGTCCGCAGAAAAAATGACAAAGAAAAAGCTCGAGAGCAGAAGCTGCCAAGTGTCATCTACAGAGACACATTATAATTTGTCTCTAAAAGCAATGGAATGTGCCACGTGTCCCTTGTAAAACTCAACGGAACACGACAAGTGTCTGCGTCTGAGTTTCAAAGCTTCTTTCAATAAGCTTTCCTCAGAGTTTCGCGGAGGGCGCCAAGTGGCAACTGCGGAAGGTTTTGATATGTTTTTCTAAAAACAGCAGAACGTGCCATGTGTCCCTTGTAAAACTCGGCAGAGTGCGACAAGTGTCTGCATCCGAGTTTCAAAGCATCTTTCAATAAGCTTTCCTCAGAGTTCCACGAAGGGCACCAAGTGGCAACTGCGGAAGGCTTTGATATGTTTTTCTAAAAATAGCGGAGCATGCCACGTGTCCCTTGTAAAGCTCGGCGAAAGCCGACAAGTGTCAACGTCTGCAGTTTCTTCCTTTCGTTCCGTTATTGAGTAAGGACTGTGGTGGGCCCTAGACGAATTGCTAAAGTAGAGCGCACCAAGTGTCATAGTCCGTGTGAATCCGAATAAGTACCGAATGTTTCTATATTGTTTCTAAAGCTCAACGGAAGCCGCCATGTGTCATCTTTCGCAGGACTCTCAAAAGGTATCTAAAGCTTCTATAAGTTAAGCAGATGTTGCCACGTGTCCTCGCCTGTTTCACAGTGGAACAAGCCACATGTCACTTGTTGAGATCAGCGGAAAGCGGCCAAAGCAAGCAGGAAAGACACGAAAGAATTGCTAAGGAAGATGACGGACCCAAAGACGTCAAATTTGCGGCAATGAAATAGCTGTTGATCTTCGCAGACTTAAGCGCGAACCTGAAGAAATTCAAAGGCTTAAGGCCAGAAGGAAGACAAAGCCAGGAAGGGGTAAAAGAGCCAAGTGCAGAAACGAACAAAACAGTCCAAGTGGCGAAGGAAGGTGTCAACTCAAGGAGTTACTCCAGCGGTTAACACAGTGTCTGCGAATTGGTCATCAAGAGGCGTGAACAGTGAACGGCGCGACCTGTTTTTTTCACTTTGCATTGATGAGCAGACAAGCCACATGAATGCCTTGAAGGAGCGGTCTTGTTTGTAGACAAACGACGTGGCCTATGTTTTAAACGCCTAAAGTCAAAACAGGAGCCGACACAGCATTATCTATCAAGCGATTTCTTCCCAATTCTGAGACCCAATTCTGGGAATGCACATGGGCCACTTGAAAAAGGGCGCCAAAAGTCTTTTCCAAGAGGGGTGCCTTTTGTTCTCTCTTCTCTATATATATTGTAACTTCTCATTTTGAAAAGATCTCTTAGCCCGTAAGGCAAAGCTCTGCCCAAAAATCTCTGGGTTTGTAAGGCAGAACTCTGCCGAATTTTACCTTGAATCAAGACTTAGCATTTTTTACCTCCATTTGAACTTGCACTCACGCATATGTCTATGTTTTCTTTTTGTGTTAAGTCATTTTATTTTATGCTTTCACAGAACGATTCCAGCATGTCTAATGCATTGTGAAGTTTCTTCTTCTGCAGGTCTGCCAGAAGTGTCTACAGCAGGAATATAGGCGCATGTGAACAGGCAGCCATAGTGTGTCTCAGAACACCTCTAATAGTTCTTCCTCCCTGTATCTCTAGAGGACCCCTAGCTCACTGATGCAGAAGAGTTTCCCATATCAAATGAAGTGTATGCCAGCTTCTTGGTGAAAAGCATATGTTTGAGCTAAGTAGATCAACTTTTTGGTGTATCACCTTTTAGTTTAGGTCTAGGTTTTGTTTTCAGCATCCTTCTCCCTTTTCAACCCTCCCCCCTTCTCCATTTATTTGTTAGTAGTAGGAAATCCAGGACCTAAAAGATACATCAAAGGGAGCTAGCCCTTATCTAGAGACTCTGCCCCCGGTTTTCCCAAGGCCACAAGCAAGAGGGGAGTTTCCATTGTTGCGTGTGGAAGGCAGGAGCTCAGCTCCCTGTCAAGGGTGCAATCCACTGCGTCAACAATTTTTGGCACGCCCGGTGGGACCACGTTTGGACACTCACAAAAGTTCCAAGATTGGCGCTGGTCCTGTTACAGCAAAACGAACCATTAATATAGCATCTGACCTTTAATCAGGCGATTGTGGGACAAGTTTTGTCCAAAGAGTTGAAGAATTTTTGGTGTGTCCTTCAACCAACCAGCCTTTGGAGGCTTTTTTAATCAACACCAATGGCGACTCCGAGTTAAATCAACTGGTTAAGCAGTCTTGGTGCCATCAAGAAATAGTATTTTGGTATGTATAATTCCATCGTTCAGAACCATGGACCTTGTTTTCCTTCATATATTTTTGATCAAGCTCAGTTTGTTCATAAACTCACCTCAAGCAACAAAGATGCGTACGGTTATGAGTTTTGCTCTTTACAGGTTGGTGAAACATTTCGGGCTTTGCCTCTTCCTCCTCAGTTTGAGCAAGTCCTTGGCCAGCCTGGCTATGATCCTTGCCAGCCTTGTGTTGATCTTTATCAGGTCCAATATGACCATTCTCAACCCTGTCATGAGCTATATCAGTCTTATGCCCAGTCTTCTCAATGTGTCACTTCTACTCAACCTAATCTCTTTGCCAATCAACCCATTTCCACCTTCAAACAAGCATCACTGGGATACGAAAAGTATGTAGTAGAGCTTGACACCAGAAGGGGATGTGGCCAAGAAATCTCTGATCATGTCGTCCATCAAGTGAGAAATGCACTGGATCTGGTTAAGAGTGAATGGACTCCCATTGAAAGAGCCAATTGGCAAAGGCTTACAAGTGAGATGTTGGATGTGAATGGTTTGATTGCATCTTTGTAAGGGAGGCTGAGTATTCATGAGAGGTAGCCTTACCAAGTCTATCAACCTGCATACCCGCTGCTCCAAGTATCATATCAGTCATACACAACCCCTGCTTATGAGCCAAGTCAAGCCTGTCAAAGTCCTTTCCCCAATCATGTTGAGGAGAGTTCTGAAACAGTAAATCTTGTGTTTAAGGCTAATCTTAATAAACAGATTGAATTGGCAAATATTCAAATGCAGCAGTCTATTTTGGCAGCAAGGGCAGTGGAATCGAAACCCTCACTACCCTCTCACATTGTAGCCCCATCACCCCAAAAGGAGATGCCCAGTCCTAATATCATGAGATGGAATAAAGTGGTTGAGTCATGGAACAGCAAGGAGGAGAAAGACATTGTCCAAGAGTGTGAGGTACAAAATGAGGTTAGTCCTTTTCAAGTCCCTCCCACCCTTCCTCAGGAAGCTTCTTGTATTTCATGGCAGCCTTCATACACTCCCCATCTCTATAATGATTCCTATGAGCTCCAAGAAAGACTCTTTCAAGAAAACCTAGCTAAGCAAATTGAGGAATTGGAAGCAAAGGTGAGATTGCTTAGTGAAGGAGAGATGGATTTTTCAGACCTTAGAGAGGAGCGTATGCCAAAAGACACCCCTTCTACCAATCCTCGGGTCTCTCAACATGATGTCAAGATTCCAAGTTGGAAGAGGGAATATCATGAGCCAGCTCACAAGGGGATAAAGTTACTCCCTGTTCACAAGGGGAAAGTTCCAATCCCAAGGTCATGAGTTGGAAGCAAACAATGGAATCATGGGGCAGGAAGGAGAAATATTTTGCTCAACACCATAAAACCTTGAAGAAGATGAAGCTGCTCATACTCATGATGATGATGATTGTGACCTCCAAGAAAGGTTTTTTCAAGAAGATATAGCCAGGAGAATTGCGGAGTTGGAGTCCAGAGTGAGATTCCTCAGCGAACGAGTGATGGACTGTTCAGACCAAACAGCAAATTCCATGTCTGAATACATCCCATCTACACACCTCCAAAAAAGCTATCCGACCACATCTGATATAGATTTAGTGCTGGCCAAATGGAAAGAGGAGAATCATTCGATTCTACCTCAAGGACTGCCTCCTCTTCCACATGGTTTTAATCATCAACATTCCACTTCATCCCTTCTCAAGGAGGAACCTATTTTGCAAGAGGCAAGTGAAGAGCAGAAGATCCAATTTGCAGCTATCCAGAGGCTATCATGAGCGACAATGAAGAGGAAATCATCATGAATGCTCCCTCTGAAGACATCATCAGCGATGGAGAAGATGCGGGTCATGCATACATGCAAATGTTCCAGCAATACGAAGAGGAAAGTAAGCATGGTGACTTCTCTCCTCCCTTGTTTGATGAACTTCCTTGTTGTTTTGATGAGGATGACCATGAAATTGAGCCTGAGTTGGAGGAGGATCAGGAGGATGTCTTTGAACAACTAGAGACTTTGATCCTTGAGCAGGAAAAGGAGAGGCTTGTCCATCTTGAGGAAAGCTTTGAAGAAGAGAGCCTTGAACAAGAAGGTGATGTTCTATGAGATGAGCAATCAGTTTCTGACTCTATTTCAAACACCACAACAGTCATCCTTCTTCAAGAAAGCCATGAAGAAGCAGAGGATGAGTTTGACAGGGTCTTCAATGAAGTGGAAGGGAACGAGTCAAACCATGATGCACTGCAAAGAAATTGTGCATATCAAAGGGCTTATGGTGATGAACCAACAGCCATTGATTTCTTGGTGAAACGCACCAGCATGAAGAGCCATCATTTGACAAGCTTCCAAGAACAAGAAGAGTACATATATGTTGGAAGCATCTGTCATGTCCCCTTCTCAGTGACATCTCTCGGAGCACAGGGTTAGCCTATCATACGACCCTCGTAGGCTAATACACTGGATAGAGGGTCGCATAGGAGCTTGGCTCAGCTTCAGTTGGCAGAGTTTGATCAGTTGGTTTTCGTTTGGGCTTGATCGGAGACTTCTGGCAGAAGTTACTATTTTTAGCAGTTCTTGGTGGTCAGAGTGGGACCCCTGCGATTTTTAGCAATATGGGTTGGCAGCATTCGGAATTACTTCAGTATATGACCGCTTCAGACGGTTCAGTCATCGGGTGAGTAACGAGGGAAATATTAATATTTAATTGTATTAATTAGATATTAATTATGCGAGACTATTATATTAAGTTATAATTAAAAATTATAACTTAAGTGATTTTAATGCTGAGGGGGCGCCCATCATCAGGAAGGGGCCAAATTTAAGATTATATTTTATTATAAAATTTGGCCTAAGCTATGGAGTTATTAAAAACATTGGGAAGTGCAAATTTTTAAGTAAAACCCCTATTTTGAAGGAAATCGCACCTCTTGGGTTTTAAAAGCCTTTGCCTTGGGAATCGAGCCATTATGTCATTATTGAGAATTGAAAATTGATCAACTTTGGTCTGAACAAGAAGCTTCAAGGTTTCCAGTTTGAATTCCTTGGAGAACGTGCCATCTCCATTGGAAGCAATTCAGAGGGTGTGAAATAACCCCTGATTTATTGTAGCAGAGGTTTCTTCATTCAGGGGAAATCACAAAACTTTCAGAGGTCAGTTATCTACAGAGGTTTTATCAGTGTTGCATCCAGAGAGCCTTTCTCATACTAGGCGTTTCATTTCAGAGGGTTAGGCATTGATTTTTGGCAGGCCGTACTGTTGTACTTGCTGTTGGTACAAAATTGTACTTTTCTGTACCTGTATCGTACCATTCACCAGGCCGTACTCATCTTCTGAGGGAGGTGCAGTGATACTTCACCTACCAGCTGTTTCATCATTGGCGCCTTTATCTGATATCATCTGCCATCGATTTATTGAAGAAGAGGGACGAATTTATTGCAGCTGTACGGATCTGTACTTTCAGCTGCTACAGCAAAAGAAAAACCAGGTTTTCAAATAATATCATTACTTTATACTTTGTATGTAATTTTTCAGTTGAAATCGTCTCTGGTAGATCATATATATTAAAAGATATATAAGCTTGCAGTATGCTATCTAGTTTACGGATCTGAATAAATTTTATAGGATTTATTTACTCTTTTATGCAAAAATCGCATTTCCTTCATTGTTGGCAAAAACCCCAAAAACATTTAAAATTTTCAAAAAACTTCAGAAAAAACAAATAAACAGTTAGTTGTCAGAATCAGAGGGAACAAGGAGTTCCTACAGTGGTATCAGAGCTAAATCCTGCCATCCTATGGGTTTAGCTATCTTATGCAGCCAGATCAGATTGGGTCACCCAGGTATTACACGCGCAGGCGAGCTCTGATTGATAGGCAACAGAGCTTGAGCAGGGAGCCCAAAAATATGGCTGACAGAACAGATATACCTAGGACAGACATAATGACAGAGATCAGGAGGGTGCAGAGTTCATGCATACACTCAAAGATATTCGTGCAGGACAACGGCGGTCCGATGAGGTATTACTGCAGGTGGCAGTGGCACTGCAGAGATTGGGTACTTCGAGGAGACCGTCACCTCACCGTGACGATGACAGAAGTGATGCAGGGTCACGGAGAGCTCTTAGGACAGTGTCACGGACAGCAGATAGGCCTACTTTCACGAGGCAGGAGCCCGATAGGGCTATACCAGATGAGGAGCATGATGAGTTGTTCGCTGATAGCCTTATGGCAGCACGTGAAGAATGGGAGTTGTTACCGCCTGTGGTACAAGAGATGATCACTTTTGACCGTTTTATTACACAGAGGCGAGAACACAACAGAGCTCGACAGGATAGGAGACCTCGACAGCAGAATAATGATCTAAAACATGCTACGAACCGGCTCACATTGGCGATGTTCGATGGTAGTGGTAAGATGACAGCCCAAGCTTGGATTAGCAAGCTTGATACATTCCTTACATTGCGCCCGATGGCTGAGAGTGACGCCATTAGATATGCTACATTGCATCTCGAGGGAGTGGCCTACGACTGGTGGCACCACGGCATGGTGACTTTACAACATGACAGGATCACTACATACCAGGAGTTTGTGGACAGGTTGGTTGAGAGGTTTGACAGGAAGGATCCGGAAACCTACTTTCGAGACTTAGCACAGTTGAGGCAGAGTGGCAGTGTAGAGACCTACATAGGTGACTTCCAGAAGTTATCCGTTATGGTCCCTAACATCTCAGAGAGACGCTTGGTAGTACTCTTCATGGAGGGGTTGTCAGAGCCATTGCAGGGTTGGATCAAAGCTTTTGATCCTCCTTCGTTACAGGAGGCGATGAAGAAAGCACGAAACATGGAATTAGCAGCACCATCGAGTAAATACAGCTCCAGAGGTTCTTCATCATTCAGGTATAACAAGGGCTTTAACAGGAATAAGGATAAGTCTGATTTTAACAAAGAAAAATCAAACTCTAGAAACGATCCAAAAGGTAAATCAGCAGCCCCACCTTTGGATCATGAGGCCCTTAATGACCTACGCAGGAAGAAGCTTTGCTTCTACTGCAAAGGACCATATGACGCCAATCACGATTGTCCTCTAAGACCTAAGGGCAAGGCAAATCGTATAATGTGGGCGTTCTATGAGGACTCGGAATCAGAGGATTCCGAACAGCGGGAGAGTTCTGAGGATTCAGAGCCAGAGGCTCCAGAGCCTAGAGTTGAGACAGAGCCTGAGCTTCAGGTACAGGAGGCCCGTTTATCTAGCATTCAGCAGGAGGGTTCTTTCAAGATTCGTGGTGTGTTGGCAGGACAGAGGGTCATTACCCTACTTGATACAGGAGCCACGCATAACTTCATAGATGCTAGATTCGTTGAGAAACGTGGACTCATCACTGAGGAGTTCGAGGGCATAAGAGTCAAAGTGGCCGATGGGTACACTTTGAGATGTGAACGCATGATTAAGGATCTCCCTTTATGCTTGAACAATTATGAGTTCAAGGCAGATTACTATGTTGTTAATATGGGGGACATTGATTTGGTCTTGGGAATGAAGTGGTTACATTCATTGGATGAGGTCACACTTCGTCTCAAGGACATGGAGATCCATTTTGATGTTGACGGGAAGACACACATACTTAAGGCAATACGGGACAGCAACATCAAAACAATTTCCTTCCACCGGATGGAGCGGCTTATGCGACACGACATGGTAGAGTGGGCTGCTGTGTGTCATTTAACACCTATACAGGAGGGACAGCAAAAGATAGAATATCCAGACATTCAGGAATTGAGGGTCAAGCATGACAAGGTGTTCAGTGATATTCCACCAGGTAGACCTCCAGACAGGGGCATAAAGCACATCATTGAGCTCGAGGAGGGGGCGAAACCAGTTATGATAACTCCTTACAGGCATCCAAAAAGATTGAAGGATGAGATAGAAAAGACAATAAAGGAGTTACTTGCTATGGGTCACATTCGGCCTAGCAAGTCACCATTTGCTTCTTTGGTTGTTTTGGTGAAGAAGGATGGAACATTACGCATGTGCATTGATTACAGGGTCCTGAATAAGAGGACAATTAAGAATAGATACCCGATACCGAGGATTGACGAGCTTATTGATGAGCTCCATGGGGCATGCTACTTTACTAAGATTGATTTACGGTCGGGTTATCACCAGATCAGAGTCCGAGAGCAGGACATAGAGAAGACGGCTTTCAGATGCCATTGTGGGCACTTCGAGTTCGTAGTGATGCCATTCGGGCTCACTAACGCACCAGCCACTTTTCAGTCTACGATGAACAGGGTTTTTCATTCATTGCTGAGGAGGTTTGTGTTGGTCTTTTTCGATGACATCCTTATATATAGCCGGACTTGGCAGGAGCACTTAGCTCATTTGGAGACAGTGTTGAGTATCTTGGAGAGGGAGTCCTTGTACGCCAAGGAATCCAAGTGCGAAGTGGGGATGACCGAATTGCTATATCTCGGTCACATCATCAGTGTAGAGGGAGTGCGTATGGATCCTGAAAAGATCCGCGTCATTGTTGACTGGCCTACACCGGCAAACCTGACACAGTTGAGAGGGTTTCTCGGTTTATGTGGATTCTACCGTAGATTCGTGAATGGTTATTCACGACATGCAGCCCCGATGACAGATTTGTTGAAGAAGGGGGCCTTTGTTTGGACTTCAGAGGCACAGGAGTGTTTTATGAAGTTCAAGGAGTTGATGACCACATGCCCTGTTTTAGCACTACCTGACTTTACGAAGCCGTTTGAGCTTCAATGCGATGCATCAGGGGAGGCATTGGTGCGGTGCTTATGCAGGACAAGCACCCGATTGTGTATGAGAGCCGCAAGCTTAGGGGACCAGAGACGCTGTATAGTATATATGATAAGGAGATGCTCGCGATTATGCATGCCTTAGCAAAATTTCGACAGTATCTTGTGGGCAGCAAATTTTGCATTAAAATTGATCATAACACTCTGAGACACTTCTTAGGGCAGCGAGATCTCAATGATAGGCAGCAGAAGTGGGTCAGTAAGTTGCAGGCTTATGACTTTGATATCTCATATATCAAAGGTACACAGAACGTAGTGGCTGATGCACTTTCACGTAAGCTGTACTTGAGCACTATGGTTCATATTTCTGAGGATTGGAGGCATATGATAGTGGCAGAGTATGCCAAGGACAGTTGGGCCTCCAGCATTGTTGAGGGATCAGCAGTTGATACCAGGTATACACTTGTGAATGATTTGATCATTTACAAGCACAGGATATATTTGATCCCAGGGTCAGAAGTGAAGAACATTGTTATGCGAGACTTTCATGACATGCCTACAGCAGGACATCCTGGATACTTCAAAACCTACAGGTAGATTTGGGAGAGATTCACCTGGAAAGGACTCAAGGCAGATGTTCTTCAGTATGTGCGTGAGTGCCCTGTTTGTCAGCAGAACAAACAGGGGAACACGTACCCGGCAGGGTTGTTGCAGCCACTTCCGATTCCTGACAGGAAGTGGGAATGCCTGTCGATGGATTTTATCACGGGCTTGCCAAAGCCCAAGGGCGTGATTGCATTTATGTAGTTGTGGATCGGCTTACGAAGTATGCCCACTTCTTTCCGATCACCACGACTTACACAGCTACACAGGTAGCAGAGGTTTTCTTTCGCGAGGTATTCAGACTTCATGGGTTGCCTCGGACCATCGTGAGCGACAGAGATAGTCGGTTCCCGAGTAACTTCTGGCAGGAGGTTTTCCGACTTTGTGGGACTGAGCTCACTCCGAGCACTAGCTACCACCCGCAGACTGATGGACAGACGGAGATTGTTAATAAGTGGGTGGAAGGTTACCTCCGAAACTATATAGCAGGGCAGCAGAAGGCGTGGGTCAAATGGATACATTTGTGTGAGTATTGCTATAACTCGACATTCCATATGACCATTCAGATGTCACCCTTCATGGCGTTGTACGGGTATGAGGCGCCGAGTTTCCTAGATTTGCTGTTGAGCGACAGTAGAGTGCCGAGTGCAGGAGGTTGGTTGCAGGAGAGTCAAGACACTATGAGGGCTCTCAAGGAAAATATAGCTAAGGCACAAAACCAGCAGAGGCAGTATGCGGATCAGAAGAGGACGGAGAGGCATTTCGAGGTGGGTGACATGGTTTACCTCATGCTGCAGCCCTACCGTCAGTCCACTCTTAGGAAGAGTGGGTTGGAGAAGCTTAAGCCACGCTATTACGGACCTTTCAGGATCCTGAGGAGAGTTGGCGAGGTGGCTTACGAGCTTGAGCTTCCAGCAGAGAGCAGGGTACACAATGTTTTTCATGTATCACGCCTCAAGAAGGCGTTGGGTCATCGTGTGGTACCGTCTGCGGTTCTACCTCCCTTAGATGATGAGGGAAAGCTGATTTTGGTACCTGAGTCCATCCTGGAGTATAGGGAGAGACAGTTGCGTAGGACTATCATGGAGTATCTGGTGAAATGGAGAGATTTCCCTGTTGAGGATGCGACTTGGGAGAGCGAGAATATTCTACAGCATCCGACATTGAGATTGCTTGAGGACAAGCAATTTCAGGAGGGGCGGACTGTCATGTCCCCTTCTCAGTGACATCTCTCGGAGCACAGGATTAGCCTATCATACGACCCTCATAGGCTAATAGACTGGATAGAGGGTCGCATAGGAGCTTGGCTCAGCTTCAGTTGGCAGAGTTTGATCAGTTGGTTTTCGTTTGGGCTTGATCGGAGACTTCTGGCAGAAGTTACGATTTTTAGCAGTTCTTGGTGGTCAGAGTGGGACCCCTGCGATTTTTAGCAATATGGGTTGGCAGCATTCGGAATCACTTCAGTATATGACCGCTTCAGACGGTTCAATCATCGGGTGAGTAACGAGGGAAATATTAATATTTAATTGTATTAATTAAATATTAATTATGCGAGACTATTATATTAAGTTATAATTAAAAATTATAACTTAAGTGATTTTAATGCTGAGGAGGCGCCCATCATCAAGTAGGGGCCAAATTTAAGATTATATTTTATTATAAAATTTGGCCTAAGCTATGGAGTTATTAAAAACATTGGGAAGTGCGAATTTTTAAGAAAAACCCCTATTTTGAAGGAAATCGCACCTCTTGGGTTTTAAAAGCCTTTGCCTTGGGAATCGAGCCATTATGTCATTATTGAGAATTGAAAATTGATCAACTTTGGTTTGAACAAGAAGCTTTAGGGTTTCCAATTCGAATTCTTTGGGGAACGTGCCATCTCCATTGGAAGCAATTCAGAAGGTGTGAAATAACACCTGATTTATTGCAGCAGAGGTTTCTTCATTCAAGAAAAATCACAGAACTTTCAGAGGTCAGTTATCCACAGAGGTTTTATCAGTGTTGCATCCAAAGAGCCTTCCTCATACTAGGCGTTTCATTTCAGAGGGTTAGGCATTGATTTTTGGCAGGCTGTACTGTTGTACTTGCTGTTGGTACAAAACTATACTTTTCTGTACCTAGACCGTACCATTCACCAGGCCGTACTCATCTTTTGAGGGAGGCGCAGCCATACTTCACCTACCAGCGGTTTCATCATTGGCACCTTTATCTGATATCATCTGCCACCGATTTTTTGAAGAGGGACGCATTTATTGCAGCTGTACGGCTCTGTACTTTCAACTGCTACAGCAAAGGAAAACCCAGGTTTTCAAATAATATCATTACTTTATACTTTGTATGTAATTTTTCAGTTGAAATCGTCTCTGGTAGATCATATATATTAAAAGATATATAAGCTTGCAGTATGCTATCTAGTTTACGGATCTGAATAAATTTTATAGGATTTATTTACTCTTTTATGCAAAAATCGCATTTCCTTCATTGCTGGCAAAAACCCCAAAAACATCAAAAAAATTCAAAAAACTTCAGAAAAAACAAATAAACAGTTAGTTGTCAGAATCAGAGGGAACAAGGAGTTCCTACAGCATGTTTGACTCTGATCCACTCGGATGCAAGCCGATCAAGGTGATAGGCAAGAGGAGCAGGTCACCAAGTCTCCATTCCATTCAGCGATTTGTCTGGCACCATAAGTTTCCTTGCCATGAAGGAGACTTAAGAAGTTTTCCCTTTGATCCAGGAGGGAGGCAAATATACCTGGTTAGCTGTATATAGTAGTTTGCTTTCAATTTTCTCTAAGGGCAGTTTGCACAAGTAGTGTTTTTAGCCTTGTGTGTGTTTTCCTTTGTGTTTGGGGTAAAAGCTTCATGATTGATTCTTGGATCTATCGGGGCTATTGCTAACTTTTTTCAAGTTGCGTTCTGACTCCGTGCCCATTGGATTTTAAGGCAACTGGTTTCTAAGCATAGCAGGCATGCTTCCCCTGGGAGTCGCCAATTTGTTGACCATTTTGGTCCTGTAGGCCAAAATCGGTCCCCTTCTTCCCTTGAATGTTCTGAGCAGTCGAAGTCGGGTTGCACAAGTCTTTCGACAGAAGATGAACCAGTTTAAAGAATTGTTGGGTGAATATTTTGTCGACCAGCTAACTGGTGAGCAAAATAGGTCCTATGACCACAGCATAGGGAGATTGGTCGTCTTGGTGTGCAGGTTTACTACATCAATAGGGGACAAATCTCTCCTCTCATTAAGGGGAGGCTCCCTATTAAATATACGGAAGCTATATACTATATATATAAGCAGAAAATAAGACACATGAGTCAAATAAGCCATCCATCTCTCTTTTTTCAGAGATGATGTTAACAGAGGAAAAATCATGGGTGATTGGTGAAGGTACTTCTCTTCTTTCAGAAGTAACATTCAGCCAAGAGCCAGATCCCTTCCTGGATAGTAGAAATCCTGGTGAAGCAATAGCAGGCACTTCTCTTCTTTCAGAAATGCTTGTTCTTGCAGGCAACAAGAGTCTTTTCGGTAACAAGTGACTGATAACAGAATGCAGAACAACCAACAATCTAAGGTGTAGCTCAAAGTCTCCACCTTGACTGCCCAAGAGTGAGGTACGAACAACAATGGGGGCACAAAGTCGTCCCAAGGTCCTTTACACAGAAACAAAAAATAAACACACTGAAAATAATTATGTCAACACAAAGTCTGAAAGTAACTGGTTTCAAGACACCTTCCTTATCACTTTCACTAGCTCTGCTTGTTAAATTAAATAAACAAGAACACATTCAGAAGACAGACATAAGAACAATCTCCTAAAATGATACAAGCTATACAGCACAAAGTCTGCAAATCACTTGCTTTCTCATTCAGATAAAATAATATGAAATACAATCTGAGCTCAAAGTATCAGTGTTCACCTTTCAATTTGGGCAGAGTTTTGCTTCTGTGGTCAAAAAGATCTCTCTCCAATGATACAAAAGATTACATTATATAGAGGCAAAGAGAGGCTTGGCACTTTTTCCCATGGAGTGACCCATTCGGCGTATTAATGCCTTGGATGCATTCTTGGTTCTGTCAGGAAGGGCCCTGCTCGAGCAGGGTGGCTGCCTTAACTGCGGCGTGTTGGTTCATCTCTTTTGTCTACTCCTTAGCCTGAATCACTCATTCCATCACCTGCTAGCCGCGCAATTGTCTATTCTGCCTTTATCTCAAAGACAAACAGACGACGCTTTCAATGTTTGCAGGCCCCAAATATCTACCCAGCGAACTGCTTCACCTACTGGAAATAACTCCCGCTGAGTTTCCCTCTTTGTCTCTTCCTTCTCTTGGCCCTGGCCTTAGGCTCTTTGAATGCATTCGGGTTTGTGTTTTAAGTCCGCAAAAATCAAGACACTTTATTGCAGTCAATTTTGACGTTTGCGGGCCCGTCATTATTCTTAGCAACTCTCTCGTGTCTTTCTCGCTTGCTCTGGCCGTTTCCCGTTGTGACGCGGGCGAGGACACGTGGCGGCATCCGCAGCTTTGAAATAGGCTTATCGGAATAAGCTTTGAAACTTGTTAGTGACTCGGAAGCGCGGATGCAGACACTTGGCAGCTTCCATTGCACTAGGACGGGACACGTGGCGAGTTTCGCGCTTTGAAGCTTCATTTGAAATTGTGTCCCGGTATGTGACACTTGGCAGCATCCGCTGCACTTTGAGACTTGACCCTTCCCGAAGGGAACTTGCCCTTCGGGGTTTTGAAATGGGTCCGATTCTGAGTGTCGAGTGTTCCCCCGCAAGGGTACCTACCCTTCGGGATCCTCTAGGACGACCTTCAGACTTTCATTCTTCAGCGTGCTGTTGTTCCATTATTTCCTTCAGACAAAAAGTCTGAAGGAATTCCTTCGCACAATTTGTCCGAAGGAAACCTTTCCTTGGTTCTGTGTTTGCGCATTCGAGAGTGCTCCGTCTTTGACACGTGGCGCCTTCCGCTGCTTCGAACAAGTGACATGTGGCGTCTTCCGTTGCACTTATTGAAACCCTCCGCCGTTGACACGTGGCGCTTTCCGCTCTCGGGCTTTTGTAACATCGTAGCAACGCTTGGGGCTCATTTGGGTTCTCTCGGACGATGACAATTGTTGCGTCCCATTTGTTTTAGTCACTCGCCCGAGACCCACCACGAGCCTTGCTCAAAGCAATGGAAAGAAAGGAAGGGGCCACGGATTTTGATGCTTGGAGGCTTCCGACAAGCTTCAAAAGGGACACGTGGCAGTATCCGTCGCTTTTAGAAACAAGGTATGATGTGTCTCAGCAGACGACACTTGGCGGCTTCCGCTCGTCCTTTTCTTTTGCGTGTGCTTCGGTTGAACCATCTGTTTCGCTGCTTCTTTCTTTGACTGAGGCCACTTTTGAACCTTTGAACCCGTGAACCATTGAACTTTGAAGCGGTTCAAGGTTCAACGGTTCAACCGGTTCATTCTTTTGATTTGGCTGAGTCATTTTGATATCTTTTGAACCAAGCGCATTGAACTGTTTGGACGTTGAACTCGTTGAACCAATGAACCAAAATGTTTCAAGGTTCAACGGTTCAACGGTTCGAGCCTTTGAAACTCGTTAAGTACTCGGAGCCGCAGAACCTCTGAAATGGTTGAAATTTGAACCTCTGACAAATGCGCCTAGCTCTTGCTGATGACGTTGAACCTTCGAACCCGCTGAACTCATTGAACCAAAATGGTTCAACAGTTCAAGCCTTTGAAACTCGTTAAGTGCTCGGAGCCGCGGAACCTCTGAAATGGTTGAACTTTGAACCTCTGACAAATGCGCCTAGCTCTTGCTGATGACGTTGAACCTTCGAACCCGTTGAACCCGTTGAACCAAAATGGTTCAAGGTTCAATGGTTCAATGGTTCAATCCTTGCTTAGATGCTTGCCAAGAGACACTTTTGATTGAACCAAGGCGCTGAACCAATCCTGAAAATGACTAAGTGTTGGAAACTGCTTCTTTTGATTGGACTCGCCTGCAGAAGCCTTTGAATCTTTGAACCTGCTAATCCCTTTACTAAAAAAGCTTGAAAAATGAGGAATTTGAAAGCTCAAAACAAATTTTTGTAAAGGGAAGGGACAATTTTGGTCTTGCAGGGCCAAAATAGTTCATATGTTGTTCCAAAAATGAGAAGTCATTTTTTAGGAGCAACAGTTGGCTCCTGTTGGGGAACTACCTTCAATTGGAAACTTGAAACACAGCTGAGGGGAGTAAAAACCAGAATCTTCAGTGCCTTGAAGTATGCCATTGGGCTATGGAGTCATGCTACCCAAAAAGAAAGGCTCAAAAAAAAACGAAAACGAACAACACACAACAGAAACAAAGACTATACAAACATACATATGTATAGGTGAACTCATCCGATACTTCAAGAGTTGAAGTGCTTCAAATGCTGCCCATTGTGAGGCAGAGAAAAGAGAGTGCCATCTTGATATTTCTATAGGAAACTATTTTCACCATTGCACTAATGAATGGTAAAAGGGCCCCTCCATAGAGAATCAAACTTTCCGTGCATCCCTTTTAGTTCTCTTCTTTTGTCCTACATCAAGACTTGATCTCCAATCTGGAAATCACGATTCTTTGCTTTCTGGTCGAAGAGCTTCTTCACCAGACCTTGATGGGCGGCAATTCGATCCACCACTGCAGTTCTCTGTTCTTTCAGCTTAGTCAGGCACATGATCCTCTTATCAAAGGCACTTTCATACGTTTGATCTTCAATTGCCTTAGCCAATTTCAGTGCTGGCACTTCCAAGGTAATTGGTATTTCAGCATTGAGTCCATAAAGAAGTTGGAAATGAGACATACCAATTGCCCTCTTTGGCGTAATTCTGTCTGCCCATAGAGCATCAACCAATGCTTTATGCCACGTCCTTTAGTTGTCATCCACCAGCTTCTTGATGACAGCCACCAGGTTCTTATTGCTTGATTCAACATGTCCATTCTCTTGTGGAAAGTAATCAAAAGAATGGGAGAGTGTAATCCCATAATGAAAACAGAATTGAGTAATCTCTTGGAAAGTGAAACAAACTGCATTGTCAATGACAATCTTGATTGGGACCCCAAACCTGGAGATGTTCTCTTTAAGGAAATTGCATACTACTTCTGAAGTAGCATGTTTGGTTGGAACAGCTTCCACCCATTTGGTGAAGTAGTCTGTTGATGTAAGGACATAATCATGTCCAGCACTTGAAGATGGGTTTACAGCGCCAATAAAGTCAATTCTCCATTGCTGGAATGGCTCTTCTATGACCACTGGCTTGAGAGGCAGGGCAGCTAATTTGGGTCTTCCGACGAACTACTGGCATAGTTCACACTCCCTAACCCACTTGTATGCATCTTGAAAGAGAGTTGGCCAATAATACTTGGCCCGCAGGATCTTATGGGCAGTCACAGGGACAGAAAAATGTCCTCCGCAGGCAGAATTGTGGAAAGACTTCAAAAGTTGGCTTTGCTGCTCCTTGTCCACACAGCGAAGGAACACTCTATCAAGGCTCCTCTTGTATAGGCTATTGTCCCAGAGGACAAAATTTGCAGCTTTCAGCTTGATGGTTCTCATTTCTTTATAAGATAGGTGGACAAGACACTCACCATAAGCAAAGTAATGAGCAATACCTGAATACCACTCATTCGTGGTGGAGACAAAGAGGACTGTTGGTGTGTCATCCACCTCTGATTCTTCGTGCTCTGTTCCTCCCGGCTTGTTATCAGCAATTAGTTGGCATAGCCCCTTCCCACGCACCAGCTTTGTGGGCTTAATGACCAGGGCAAACTTTTGGATCTTAGCGACCCAGTTCCCTCTCTTTGTCCCAAACTCCTGCTGAATCAGTATGGATTTGACAGTGGTGTCAAGAACCAAGGCAGTAACTCGAGAATTGAAGATGTAGAAATGAAAATGTTTCACTGCTTTCACCACTGCATAAGCGTGCTTCTCCATATTTGAGTATTTCAGCTCATGAGCTTTAAGAGGACAGCTCATGAAGGAAATGGGGGATTCCATACCTTCTTTATTCTAATGAATCAGAATTGTTAAAAGCGTATGCTCTGAAGCATAGCTGTAAATGGTGAACTTTTTGTTATAGTCTGGACAAGCCAGAATTGGAGCGTGGGCAATGGCAGTCTTGATATCCTCAAATGATGACCTGCCTTCTTCAGTCCAGCTGAAGGTGGCCTTTCCCTTCATCATGTTTACTATGTGCCTAGTGTTCTCGGCAAATTCAAGGATGAATCTCTGTAAGAAATTCATTTTTCTAAAGAAAGAGTGAACAACAGTCTTACTTGTGGGCAAGGAAAGTTCTTGGATAGACTTGACTCTGTCCGAGTCAATCTTTATGCCTCCTTTGGACACGATATGCCTGAGAAGTTTTCCCTCTGTTACTCCAAAAACTGACTTCTTGGGGTTTAAGGAAATGCCATTCTGGCGGCAGCGTTCCAACACTTGTTGCAAATGGCTCACATGATCTGGGCAACGCTTAAAGAAGAAGGTCAAGTCATCAAAATAAACTACGATGAACTTACCCATCTCATCCTTGAAGGCAAGGTCCATTGCTCTTTGGAAGGTAGCACCAGCGTTTATCAAGCCAAAATACATTCTTCTATATGCAAACGTGCCCAAGGATGTGGTGAAAGCAGTCTTATGCTGATCTGTTTCACCAACCTCAACCTAATTATACCCTGAGAAGCCATCTAGCATTGATAACATCTCCGACCCTGTCACTGTCTGCAACACTTGATCCATGATCGACAAATGATAGTTATCATTCAAGGATCCCTGATTCAAATTTCTAAAATCCACACAAAGGCGAATTTCACCATTCTTCTTCTTTACAGGTACTATATTGGCAATCCATGTGAAATGATGGATTGGGAAGATTATCCTGACATTTAACATTTTTTGTATTTCAGATAGAATAATCCCTGATATTTTCGGATTAGAATGCCTAGACTTTTGCCTGTAAGGTGTCGAATCAGCCTTGAGAGGAATGTCATGTCAAATTTCATCAGGCCGAAAGTGACTTCAGGTCATCATAGGAAAATGCTAGGACGTCCATGTACTGGGTGAGTAACTTGGTGAACTTGAACCTCTCCTCAGGAGCACATCATTTCTCAATGTTCACCATCTTGGGGTCTTCTTTGGTTTCCAGATTTACTTGATCAAACTCTTGAGATGAGCTTGAATCCATTGGCTACTGTTTGATGGATCTATCATGCTTATAAAACAGCTTCTCAAGGGAAACCAGGCCTTTGGGAATCTTGTTCCCTTTGAGTTGCAAAAACTCCTCTCCTGTATCTGTATTTGATTCAGGAGCTGGTTCGCACTTTTGAGGTTCACTGTCTTCAAAATGCAGCCGTTCAAAGCTGTCTTTTTGATCCAAAAAGGTAATGATTTGGTTGTCATTGTTAAATACCTGCCAATGATTGGCATTATCAGGTACACTTGGCTGAAAGACCAGCTCAATCGTGTACTTGTCTCCTTTGAAATCTGGGTGGGGAACCAAAAGAGTAGCTGAAACAGCTAGTGCAACCGCCCGGTCATTGAATTCTCTGAGAACTGCAGAGATGTTGAAAGCATCAAAGTCTTCAAGCTGGTTCCAAACTAGATTGCGGTAATGACACAATCTTTCATTTTTGGTTTGATACAGGGTCCTCACCTGACAAACCACTAGTTCGGCATCTCCTTTAGCATGAAGGAGCTTGATGCCTTTGTCTCGAGCAGCCCTCAATCCAAGCAATAGAGACTCATATTCAGTTGTGTTATTCGTGTTGCTGAATTGCAATTTATAGGACAAAGGAAAAATATCTCCTTGAAGGGATATCAGCGCAACTCCGGCTCCCGAACCAGTGGAGGAGCAGCTGCCATCAAATTCAAGAATCCATACCTTATTTGATACTGATTTTC
Source organism: Torreya grandis (assembly GCA_037957365.1). Lineage (NCBI taxonomy): Eukaryota > Viridiplantae > Streptophyta > Pinopsida > Cupressales > Taxaceae > Torreya > Torreya grandis. Next base: position 777,720 of record JARHVA010000103.1, read on the forward strand.
TTTTGGATTCTTCTTCATTCGAAGGTGGAGATACTTCCACACTTGCCTCGTGCTCAGCCAATTCCTCTGCTGTTCCACCTGAATTGTCATGTCCCCTTCCAGTTGACATCTCGTAGAGCTGATGATTAGCCTATTATTGCGACCCTCGTAGGCTGATAGGATGGATAGAGGGTCATGATGAAGCTTGGCTTGGCTTTGACTAGCAAAATTTTTTCAGTTGGCTTTCGTTCGGGTTCTTTCAGACACGTTTGCCTGAGCTCCTATTTTTTAGAGATATTTGACACGCAGCGGAGCACCCCTGTTTTGGTATGGTCATGTGCGGAATCACTCCCTTGTTCGCCAGTTTCAGACGGATAGAGAATCGGATATGTATCGAGGGAGATATTAATATTTAATTGATTTAATTAAATATTAATTATTTGGCGTAATTATGACTTAGGCGTTTTGGCCCAAGGGGGCACTCATTATGAAGGGGGCCATTTTAATTATAATTTATAATTAAAATTGTCTTAGACTATGGGAAAAATTAAAAGAAAAGGAAACCCTAATTTTTAATTGTGAAACCCTAATTAGGGAAAGCACACCTTTTAGAGGATATAAGGTTTTCTCATTGGGAGGAGCGCCATTCATGTGGAAGACATTTTTGCTAAGTATTTTCTGAGAAGACTGAGCCAAGGGTTTCCAGTATTCTATTTGCATTGAAGAACGTGCAATCTTCAGTGTGTGCAATTCAGAGGTTGTGAGATATCAGCTGATCTATTGCCAGTTTGATAGAACTTCCCACAGAAGTTCACAGGTATTTATTTCATCAGGGTTTGATCCAGAAATTATCCAGAACAAGATTCCCAGTTGTGGCGCAATTTTCTAGGGTTCTGGAGTACTGTCGTACCAGGCCATACTGTTTTTCTGATGCCGTATGGAATCCGTACGGTTTTGCAACAAGCCGTACAGTTACAACAAAGGGCGTAATTTTTTCCTAGGGCAAAACGCCTTCTTTCTGAAAAAACTGAGGATACCCTTTTGAGTGCCTATACTTCTATCATTATTTTGGGTCATCAGAAGTGCGGAAAAAAAGGATATTTATTGCAACGGTACCAGCTGTACCAAATCTAGGGTTTGCAGCGAAAATTAGGTTTTGAACAATATTTTAAATTATTTTCGTATGCATGACACAGAACTTCAATTGTAATCCTCTGGAATGAATAATAAGATCATTGATTAGCCAGTTAAGAGATTATACTGTTATTTATTTATTTATTTGAATTTATCTCGCAAAATTGCATTATTTTTATTTTCATGCAAAGACACCAAAAAAATCAAAATACACAAAACCAGTCCAAAAAATTTTCAGTACCAGAATTCAGGGGAAACAGGGACCGAGCTTACACCGAGCACCAGTTACCACCCGCAGACCAATGGACAGACAGGGATAGTGAATAAATGGGTGGAAGGTTACCTCAGGAACTATATTACAGGGCAGCAAAAGGCATGGCTCAAGTGGATTCATTTGTGTGAGTATTGCTATAACACGACTTTCCACATGACCATACAGATGTCCCCTTTTATGGCGTTGTACGGATATGAGGCGCCGAGTTTTCTAGATTTGCTACTGAGTGACAGTAGAGTGACAAGCGCTGGAGACTTGTTGCAGAAGAGTCAGGATACTATGAGGGCTCTCAAGGAGAATATTGCCAAGGCACAGAATTAGCAAAAGCAGTACGCAGATCAGAAGAGGACAGAGAGATCTTTTGATGTGGGTGACATGATTTATCTTATGTTGCAGCCATACCGTCAGTCTACTCTTAGGAAGAGTGGGGCAGAGAAGCTTAAGCCACATTATTACGGTCCTTTCAGGATCCTGAGGCGTGTTGGAGAGGTGGCTTATGAGCTAGAGCTTTCGGCTGAGAGCAGGGTACACAATGTTTTTCATGTATCACGCCTCAAAAAGGCGTTGGGACACCGTGTGGTATCCTCTGCAGTTTTACCTCCCTTAGATGATGAGGGAAAGTTGATTTTAGTACCTGAGTCTATTCTGGAGTACAGAGAGAGACAGTTGTGTAGGACTATCAGGGAATATTTGGTAAAATGGAGAGATTTGCCAGTGGAGGATGCTACATGGGAGAGCGAGGATATTTTGCAGCATCCAGAGTTGAGATTGCTTGAGGACAAGCAATTTCAGGAGGGGCGGACTGTCATGTCCCCTTCCAATTGACATCTCACAGAGCTGATGATTAGCCTATTATTGCAACCCTCATAGGCTGATAAGATGGATAGAGGGTCATGATGGAGCTTCGCTTGGCTTCGACTAGCAGAATTTTTTCAGTTGGCTTTCGTTCGGGTTCTTTCAGACACGTTTGCCTGAGCTCCTATTTTTTAGGGATATTTGACACGCAGTGGAGCACCCCTGTTTTGGTATGGTCATGTGCGGAATCACTCCCTTGTTCGCTAGCTTCAGACGGATCGAGAATCGGATATGTATCGAGGGAGATATTAATATTTAATTGATTTAATTAAATATTAATTATTTGGCATAATTATGACTTAGGCGTTTTGGCCCAAGGGGGTGCTCATTATGAAGGGGGTCATTCTAATTATAATTTATAATTGAAATTGTGTTTTAAACTATGGAAAAAATTAAAAGAAAAGGAAACCCTAATTTTTAATTGTGAAACCCTATTTAGCGAAAGTGCACCTTTTAGAGGATATAAGGGTTTCTCATTGGGAGGAGCGCCATTCATGTGAAAGACAAATTTTTGCTAAGTATTTTCTGAGAAGACTGAGCCAAGGGCTTCCAGTATTCTATTTGCATTGAAGAACGTGCAATTTTCAATGTGTGCAATTCAGAGGTTGTGAGATATCAACTGATCTATTGCCGGTTTGAGAGATAACTTCGCACAGAGGTTATCACAGAGGTTCACAGGTATTTATTTTATCAGGGTTTGATCCAGAAATTATCCAGAACAAGATTCCCAGTTGTGGCGCAATTTTCTAGGGCTCTGGAGTACTGCCGTACCAAGCCGTACTGTTTTTTTGCCACCGTACAGAATCTGTACGGTTCTGCAGCATGCCGTACAGTTACAACAAAGGGCGTAATTTTTTCCTAGGGCAAAATGCCTTCTTTCTGTAAAACTAAGGATACCCTTTTGAGCGCCTATACTTCTATCATTATTTTGGATCATCAGAAGTGCGAAAAAAAAGGATATTTATTGCAGTCGTACCCACTGTACCAGATCTAGGGTTTGCAGCAAAAATCAGGTTTTTGAACAATATTTTAAATTATTTTCGTATGCATGACAGAAAACTTCAATTGTAATCGTCTGGAATGAATAATAAGATCATTGATTAGCCAATTAAGAGATTACACTGTTATTTATTTATTTATTTGAATTTATCTTGCAAAATCGCATTATTTTTATTTTCATGCAAAAACACCAAAAAAAATCAAAATACACAAAAACAGTCAAAAATATTTAGTCCTAGAATTTAGGGGAAACAGGGGTTTCTACATGAATGCATCTCTAGGTTGTCGCATGCAAAAACTTCGTCAGCTACCTCATGAACTTCATCCGTGGATAGAAAGTAGTTGCCCACTCCTGAAGACTCAAACAGAATTTGAGCGTTAGGTGCTGAGGTCCGGGTAACTACGTATTTCGCTTCTTTTTCAGGGAGCAGCCTCTTCATAACACCCTTGACTGGAATCCTCGCCTCTGATAAATCCATGCTCAATTCACCATCAACATCCTTGCAAAAATTTCGCCCAAGAAGGATACCATATGATGATGGGACGTCTGCTACCAAGACAGTCATCTTGATTCTTTTGTCTGGAAAGGCAGCAAATGCAAATTGGGTGTCTTTAATTTGCCCCAGCAGTGGCACTTGTTTGTTCTCCATGGAGAAGCATCTACCAAACGTCTTGGTCAGTGTGAGGTCAAAGGATTCAGCTACCTTAGCAGGCATGACATTGTCTGAAGCTCTAGAGTCAATGATGCAATTGTTCAGCTGTCGTCCATTTATTAGCAAGGAGACATAAAAACGTTCAGTCCTACTAGGAGCAACAGGAGAGGTAATAACAAGATTGTTCCTGGTGGGTGCATCCTTGGGGGGATCATGTGTCACCTTGGGAACTAATTGTTCGATAGGGACATTCTAGTTTTTAACACACTGAACCAATTTATCTAATTGCTCAGGATGGGACTGCAAAAATTCAAATTCAGACACTTGAATTTTGGTTTTCTTTATGTAGTGAATGATATCAAATGTTGGAAATGAACTAGGTACAGAGAATGAGAGTTCATCTTTTTGAATTTTGGGGGTGGGGAAACTGGACTGCGAATTTGAAGTAGAAGGCGTAGGGGCATTTGGAGTACTTACCTTTCTTGCAATCACCGAGTCCTTTGGCTGGAAAGGAAGAGTGGATCCCCGCTTGGCAATTGAAACTGTTGGTTGAGGTCGCTCCTCTGTTTTCTCTTTATCAGCGTGTTGAGCTGATTGATTCTTGGACTGGGTGAATACAATATATGACCCCTCAGCTGCATTGCCTTCACTTCTGAGTTCATCCTAATAGTTTAGGAAACCAATATGGGAGTCGCCAGCTAATTCTTCTTCCTTAGTGAAGAGATTAGTGTCATCTTCAGGATTCAGCGCAGACTGGAATAAGAAGTCTGATTCAGTTTCAAGATATCCAACTGTTGAGTTAGTTGGAGGTGCTTCGAGGGCGAGGTTCCTCTGTGAAGGAGGAAGGCAATTTTGCTGTCCTTGATTCCTGACAGCATTGCCTTGGTACGCCTGATTCTGAAATGTCCTCATGGGCATATATCTATATGCAGGAGCAGATGACATCCCTTGCGCCATTTGTTTTCTGAGAGCTAGCACTTCATTTCCCAGCTTTTGCACCATTGGGTCAGTGGTGGCTGTAGGTGAGTATTCAGAAGATGAAGAGGATTTACCTTTATTAGGGTCTCTCCTTATCTTTTCAGCGAAGATAAGGTCGTCTTCTACCTCAATAGCCAAGTCTTGAGCAGCAGCAAGGTCTATGTGTCTAGCTCGTCTCAGCAAAAAACTCACTTCAAGAAGCTATGAGTTGATGAAGAAACACTTGAGATTCTGAGGTGTCGGTTGGGCGACCATGGGAATCCTGTGCCTCATCTTGTCGAACCTGGCAATGAAGTCCCTCATAGATTCATGGGGCTCCTTCATCTGTGTGAGTTGGGCCAGCAAGGCATGTGCATCTTCTGCAGACTTGAACATGGCTTCAAATTTGTCTTTCAGAGTGTCCCAATCAGTCACTGATCGAGCTTGCAAATAGTAGAATCAGTCTGCAACAGTGCCTTATTATGTCTCAACGAATAGCCTGACTATTATGTCTTCAAATTCCACACCTATTACACCACATGCTATGCTAAAGGCAGCAATATGTTTATCAGGGTGAACTTTCCCATCACCAATTTTTTTTGAGAAATTCTTCCTTGAACTGCGTGGAAGCTCATGTAGAGGTGGAGTCAAGTTAAGTGGGTCAAATGAATTACTCCAGGGGCCTTGAGCCATGGTTTGATTATGTAAAAGTGAGATAACAAATATGGGTGGAGAATGGGTAGGCAAAGCTCTGCTAGCAGTAGAAAAAGAAGCTCTGCCTTGTGTTGATGACCTGGTAGGACTAGGAGGAAGACTCCTAGTTCGTTGAAAGTGAGATTGTAGAGGAAATAACTCAAAATTGTTCTGCTGCACCAACTCAAAAGCAGGGTCAACAACACCTTGAGATTTCTAGCTTCTGGTATAACGTGGAGTTGCCAGATTGTGAAACAAAAATGGAAAATGATTGGTCTTACTTCAACTCGAAGCTTGACGCTTCAAACTGCTTGTATTTCCCCAGCGGAGTTGCCAAAAACTATTGGATGAATATTTTGTCGACCAACTAACTGGTGAGCAAAATAGTTCCTATCACCATAGCATAAGGAGATTGGTCGTCCTGGTGTGCAGGTTTACTACATCAAAAGGGGATAAATCTCTCCTCTCATCAAGGAGAGGTTCCCTATTAAATATACGGAGGCTATATACTATATATATAAGCAGAAAGTAAGACACAGGGGTCGGATAAGCCATCCATCTCTTTTTTTCAGAGATAATGTTAACAAACAGAGAAGAAATCCTGGGTGATTGGTGAAGATACTTCTCTTCTTTCAGAAGTAACATTCAGCGAAGACCCAGATCCATTCTTGGATAGTAGAAATCCTAGTGAAGCAATAGAAAGCACTTCTCTTCTTTCAAAAATGCTTGTTCTTGCAGGCAACATAAATCTTTCTAGTAACAAGTGACTGATAACAGAATGCAAAACAACCAACAATCTAAGGTGTAGCTCAAAGTCTCCAACTTGACTGCCCAAGAGTGAGGTACGAACAACAATGGAGTCACAAAGTCGTTCCAAGGTCCTTTACACATAAACAGAAAATAAACACACACTGAAAACAATTATGTCAGCACAAAGTCTGAAAGTCACTGGTTTCAAGACACCTTCCTTATCACTTCCATTAGCTCTGCTTGTTAAATTAAATAAACAAGAACACATTCAGAAGACAAACATAAGAACAATCTCCTAAAATGATACAAGCTATACAGCACAAAGTCTGCAAATCACTTGCTTTCTCATTCAGATAAAATAATATGAAATACAATCTGAGCTCAAAGTCTCAGTATTCGCCTTTCAATTTGGGCAGAGTTTTGCTTTTGTGGTCAAAAAGATCTCCCTCCAATGATACCAAAGATTACACTATATAGAGGCAAAGAGAGGTTTGGCACTTTTTCCCATGGAGTGACCCATTCAGCGCATTAATGCCTTGGATGCATTCTTGGTTCTGTCAGGAAGGGCCCTGCTAAAGCAGGGCAGCTACCTTAACTGTGGCGTGTTGGTTCATCTCTTTTGTCTATTCCTTAGCCTGAATCACTCATTCCAGCACCTGCTAGCCGTGCAATTGTCTATTCTGCCTTTACCTCAAAGGGGACAAATAGACGGCGCTTTTAATATTTGTAGGCCCCAAATATCTCCCTAGAGAACTGCTTCACCTACTGGAAATAACTCCTACTGAGTTTCCCTCTTTGTCTCTTCCTTCTCATAGCCCTAGCCTTAGGCTCTTTGAATGCATTCAGATTCGCGTTTTAAGTCCGCAAAAATCAAAAGACACTTTATTGCAGTCAATTTTGACGTTTGCGGGCCCGTCATTATTCTTAGCAACTCTCTCGTGTCTTTCTCGCTTGCTATGGCCGTTTCCCATTGTGACGCGGGCGAGGACACGTGGCGGCATCCGCAGCTTTGAAGTAGGCTTATCGGAATAAGTTTTGAAACTTGTTAGCGACTCGAAAGCGCGGATGCAGACACTTGGCAACTTCTGCTACACTAGGACAAGACACGTGGCGAGTTCCGCGCTTTGAAGCTTCATTTGAAACTGTGCCCCGATATGTGACACTTGGCAGCGTTCGCTGCGCTTTGAGACTTGACCCTTCTCGAAGGGAACTTGCCCTTTGGGGTTTTGAAATGGGTCGGATTCTGAGTGTCGAGTGTTCCCTCGCAAGGGTACGTACCCTTCGAGATCCTCTAGGATGACCTTCGGACTTTCATTCTTCGGCGCGCTGTTGTTCCATTATTTCCTTCGAACAAAAAGTCCGAAGGAATTCCTTCGCACAATTTGTCCAAAGGAAACCTTTCATTGGTTCTGTGTTTGCGCATTCGAGAGTGCTCCGTCTTTGACACGTGGCGCCTTCCGCTGCTTCAAACAAGTGACACGTGGCGTCTTCCGCTGCACTTATTGAAACCCTCCGCCGTTGACACGTGGCGCTTTCCACTCTCTGGCTTTTGTAACATCGTAGCAACGCTTGGGGCTCATTCGGGTTCTCTCGGACAATGACACTTGTCACATCCCATTTGTTTTAGTCACTCGCCCGGGACCAACCACGAGCCTTGCTCAAAGCAGTGGAAAGAAAGGGGCTGCGGATTTTGACACTTGAAGGCTTCCGACAAGCTTCAAAAGGGACAGTTGGCAGTAATCGTCGCTTTTAGAAACAAGGTATGATGTGTCTCAGCAAACGACACTTGGTGGCTTCCGCTCGTCTTTTTCTTTTGCGCGCGGTTCAGTTGAACCATCTGTTTCGCTGCTTCTTTCTTTGATTGAGGCTGCCTTTGAACCTTTGAACCCGTGAACCATTGAACTTTGAAGCGGTTCAAGGTTCAACGGTTCAACCGATTCATTCTTTTGATTTGGCTGAGTCATTTTGATATCTTTTGAACCAAGCGCGTTGAACTATTTGGACATTGAACTCGTTGAACCGATGAACCAAAATGGTTCGAGATTCAACAGTTCAACGGTTCGAGCCTTTGAAACTCGTTAAGTGCTACGAGCCGCAGAACCTCTGAAATGGTTGAACTATGAACCTCTGACAAATGCTCCTAGCTCTTGTTGATGACGTTGAACCTTCGAACCCGCTAAACCCGTTGAACCAAAATGGTTCGAGGTTCAACGGTTCGAGCCTTTGAAACTCGTTAAGTGCTCGGAGCCGCGGAACCTCTGAAATGGTTGAACTTTGAACCTTTGACAAATGCGCCTAGCTCTTGCTGATGATGTTGAACCTTCGAACCCGCTGAACCCATTGAACCAAAATGGTTCAAGGTTCAATAGTTCAATGGTTCAATCCTTGCTTAGATGCTTGCCGAGACACACTTTTGATCGAATAAAGGCGCTGAACCAATCCTGAAAATGACTAAGTGTTCGAAATTGGTTTTTTTGATTGGACTCGCCTGCAGAAGCCTTTGAACCTTTGAACTTGCTAATCCCTTTACTGAAAAAGCTTGAAAAATGAGGAATTTGAAAGCTCAAAACAAATTTTTGTAAAGGGAAGGGACAATTTTGGTCTTGCAAGGCCAAAATAGTTCATATGTTGTCCCAAAAATGAGAAGTCATTTTTTAGGGACAACAAGAATGAAGATGAACCAGGGCAAAAGAAAGTCCAAAGGCACTTTTCAAAGGGGAGCCTATAAGCAAAAGGAAGTAATTCTTTTGGACTTTTGTCCGAACGAATACTTTGGAGAATCCAAAAGACCATCCAAACAAGCAAGGCAAAGGAGGTACCCTTCGGAAGGGTCGTTTTCAACATTCTCGAAGGGCACCTACCCTTCGAGAAGGTACAAGAACGAATTCGGGACATTTTCGTAGCACTCGGGTGCCCTCCAATTTTCCCGAAGGGCACTTTTCGAAGGCAGTCAAAGGAAAAGACAAGGACATAATTTCTTCGGACTTTTGTCCGAAGGAATTCCTTTGGACAAAAAGTCCGAAGAAATTCGAAAAGGCTACGAGCAAAAAAGTCTGAAGGAAAACAAGTAAAAAGGACTTAAGGCAAAGACAAAGGCAAAAATGATTTCTTTCAAACTTTTGTCCGAAGCAATTCCTTCAGACAAAAAGTCCAAAGAAATTTAGGAGAAGCCATGGGAAAAAACCCAAGAAAAGATTCGAAGGAAAGGAAGCGAGCAAAACAATTCTTGCGGACATTTTGTCCGCGAGAAAAATGACAAAGAAAAGGCCCGAGAGCGGAAGCTGCCAAGTGTTGTCTGCCGGGACACATTATAATTTGTCTCTAAAAGTAGCAGAACGTGCCACATGTCCCTTGTAAAACTCGACGGAGCGTGACAAGTGTCTGCATCCGAGTTTCAAAGCTTCTTTCAATAAGCTTTCATCAGAGTTCCGCGAAGGGCGCCAAGTGGCAACTACGGAAGGTTTTGATATGTTTTTCTAAAAACAGCGGAGCATGCCACGTGTCCCTTGTAAAATTCGGTAGAGCGCGACAAGTGTTTACATCCGAGTTTCAAAACTTCTTCCAATAAGCTTTCCTCAAAGTTCTGTGGAGGGCGCCAAGTGGCAACTGCAGAAGGTTTTGATATGTTTTTCTAAAAATAGCGGAATGTGCCACGTGTCCCTTGTAAAGCTTGACGGAAGCCGACAAGTGTCAACGTCCACGGTTTCTTCCTTTCGTTCCGTTATTGAGTAAGGACTGTGGTGGGCCCCGGACGAATTGCTAAAGTAAGCAGAGCGTGCCAAGTGTCATAGTCCGTGTGAATCCGAATGAGTTCCAAATGTTTCTATATTGTTTCTAAAGCTCAGCGGAAGCCGCCATGTGTCATCTTCCGTAGGACTCTCAAAAGGGTATCTAAAGCTTCTATAAGTTAAGTGGATACTGCCATGTGTCCTCGCCTATTTCACAGCGGAACACGCCACGTGTCACTTGTTGAGATCAGCGAAAAGCGGCCAAAGCAAGCGAGAAAGACACGAAAGAATTGCCAAGGAAGATGACGGACCCGAAGACGTCAAATTTGCAGCAATAAAATCGCTGTTGATCTTCGCAGACTTAAGCGCGAATTCGAAGAAATTCAAAGGCTTAAGCCCAGAAGGAAGACAAAGCCAGGAAGGGGCAAAAGAGCCAAGTGTAGAAACGGACAAAACAGTCCAAGTGGCGAAGGAAGGTGTCGACTCAAGGAGTTACTCCAGCGGTTGACACAGTGTCTATGAATTGGTCATCAAGAGGCGCGAACAGTGAACGGCGTGACCCATTTTTTTTCACTTTGCATTGATGAGCAGACAAGCCGCGTGAATGCCTTGGAGTGGTCTTGTTTGCAGACAAACGGCGTGGCCTATGTTAAAAATGCCTGAAGTCAAAACAGGAGCCGACACAACATTACCTATCAAGCGACTTCTTCCCAATTTTGGGAATGCACATGGGCCACTCGTAAAAGGGCGCCAAAAGTCTTTTCCAAGAGGGGCGCCTTTTGTTCTCTCTTCTCTATATATATTATAACTTCTCATTTTGAAAAGATATCTCTTAGCCCGTAAGGCAAAGCTCTGCCCAAAAATCTCTAGGTTTGTAAGGCAAAACTCTGCCGAATTTTACCTTGAATCAAGACTTAGCAATTTTTACCTCCATTTGAACTTGCACTCACGCATATGTCTATGTTTTATTTTTAAGTCATTTTATTTTATGCTTTCACAGAACGATTCCATCATGTCTAATGCATTGTGAAGTTTCTTCTTCTGCAGGTCTGCCAGAAGTGTCTACAGCAGGAATATAGGCACATGTGAACAGGCAGCCATAGTGTCTCAGAACACCTCTGATAGTTCTTCCTCCCTGTATCTCCAGAGGACCCCTAGCTCACTGATGCAGAAGAGTTTCCCATATCAAATGAAGTGTATGCCAGCATCTTGGTGAAAAGTGTATGTTTGAGCTAAGTAGATCAACTTTTTGGTGTATCACCTTTTAGTTTAGGTCTAGGTTCTGTTTTCAGCATCCTTCTCTCTTTTCAACCCTCCCCCCTTCTCCATTTATTTGCTAGTAGTAGGAAATCCAGGACCTAAAAGATACATTAAAAAGAGCTAGCCCTTATCTAGAGACTCTGCCCTCGGTTTTGCCAGGCCCACAAGCAAGAGGAGAGTTTCCATTGTTGCGTGTGGAAGGCAGGAGCTCAGCGTCCTGTCAAAGGTGCAATCCACTGCATCAACAAGGTGTAGCACGAGTGGTGGTACCATGGGTTGATCACATAAAGCCACAATCACATCCACTCATACGTGGAGTTTAATACTAGATTAAAATTTGACCCGAAAATCCATTTTCAGAAGTTAGCTCAACATAAACAAACCAATTCAGTAGAAGACTTTGTTGTTGATTTTCAAAAGCTTTTAGTTATGGTGCTTAATGTGACTAAAAGGAGGCTTGTGGTTTTATTCATACAAGGTCTAGTTGAACCACTTAGAGGCTTAGTGGGAAAGTTGGTTTTAGAACCAAAGACTATTATCGAGGTGAGGCAAAGAAAGCTCAGAAATAGGACTATTACAGAATATCTAGTACGGTGAAAGGATTTGCCACTTGAGGATGCTACTTTGGAGGGAGAGCAGATTTTACAGCACCCTGATTTGCATTTGCTTGTGGGCAAGAAAATTTCGAGAAGGGAGGACTGTAATGTCCCCATTCCTACGTAGGAGGCCTAGTAGGCTTATTTCAATCTTAGCCTTGGTCATACCCAAGAGGTTAGAGACGTTGGAGGCTATTGGGTATGGGTTACCGTTACCACCTTCAATTTATGTTATATTTCATCGTTGACTTAAGTGATGGGGACTAAGTGGTACTTTTTCACCATGGATCTTCTAATTTCATGTTGAGACAACTTAAGTCATATTTTTAGCATGTGCACAATAAAGTCACTTAAGTTATAGATTTATGCACATGGGTTTTTCCCAAAAGGGGCGTAGGGTTTCTTTTGAGCCATTGATCTTGCTTGGAGGTGATTTAATCTTGGGCGTTGGATTTTCTATCCCTAATTTGAATGATGGAAATTATTTCACCTTTTTGGAGTTGGATATATATTTTTCCCCTGAGATCATTTGGGGGGTATTCACACATTCAGACTTTTGGAGCTATTGCTATTAACAATCATTTTGCTTGTGGATGTCAAATTCTGCAAAATCCCTAGCTTCGGTGGTGAGAGATCTACTCCTACCTGGTAGATCATTTTTCGGTAAGGGTTTCCAATCCATATCCCTCGCGTATTGTTCGTATGATTCTGAACTAGGTTCAGATTTACAGATATAGATCAGCAATCAAAGATTTATTGGCAGCATTGATCATAAATTCAGATTTAGAGAAGAGGACAGCCCACCATCAACTGGGTATCCATTTATTTTCAGCTTTGAGGCAGTTGTGAGTCTTCCACAAGTGGGGCGACCTACCTGGAGATTTCAAGCAGTGATTTGGAAGGGTTTCAGTGGGCCTTTTCTGAATATTTGGGCGCTGGAGATTGTTATCACCATAAAGATGCCCTAGAATTCATTTCCATATTTTTTATTGTTATTTTGGAGATTAGGGTCAGTTGTATTTTTCTCTCATTTTTTGTCATAAAATAAAATCAGACCTTTGAGATAAAAACTATATCTCAGTTGTTTATTGTTCTCCATAATTTTCCACATCTTTTGAAGCTTCTAGGTATGGTTGAAAGTGATTATTCTGAAAGATATAAATTTTTCTTTATTTTTGTACCTTACTATGCTAAAAAAAAATCAGAACTACAGTTTTTGTTCTTTCTGAAAATTTATGAGTTTTAAGTGAATCCTAAAAAGGATATCTCAATGGTATTAGAGCCACCTTTCTTGCAGCCTATTGGATAGTGCATGAACGTATATTCCAGGAGGAATACACCTCGAAAGGAAGGTAAAAACATGGCATATAAAGAAGCGGAAGATCTGAATGAGGAGTTTATGAAGAAAATGTTCATCATCATGGTGAAACAATAGGAGACAACCGATCTTTATTTGAGCCAACTCACTCAGAATATGAATCGGATCAAATCTAGGAATAATAGGGAAAAGGGTGAGAACAACAATTTGGGGCACCAATCCCCCCATTCTTCTAACAAGCCTATGAGTCTTCATGAGCCTTTTTTCTTGAAAGATTCTAAAGCGTCACATATGGGACAACCAACAGATATACTTGAGGATTCTTGTTGAACAAAATACCAAACTTTGAGCAAGGGTTTCAGGGATAATATGTCATTTTCAGATTATTGCAGGATGAAGATTGGAAGCAAGCCCAAGAGAGATCATCACATGCTGGTACCTGAAATACAAAAGCGTTTGAGACATATTTCTATTTCGCACTTTGATGGTTCAAAGAAGTGTACCGCACGTTCATAGATACAAAGGTTGAAGACCTATTTCTGAAATACAAAAGCGATTGAGACAGATTTCTATTTCGCACTTTGATGGCTCAAAGAAGTGTACCGCACGTTCATAGATACAAAGGTTGAAGACCTATTTTGATTTGAACCCCATGCATGAGGATGCAAATAAATTTGCAATCCTACACCTTGAGGGAGATGCACATGATTGGTGGCATCCTGGACTAGTGACACAGAGACACATGCACATTACCACATACATGGAGTTCACATAGAGGTTGGAGGACAGATTTGATAGGAGAGACATGTTATAGCTTGAAATTGCACCTTTGTGGGAGAGTTTTTCAGGCTCTCCCACTTCCAGCCATAAGCATGGAAAAAACTTCAGGTTGTGGGTGTCCTATGGAGAGGTTGAGCCTCTAAGATTTTTAAAGAGGCTAGTTCCTCTCGGTGGATCACCTAAACTACTGTTGAAATAAAACTTTCACAGGGAAAAGGGTTAGAAGGGGGAAAAGGGCTCTTAAGAAAGCTAACCAGGCGATGCACCAATTTAAAATGGGAAACAACTATAATCTTGAACCCACACTAATTCTATAGAGGACAACACTGGATTACACAACCTCAAGATCAAGCTACTTGCATAATATTTCATGGAGGTTCAAGGAAGCGATGAATACAAACGGACAGGAGTTATAAGACTCACTGGAAGTTCACATTAATGGCAGAAAGAACACTCAACCAGACCTGCAAACAACATCGAAAAATCCTTAAACAAGGTCAGAAAGGAGGACCATGAACGAGGAAGACTCTCCTTCACGCGATGCCATAGTACACAACTCAACAGACACAAGTCCAAGGCAAGAGACAAGCAAAGAAATTTTTTTTATTGCATAAGAGGTGGTTCTTACAAATGCTTGGCAGGGTCAAGCCTACCCAGCTGAACATATCTTGTGATATCTCTAAGAGCATCCCGTCTCCCAAGAACATAAAAAACGTCTAAAAATTGGGAACCATTACAATAGCAAATCATGAGATATATATAGAGAAGAGGAGAGAGAAGAGGAAGAACTTTCGACAATGGAGAAAGGAAAGAAGTCACTTGTTGCCAATGATCGGGAATATTCCTTGTTGTCTTTGAGTTCTTTTTATTCAAAGCATGCAACTGCTTTGACTATGAGGTAACCGCCCAAGACCACTGCCAAGCTGCTCGAGCCCCTTACGCATTCAAGTCTCCTGCTAGAACTGACAAAGCCATGCCCGTGGTAGCTACATGTCCCCGCCAAGTGTAAACGATTCGACCCTTGCATTTAAGGCTTGGCGTGTTCTCTACTGCAACTTCGACTATCCCAGTCCGTTTTGTGCATATTCACTGATCCACCTGGACATGTCTATTCTTTATTTAACCACTTTGCATGTCGTAGACAAAAGGAGAAGTCCTTGTTGTCCGTTGATCTGTTGAGCTTGTTTGATGCGCATGTGCCACTTGTCCTTGACTAATTGGCCCTTTGGATTCCCTTGGAGAGGACTTGTCTTTTTGAGAACCCGAGAAGCACTTCTAAGACCAAATCGGGTTTTTGATGTCTATTTTGGGTTTCTGACTGCTCACAACTTATGAAGTAATTAAGTAGTGTTCCTTGGAGAACCCAAAATACACTGTGTTGACGCAGCGGATTGCACCCGGGGCAGGTGGCCGAGCTCCTACCTTCCACACGTCAAAATGGAAACCCCCCTCTCGCCTGTGGGACCGGCGAAGCTGGAGGGGAGAGTCTCTAGGTAAGGGCTAGCTCCCTTTGATGCATCTGAGTTGTTCCAATAAGTGTTAATACAGGTATATAGATATATAATGGGGGGATGAAAAGGGAGAAAGATTGCAGGAAAACAGAACTACTCTAAAAGAGGTGTTGCACCAAATGATTCGACCTACTCACACTCACACTTGAAACCATACAAACACATACATACACTTTAAACTGGCAAAAGGCCCAGGGTGCAGGAAATTAACAGGGAGGCTTCAACGGAACACACAGAAAACAGGGACTCACCATAGGTGTTGTGGAAAGGGCACACTGTATAGTGGCTTCTTCTGTCTCTGCGCTTCCAAGTGCAGCTCTCCTTGTCACTCACAGGAATGGCACCTTACAGACACTAGGTGCGTTGGTGTTAACCCTGTGAAAGCATTAGAAAGCAATGACTAAACACAAAACTGACACTCAAACACACACAGAGATATCTAACCAAAATAGAGGTAAAAATGCGTTTATTGATTTTAGGTGAAAATTTGCCAAGGCTTCGCCTTACAAAGGTGACCGATCCTTTCCAAATGACAAGTCTACAATATATACAGGAAGAAAGGAGGCCTTTTGGCGCCTTTTTTACAAATGACCCATATGCGTTTTGGGCATTGGGAAGAGGAAAGCCGCTCAAGAGTAATGCTATGTCGGCCCCTTGCTTCAAGGTGAAATTATGGGCCGCGTCGTTTGTCTGCAAAAGACTGCTCCTTTAAGGCATTTCGCGGCTTGCCTGCTCATTAATGCAGAATGGGGAAAGATGAGTTGCGTCGTTCATCGCCTATTCACGCCTCTTGGTAATCAATTGGCGGACACTGTTTCAACTGCAGATATAACTCACCTCCCTTTTGCCACCTGCGCTGCCTTCTCGGTTTCTGCTCCTTCGCCTCTCGGGTTACTCCTGCTAGTTCTTCGGCCCTCTAGACTTTAGTCTTTGAATTCCTTCGTGCTCACGCCATTTGTTTGAAAATCAACGGTTACTCATTCCTACAAAGTTTGACATCTGCGCGCCCATCGCTTTGAAACTCATAAGGCACTTTGAAATGCGGATGCCGACGCGTGGCGGCTTTCGCTGAGTTTATGATGGGGCACGTGGCAGTATCCGCTAAAACTATAGAAGCTTCAAACACCCTTGGAGAGTACTGCAGAAAATGACACATGGCGGCTTCCGCTCTCTTTAGCAGTTCGTCAGGGCCCACCATAGTGTTCGCGAGACAAAAGGGAAGAGGCGACGGGTGCTGACACTTGTCGGCTTCCGCCGAGCCTTGCAAGGGATACGTGGCGCGTTCCGCTTTCTTTAGAGAAAACATGTCAAAGCTTCCGCGATTGCCACTTGGTGCCTTCCGTGCTCTGGATTCCCTGGTGTGAAATTTGACGTCTGCGGGCCCGTCACAACTTGAAAACCAACGGCTTGTCTATCTTCTTAAATTTGACGGCTTCCGGGACGTCACCGTCTTTGGCAAATTCCTTCAAGCCTATTCTCAGGTTTTTTCTGCGGGTAATTTTCCCGCGGACAAAAAGTCCGCGAGAATTGTCTCAATCTTTTGCTATTCCTTCGAGTTCTTTGGCTTTTTTCTCTCCTGCGGCCTCCCCGAATTTCTTCGGACTTTTTGTCCAAAGGAATTCCTTCGGACAAAAAGTCCGAAAGAATTCATCCTTGTCTTTTGCTTTCAGGTTTTTTGTTATCCTTCGGCTGCCTTCGAAGTGCTCCCTACCCTCCGCAAGGGCTTTTGAACCCAGAACTGCCCTCTGCAAGAGCACTTGTCCTTCGGCTTTAGGACGCTCCCTTGAACCAAGCCATTGAACTGATCGATTGAACCAAAAATGGTTCAACGGTTCAACACTGCACGCCACTCATTCGTTGAACTGAGCCTTTGACCCTGCCACTTGAACCAAGTGTTTGAACCGTTCCTTTGAACCAACTGCTTGAACCAACCGCTTGAACCAAAAATGGTTCAACGGTTCAATGCTGCATGCCATTTGTTCGAACTGTGCCGCTTTAAAATAAGCCTTTGAACCTGTCGTGATGAACCAAAGCTTTGACCCATCCGATGAACCCTTTGATTAAACCAAAGGCCGATGAACCGATCGAGTGGACCGAGCATGAACCAAAACCGTTGAACTTTGCGATGAACTTTGCCGATGAAACAAGGCGAATGAACCAAGAGCATTGAACCAACGGCATTGAACTGGTTCAATGGTTCAATGGTTCAAAGATGCCAACCTTCTTTGTGAATTTCTTCAGACAAGAGCCCGAAGAAGCCTTGTAAAACCTAGCACTTTCTGAACTGATCCTTCATGCGCCAAAAGACTAACCTACAAAGTCCGTAGAAAAAACTCCTTTGCAGAATCTGTAGAAACTTCACTTGCAGAGTCAAACCTGCATAGTCCGTAGAAATTCCTGGACTTGTGCAAAATCGAAAATGAATTGGCCTAGAACAACAGGGGAAGAAGGGGACTGATTTTTGGCTAGTTGGGCAAAAAATGGTCAACACACTGCCCAAACTAAATCGGGCTTTCCAAACCCCACTACTTACTTCGGACTTATCATCACTGATTCCTCATGAAGTGAAATAAGTTGTGCTGCCTAGGAAACCTGAAGTTGTCTCCTTGCTTGACAAACCCGAAGTCTTCTAAGAGAAAGCTTGAAGTCTCTTGTTAAAAACTGAAGCCTTCTCCTTCCAATAACCCGAAGCTGTCTGTTGTCTGCTCCTGGAAGCCCTTAGTCGTTCTGAACTTGCCGCTTTTGCATGAATGTCCATCTTCTCACACTTAAGCAAAATTTTGGTATGTGGGTCATAAATGGCCAATATTTATGGCGACTTGCAGGGAAGCATGCCTGTTATGCTTGAAGAACCTAGCTCATGTTGCCTTGTCTAGTCCTCTGGGCATGGAGTTTCTGCTTCTGCAACTGTGTTGGTCTGAAACTGGATACAAGGTCGACCCTTGCTAGAACTCCCTCTTGAAGCAATGAGGACAGCACAAAACAACACAAAACAAAGTGCCCAAGGCACCAAAAGAAAAGAAACTAGCCGAGAACAAAACAAAAAACAACAACAAACAAATGTGCTTGAAACAACACTTGGAGGAATTTCAACAAAACTAATCTAATATATACATCCTAGAACTATATGTAGCCTTTCCTCCTAGATCAAAAGGAAAGTTTGATACTTTTCTTGCATTATGAGATAGGGGATTGAATAAGGCATACAACTGCTTGACCCTTGGCCTTGATGCTTGCTTCTTCTTTATTGCAACCATCAGCTTCTTCGTCACCATGTTCAATGAGAACCAACAGTGCCAAAAAGGTCAGCTATGTGAATCCAACGGATCTCAAGCTCTTCGAATGGCTCCTTAACTACAGCCTCCAATGGTGGTTCAACCAGGGAAACCTCTTTGATTTCTATGGCCTCCTCAATAAGACTAGGTTTGTTCATTATCTCATGTTTTTTAGGCTCATCAAGGAGTTGATAGCTTATTTCGAAGATCTAAAACAAGTCCATATTTGCAATGAATTCTTGAGGTGGCAGAGTTGGAAGATTGCCCACTCCATCCCCTTTGATCCGCTTGACAAAGATGCTCTCCTTAGCTACAACCAGATCATAGTTGCCTTGGAGAAGAACATAACCAGCTCCCAAGATCTCAAACAAGTCCTCAAATGAGCCTCTCAACTGATTGCGAACCTCTAGCTGCTCCATAAGTTCATCAGTTTGATCAGCTACTTCATTCATTTCCTCATCCTCTTCATCACATGGCATCCATTTTTTCCTTGTCATCGTCTTTTCCATCTTGGAAATCCATTCAGAGCAGTGGTCGAAGGAGGAGGTGATGTTTCTTGAAATCAGACAAGAAACCTTGCAACCTCCATTCCTTTCCCCTCAAAAGCCTAAAGCCTTTCCTTCATGGAGAGCCATTCAAGAAACAAAGAATCAGGAAGAGGAGGTGAGGGTGATCCAAGTAGAGCAACTTCAAGAACAAAATCAGAAACCTATGTTAGCTCCTCTGAACCTTTCTCACCTTGTTGAACATTTTCAAGAGCCTATTATACCACTCTTTGAGAAAGAGCCTCTCCTCTGTGAGGAAAACCAGAGAGATGCATCCAAAGACGCTGAGGAGGAGGATATCATGAGCAACTATGAGGAAGAAATCACCATAGGGTCCCCCATTGGTCTGCAAAAGATCAAAGCAACCTTCTTGAATGAAGGAGAACATATTGAAGACTCTTTTGCAGTAGTGCATGAAGTAGATTGCACTATTGAGGATGCAAAGATACCACCTTATGTTAAGAATGAAGGGGTCGAGGCTGTCAATTCCCTGGATGAGTTGCCACGTGATAAAAGGGATGAGGAAATGAATGAAGTAGTTGATCAAACTGAGGAAATTATGGAGCAGCCAGAGGTTCCCAATCAGTTGGAGGGCTCATTTGAGGACTTGTTTGAGATCTTGGGAGCTGGTTATGTTCTTCTCCAAGGCAACTATAGTTTGGTTGCAGCCAAAAAGAGCATCTTTGTCAAGTGGATCAAAGGGGATGGAGTGGGCAATCTTCCAACTCTACCACCTCAAGAATTCATTGCAAATATGGACTTGTTTCAGATCTTCGACATAGGCTATCAGCTCCTTGATGAGCCTAAAAACCATGAGATAATGAACAAACCCAATCTTATTGAAGAGACCGTAGAAATCAAAGAGGTTTGTCTGGTTGAACCACCATTGGAAGCTACAGTTACGGAGCCATTCGAAGAGCTTGAGACCCTTTGGATTCACATAGTTGACCTTTTTGGAGTTGTCTGGTTCTCATTGAACATGGTGACGGAGACGCTGACAGTTGCAATAAAGAAGCAGGCATCAAGGCCAAAGGTCAAGCAGTTGTATGCCTTATTCAATCCCCTATCTCATAATGCAAGAAAAGTATCAAACTTTCCTTTTGATCTAGGAGGAAAGGCTACATATAGTTCTAGGGTGTATATTTTAGATTAGTTTTGTTCAAATTCCTCCAAGTGTTGTTTCAAGCACATTTGTTTGTTGTGGTTTTTTGTTTTGTTCTATGCTAGTTTCTTTTCATTTGGTGCCTTGGGCACTTTGTTTTGTGTTGTTTTGTGTTGTCCTCATTGCTTCAAGAGGAAGTTCCAGCAAGGGTCAGCCTTGTATCCAATTTCAGACCAACACAGTTGCAGAAGTAGTGACTCCATGCCCAATGGACTAGGCAAGGCAAAGTCGCTGGGTTCTTCAAGCATAACAGGCATGCTTCCCTGCGAGTCCCCAGAAATGTTGGCCATTTTTGGCCCACATACCAAAATTTTTCTAGTTTGAAGAAAATGGACATAATTCAGGAAGAAAATAGCAAAGTATTCAGACTTCGGGTTTCTAAGGGCACAGTGCAAACCGGGTTTCCAATGGTGCTTGACTTCTAAATGTTTTATAAGTAGAAGTAATTTAGGTTTACGAACCCGAATTACTCATGGTCAGTGCAGATCAGATTCTCCAAGGTGAACGACTTCAAGCTTTCTCTTAAAGGCTTCAGGTTCTCTGACGAAGATAACTTTGGGTTTTCAGAGGAGCACTACTTAAAAAAACCTTATAAGTAATCAGCAGTCGAAACCCCGAAGCAAGAAAGAAGGCTTGGAAAGCCCGATTTGGTCTGGGCAGTGTATTTCGGGTTTCTAGGGGTGCACTACTTAGTTCTCTTTATAAGTTGCAAGTAACAATAAGTCTGAAGTAAGTAGTGAGGCTTGGAAAGCCCAATTTGGTCTGGGCAGTGTATTTCGGGTTCTCCAAGGAGCACTACTTAATTACTTCATAAGTTGTGAGCAGTCAGAAACCCAAAATAAGTAATGAGACATCAAAAGCCCGATTTGGTCTTAGAAGTGCCTCTCGAGTTCTCAAAAAGACAAGTCCTCTCCAAGCGTAAATCCAAAAGGCCAATCAGTCAAGGACAAGTGGCACAAATACATATAGCTCACTTCCAGAACATGCAAAGTGGTCAAACAAGGATTGGACGCATCCAGGTGGAGCAACGAACATGCAAGGACCAATTGGGATAGTCCAAGTTGCAATAAAGAACTCGCCAAGCTTTAATGCAAAGATCAAAATACTCAGACTTGGCAACGACATCCAGCTACCCGTGACATGGCTTCTCAAATACGCCAAAGAGAGACTTGAATGCAGGAATGGCTTGAGGAGATTGGGACTATCCTGGGTGGTGCATTTCATGGTCAAGGCAGTGGCGACAACAGCGGTCCCAATTCAACGACTTTCCTTCTCTCATTTCTGCCATGCAACGCTCTCTCTCTCTCTCCGTTCTCCATTGTAAGGGTTCCCAATTTTTAGACATTTATCTTCCTGGGAGATGGGACACTCTTAGAGATATCGCAAGATATGCTCAGCTAGTTAGGCTCGACCCTACCAAGCATTTGTAAGAACCACCTCTTATGCAATAAAGGATTTTTCTTTGCCTGTCTCTTTCCTTGGACTTGTGTCTGTTGAGTTGTGTACTCTTGCATCGCGTGAAGGAGAGTCTTCCTCATCCATGGTCCTCCTTTCTGACCTTGTTTAAGGATTTTTCAATGCTGTTTGCAGGTTTGGTTGAGTGTTCTTTTCACCATTAATGTGAACTTCTAGTGAGTCTTAGAACTCCTCTCCATTTGCATCAATCGCTTCCCTGAACCTCTCCATGAAATATTTATGGAACCAGCTTGATCTTGAGGTTGTGTAATCCAGTATTGTCCTCTGCAGAATTAGTGTGGGTTCAAGCTTATAGGAGTTTCCCATTTTAAATTCATGCATTGCCTAGTTAGCCTTCTTAAGAGCCATTTTCCCCCTTCTAACCCTTTTCCCCGTGAAAGTTTTATTTCAGCAGTAGTTTAGGTGATCCGCCGAGAGTAACTAACCTCTTTAAAAATCCTAGAGGCTCAACCTCGCCATAGGACACCCACATCCTAACGTTGTTCCCATGCTTATGGCTAGAAGTGGGAGACCCTGAAAAACTCTCCCACAAGGGTGCAATTTCAAGCTATAACAAGACCCTAATAGGTTCTTCAAGGAATTGACTCACTTGAGACAGACAGGTTCCTTAGATGTCTACATTGCAGATTTTTAGAGACTCTCAGTGATGGTTCCTGATATTTTAGAGATGAGGTTGACTTCATTATTCATAGCACGATTGATGGATACTTTGGCTGGATTAGTGAAGGCATTTGAGCCTCCTTCATTACATGAGGCCATTAGGAGAGCTCGAGATTTGGATTCGTCTACTCCAAAGTCTAGATTTCCACCCAGGGTTCAGCAAAAAGTGCCTCCACCTAGGCAAGATGATAGGAGACAGGACTCGGCTAGGAAGCCATTCATTTCACCAGAACTTAGGGAGGAGTTGGGGTGAAAGAAACCATGTTTTGATTGCCGTCAACCATGGACACATGGACACAATTGTTCTGGGAAGAGCAAGGCTCAATATATTGAGGTCTATGAGGACAGTGATGATGAGAAATAGGAGGTATTAGAACCTCATGAGCTTGATGATTGTGATGCATTGGATAGTGTTGATGTCGAGACTGCAGAGGAGAATTTTCCTGCCGAGACCATAGCTACATTGTCTAGTACCCCCAAGTACAAGGCATTCAGGGTTCATGGGGTTATGAAGGGGCAACGTGTGGTGGTGCTTATTGATAGTGGGGCCACCCACAACTTCATTGATGCTACTTTGGTAGAGAGACAGGGCCTGCAGATAGAATATTTTGAGGGCTTCAACGTGGTGGTAGCCAATGGTAAATCCATGAGATGCACACGGAGGGTTCCACAGCTGAGCATCACTATGGGTAACTATACAGTTACTGATGATTTCTATATTATTGGTATTGGAGAGACCAACATAGTACTTGGAGTGCAATGGCTTCACTCACTTGGTGAGTTTTGGACTAACCTCTAGACGATGGAGCTAAAGTTTAAGTCCAAGGGCAGGAATGTGGTCTTGAGAGGATTATCTTCAAATGCACCCCGAGTGGTCATGACCAAATGGGGGGAGAGGCTAGTAAGGCACAATGATGTGAATTGGGCAATTCAGTGCTTGGTTTTGACCAAGAGTTCGGATTATGATAGGCCAGAGTATCATGTTGATGTCCAAGCCCTATTAGACAAGCACAATGTAGTTGTCAGCGATATACCTTCAAGTTTACCCCCAAATCGAGGGTTTGAGCATGTGATCGAGCTTGAGGACAGCAAGCCCATGGTCACAAATCCTTACCGTCACCCCAAACAGTTTAAGGATGAGATTGAGAGGACCATACGTGAGCTCCTAGATATGGGACATATCAGGGCCAGTTTCAATCCCTTTGCTTCTTCAGTTGTTTTGGTAAAGAAAGAAGGATGGAACAATGCATGTGCATATATTACCATGCCTTGAATAAGAAAACCATTAAAAATAAGTATCATGTGCTTCGCATTGATGAGCTATTGGATGAGCTACATGGTGCAATCTATTTTTATAAAATAGATTTGCGATCAAGATACCATCAGATCAAGGTCAGGTAGGGGGATGTGCAGAAGACAACTTTCAGATGCCACTACGGTCACTTTGAGTTTCTTGTGATGCCATTTGGTTTATCTAATGCACCCACTACATTTCAGTCTTATATGAATCATGTGCTCAACCACCACCTGCGGAAGTTTGTGTTGGTATTCTTCGATGACATTTTGCTCTATATCAGGACATGGGAGGATCACATGAGACATGTTGATGAGGTATTGGGTATCTTGGAGGCTAGCTCGCTATATGCGAAGGCTTCTAAGTGTGAATTTGGCATGTTAGAGTTATTATACTTGGGCTATGTGATTGGAGGAGGAGTCAAGGTTGACAAGGCAAAGATTTAGGCGATTTTGGATTGGCCACTACCGAGGACTTTGACACATTTGAAAGGATTCTTAGCTCGCTCTATGAGAGTCGAAAGTTGAGTGTTGTGGAGAAGGGTTACTCAATTTACGACAAGGAGATGTTGGCCATTATGCATTCATTGGTCAAATTCAGGCAATATCTTGTGAGTAGTAGATTCATGGTTCGTACAAATCACAATAGTTTGAGGTTTTTCTTGGGGCAGAAGAATCTCAATGATCGCCAACAGAGGTAGGTGAACCAAATACATGCTTATGACTTTGACATAGAATAGACAAAGGGTAAGAATAATGTGATAACTGATGCTTTATCTAGGAGACCTTACCTTGATTCTATGATTAGTTTTATGTCGAAGATTTCAACTGATTGGAAGGCTCACATACTTGAGTATTCCAAGACTCAATTTGCATGTGAGATCATGGATGGCATTATCCAAGATGACAGATACAAAGTCTTGGATGACCTCATATACTACAAGGATAGGATTTTTCTTGTACTAGAGTCCAAGATGAAGGACAAGATCCTTCAAGCAGTGCATGATACACCTTTAGCGGGACATCCTAGGTATTTTAAGACCTACAGATACATCAAAGAGAGGTTCGCATGGAAAGGGTTAAAGGATGATGTCCTTAGCCATATTAGGGAGTGTTTGGTTTGTCAGCAAACTAAAGCAGAGCGTACTTTTCCAGCAAGACTTCTACAGCGTCTTCCCATCCCTGAGTAGAAATGGGAGAGCATATATGTGGACTTTGTTACAAGCCTTCCTTCAATACATGGGCACGATTGCATCTATGTGGTGGTTGATCGGTTGACCAAGTGCTCATTTCTTTTCTATGCCTTTTCGGCATAAGGCACCACAGGTAGCACAAACATTCTTCAAAAGTGTTTTTAGGCTTCATGGCTTGCCTAAGAACATTATTAGTGTTTGAGATGGCCGTTTCATGAGCACATTTTGGTAGGAGATTTTTCAACTAGCAGGTATGAAGTTGACTCCTAGTACAAGATATCATCCACAGACAGATGGGTAGACAGAGATAGTCAATAAGTGGATAGAGGGCCATTTGTGTAGCTATGTAGCAAGACATCAGTAGGCATGGATTAGATGGCTACACTTAGGTGAATATTGTTACAACACCACCTATCAAATAAGTATTGGCATGTCTCCCTTTCGTGCATTGTATGGGTATGATGCCTTATCGTTCATGCACCTGGTATTATCAAATAGCTGAGCTCTCAAAGCTCATGATTGGTTACAAGAGAACCAAGATATTCTTAAGGCCCTCAAGGAGAATTTGCAAAAAGCACAGAATCAACAAAAGGTTTATGCAGACAGGCACAAGGTTGAGAGTTCTTTTGAGGTAGGGGATTTGGTCTTTCTACAATTACAGCCCTATAAGCAATCCTCACTTAAGAAGAGTGGTATTGAGAAGTTGAAACTGCAATTTTATGGGCCATACAGGGTAATACAGAGGGTCGAGGTAGTTGCATATGAGTTGGAGCTTCCAAAACAAAGCAGTATTCACAATGTCTTCCATGTTTCATGCCTCAAAAGGGCACTTGGACAATATATTGTGTCGTCAATAGAGTTGCCACCGTTGGACAAGGAGAGAAAGTTGGTTTTAGAACTAGAGACTATTATCGAGGTGAGGCAAAGAAAGCTCAGAAACAGGACTATTATAGAATATCTAGTGCGGTGGAAGGATTTGCCACTTGAGGATGCTACTTGGGAGGGAGAACAAATTTTACAGCATCCTAGTTTGCATTTGCTTGTGGGCAAGCAAATTTCGGGAAGGGAGGACTGTAATGTCCCCATTCCTATGCAGGGGGCCTAATAGGCTTATTTCAATCTTAGCCTTGGTCATACCCAAGAGGTTAGAGATGTTGGAGGCTATTGGGTATGGGTTACGGTTACCTTCACCTTATGTTACATTTCATCATTGACTTAAGTGATGGGGACTAGGTGGTACTTTTTCACCATGGAGCTTCTAACTTCATGTTGAGATAACTTAAGTCATATTTTTAGCATGTGCACAATAAAGTCACTTAAGTTTAGATTGATGCACATGGGTTCTTCCCAAAAAGGGCATAGGGTTTATTTTGAGCCATTGATCTTGCTTGGAGGTGATTTAATCTTTTGGGCATTGGATTTCCCATCCTTAATTTGGATGGTGGAGATTATTTCATCTTTTTGGAGTTGGATATATATTTTCCCCTAGAGGTCATTTGGGGGTTATTCACACATTAAGACTTTTGGAGTTATTGCTATTAGCAACCCGTTTGCTTGTGGAGGTCAAATTCTGTAGGATCCCTAGCTTTAGTGGTGAGAGATTCACTCCTAACTAGTAGAGCATTCTTTGGTGAGGGTTTCCAATCCATATTCCTAGCTTGTTGTTCGTGTGATTCTAAATTGCGTTCAGATTTGCAGATATAGATCAAGAATCAAAGATTTATTGACAGCATTGATCAAAAATTCAGATTTAGAGAAGAGGACAGCCCACCATCAACTGGGATCCATTTATTTTTAGTTTTGAGGCAGCTGTGAGTCTCCCACAAGTGGGGCGACCTACCTAGAGATTTCAAGCATCAATTTGGAAGGGTTTCAGTGGATCTTTTCTAGAGATTTCGGAACTGGAAATTGTTATCATCATAAAGATGCCCTAGAATTCATTTCCGTCATTTTTCTATTGTTATTTTGGAGATTACGATAAACTGTATTTTTCTCTCATTTTCTTTCATAAAATCAAATCAGACCTTTGAGATAGAAATTATTTCTCAGTTGTTTATTGTTCTCCATAATTTTTCACATCTTTTGAAGCTTCCAGGGATGGTTGAAAGTGATTATTCTGAAAGATATAAATTTTCCTTTATTTATGTACCTTGTCCTAAAAAAAATCAGAACTACAATTTGCATTTTTTTTGAAAATTTCTGAGTTTTAAGTGATATCCTAAAAGGTATATCTCATTCATCCTCAAACCTAAATCCAAATGGTGAGGGTGAAATTTCATCCTCACAATTCGTTCCAATTATAAGGGTTTTCGTCATATGCTGAAAACCGATGAACTGGAAGATTCAATCAATTGAGAAATATTGATGATAAAATTTTAATAATTGACAATGAAGACAACTCAATATATATGCTCAATTGTCATTTTTAGGGTTAGGATTATACTTTTCACTTTCACCCTTTTCTTTTATTTTCACATTTCCCTTTTCTCACCATTTTATTTTATTTCTAATAATAATAAAGTAATATTAAGTTGTCACTTTTTTTTTAAAAAAATAAAAAAGTAAGTTATTTAGACAACTAAAAATATTAACTTTATTATTTTTTTACTTTATTTGAAAAAGGGGGCATGAAAAGGCGTTTGCTCAAGTTTCTTCCTTACTCTTTTAAAATTTACTCTCAAATCATCTTTACTCATTAACTCCATGATTCATAGGCTATGCATCAAATAGTATCTGTAAAATATTAATTCTTCCCAATAGACTGGCAAGATTACCAACTTTGATATCACTGTAATGTCCCTTTCTGGACAAATTTGAACAATTCTGGATTTTAAGTAAACTCTTATTTTCTAAATTGGCAATTTAAATAAATGATTCTACAATTGCTTTCAAAGATATAACAAAATTGTAATTTCACAAGTATAAATTTTATTTCAATTCTTTAATTTTTTTACAAAATGGGTTTATTGCCAAAATCAAATTACAAAGGACTGCTAACAATATTTATGAAATTCCAACCTTATACTTGCCGCTAAAAGGCAATGTGTTGCTGCTAAAATGCTGGACTTTATTCATTCTTATTCCTACAAACCCTGATCTTTAAAAGGGCAAAAGAATATTTTACAAAACTCTTGTGAACCCCTAGTTATCTCTAGAAACCCTACTGTCAATTGCATTCTCTGTATTGGGTGACCGAAACCCTATTGTAAGCTATGATCTTATTTCTGCCAAAAAACTCAATTAGCGGTACTGTAATAAATGATATGTCCAGTCTGTTGTCACTTTAGATTGCGATCTGTAGTCAAAACATTAAGCCCTATGACGAAAACTTACAAATCTGAAACCCTAGTGCTCTACTGAATTGATATTTGAAGATTTTGATGTATCACACTCATAATTTTTTGATGTCACCTCAAAGGTTTAAAGGGCTTTCATCCTCAAACCTAAATCCGAATGGTGAGAGATTTCGTCCTCACAATTCGTTCCAACTATAAGGGTTTATGTCATTATGTTGAAAACTGATAACTGGAAGGCTCAATCAATTGAGAAATATTGATAATAAAAATTGAATGATTTAAAATGAGGACTCTCAATATATAAACTCAATTGTCACTTTTAAGTTTAAGGTTATGCTTTTAGGTTTAAGGTTTTAGTTTTCACTTTTACCCTTTTATTTTATTCTCACTTTTCCCTTTCTCACTTTTTTCTTTTATTTCTAATCATCATAAAGTGATATTAAGTTCACTTTTTTTTTTAATAAAATAAAAAGTCAGTCACTTAAACAACTTAAAATAGTAACTTTATTAATTTTTACTTTATTTGAAAAAGGGGACATGACAAGATTCAACCACAAACTACCATTTCCAATTTACATTTTGTAGTGATGGGTGACATCTCGCTTGGAAAAGGACTAGACTCAACTAAGTACAGACTTGTCAGAGACCAACTATGACCAAAAGCCCAAATTTTTGGAAAAAGTGTACATGAGACTTGGGAAATTTGGGGGGATAACATATCGCCAACCCAACAATCTGAAGGATGGAGAAGTACACAAAAAGGGACACACATGATGGTTTATCTCCTGCGTCGAGTTTGATCAGTTCAACTCTCAATGATTTGGGCCACCTTGGGATGGAGAAGATACTTCATGACCTTTGAGTTACAAACTCACCTTCATTGCACATTTTATTTAATAAGATACCAATCTCAAGCATGGGTAAGAATTCCAAAACGAGTGTTCTAAATCCTAATAATTCTGCAATTGGGAGAGCTACATGACATAGTTGGGGAGGCATGAGTAATTCCATGGAGTTGCACTTGGATATCTGTATATCTATTTTGTACATGGATTGAACTCAATGTCAATTCCATGAGGCACCACATTCCACGTTAGGGTTTTCCCACAATGGCTTTCAATAGGGTAAATTGTGTTGAGTATTCTTGTGTATGTATGCATTTGAGATCAATTCCTCTCATGTTATGAGAATTATCGTGGAATGTATGAAATCTGGGTATGCAACAGCACTTTAACCATTAGTTCTTGATGTAGTGGCCATAAATCTAATTCTTATGGTCGTGTACAAGATGTAAGCGCATTCACACATTCCAATTCCACATAATTGGATGTATGTGCCAGCTAAATGTTGCATCTCACATCTCAATTTGGGCCTTGTATTCTGAAGTCAGTAATAATTCATTGAATAAGCAACATGAAAGCATTTGTAAATTTGTGGTAGCAAAGTCTTCATAAACTTTAAGGATCATTTAGGCGCTTACAAACTTGGCTAAAACAATTTGCACTAGTTTGACTCCTTCAAATAGACATGATATCTTATATGGTAGCCAAAGTATTATAATGTATTGACTCCTCTTATAATGTATTGACTCCTCTTATGGTATTGATTATCATTGACGATCAAACATAGAACTCCAAGTTCAACTTATGCACGGTCTTAGTGACTTTTCTTTCTTGAGTAGAGAGTTAGTATAAAAGGGGCATTGATTTATGGGCATCCCTCTACTTACATAAGAGATACTCCTACCGGATTTGAACCTAATTCATATCTACAAGAAGAGACACAACATACTGCTAGGACCTGAATATCCTGGCATGCTAGTCTTAGTGAATGTTATTACATCTAGATTCATATCCTGTTCGATAATAGCATTAAGTAGTTTAAAATGGCATCATCAGATTTTTAATAAATTAGGTAGAAGTTTTTTAAAATGGCATCATCAAATTTTTAATGACTTAGAAGTTTATTATTGTGTGACACTTTAATTACATTATTTATAGATATTTGTTGACATTATATTTTGTGAGCAGTCTCAATCCATAATTGATGCCATACTCGTATATCATCAAAATTTGCTTACCTTACGTAGATCATTATTATTACACAGGTAGCAACCTTGATTTATGATCACATTGGTCACTGTCTTAAGTACATTTTTTCTCCTAGACATCTCAATGCATTCAAACTCATAAAATTAAGATAAGAGCAAAGACAAAAGCAACACATGAAATATTGACAAAGCTTGACCTTGATTGAATTGGGAATGAAGCCATTGTGAAGGCAATCTTCAGCGAAACATATCCATTCATCAATATAAGCATGCAGTTGAGGACCAACATGAACGAAGAATTCCCGTAATATCAAAGCCTCATAGCGAACGACCAATTGATTCTGAAGAAAAACACGCAACCTAAAGGTCAAATCTTTACATGTGGTTTTACAATATATTAGAAAATTATATTCAAAGCCATGGAGAAAAAAGAGGCCCCAAGTATAGTTAAAGGAATGAAACTACACAGCAGATTTGCATTTTGTAGCTAGAGATTTTTTGATTTACATAAACATTTCTAACTGTTTTATCTTTTGTATCATTAAAGCTATTCATTTGAATCTGATAGGAACCCCATAAAAAGAGTTGGCATACTTTTCATTAATGTGTGATCAAATATGCTCTTAAGAATTATCTTTCTAGTCTGCAAAAAGGAAATGTAGGCATACCATTCATCACACCTAGCTTGTGCTGCATTCCACCATCGTATAAATGCACAAAAGTGAAATTGATTCTATTCCAACAATTATATGCATCCTTTGAAATGAATCATTAATAAAATTAGATTGAAATTTAATTTCAATTTTTTATGCAAGTTCTCAAAGC
Organism: Torreya grandis; assembly: GCA_037957365.1. Taxonomy (NCBI): domain Eukaryota; kingdom Viridiplantae; phylum Streptophyta; class Pinopsida; order Cupressales; family Taxaceae; genus Torreya; species Torreya grandis. The sequence continues at coordinate 808,982 of JARHVA010000103.1, forward strand.
ATGTGCAAGTAATGATATTACAATTTCAAATTACTTAACTATAACCTGCATCGTATATGACCCACTTCGCTCTTTCATTTGTTTAAAGTACGAAGAGTTTTTTATAGAAGGGGGCTAAAATAAAAGCCGACAATTTCCTTATGATAGAACAAAGGCAACATAGAGAGACAATAAATGAGGCTAACTTGGATGCAAGCATACCCAAACACCAAGTGTAGGAGCATATGGTAAATTAAAAATAGTTTGTGACAGAGATATGCCTTTTAGGGCATTCCATATGACAACCAAACATCCTATGGATTTTGTTACAGCCTCAAACATAAGAAATAAAGTTTTTTGAATCTTGGTACTGTAGCATTTGAGCCTATAGATCAAAGCTCAAGCTCCAAATAGAGAAACCCACATTGTCTTAAGAAAGATCCCAGCATGAAAGCCTAACAAAGACTAGAAAAGAGTGCAATAAAGACAAATAGAAGTTGCCTACTTTGTGTTTAGATCCAAAAAGGATTAAAATTATCAAGTTGGCCTGCATGTAGCTCCCTTAGTGTTTGAAATAGCATATGCTAGACGGAATTGGGCTAAAACAACCACATTGCAATTAAAAATCCCCGTACAAAGGAGAAAAAACCATAGCGAGCCAAAAGCTCCACTGAAGATAATGAATTGACCAACTAAAGCATAAGTATGCACCATACGCTAACAAATTCATCCTAGATCAGCATAAGAAGCATCATTCCGGCAACCATTTTCACCACAAACTAATAGAAATAATTCATGAGATCTCTCCTCTAGATTCCCATCATTAATTGCACCTTATTACTCTTGTACAGCAACTATTTAGATTGGAGGAAAATCTGTTTTTCAATGTTACAGTTAATGTAAATTGGTCTAGGAGGTGGCAGCTCTCTCACAGAAGTATTATCTTTTATTCTCACTGTCCTAGATAAGCAGTGCCATGCTTCTAAGGTGTGTCTTTGTAAATAAGGTATCTTTCAGCTCTCATTATGCTTTTCTTATTCGATCGAAATTAGTCTCTTTGTAGATATTGCAGTTGAATATTTTGGCTTGGATACATGAATTGTATATGTGATAAGAAGGTTCAAACACATACCAAGGAGTTTTTTCTTTTGAATCTTGTTTCCGAATGAGGAAGATTTAGGCTGCTTGGTCTATTCTAAATAAGAATTTCAAATGGCAGAGGGGGTCCCTCGATGTCCCTAGGCCCTTCCTTCAAACAAGAATTTACTAGAGACCAATAAGCTTCCTTCTCAAAAGTTATGGAAGCAATGTTCAATGCAGTAATGAAACAAGAGGACAGAACGAATCAAAAATCCCACAATGTGTCTCTGGAAACCATGGATCATAACCCAATCCTACAAGGGGAAGTGTGCATGTGGCAATAAATTACCATGATGTGAAAGCTAATAGGGCATGAAGATTAATTTTGGATATTCACAACAGTTGGCAAAGGAATACAGCAAGAAAATTGACAACATGGTTTTTTTATCAGAAAGGTTACCTCTACTAGAGTTTGGTGAATGATTTGTTTTAGAATCAAAGAGTTTTTTCTTCTGAATCTTCATTCTGAAAGAGGAAGATTTGGGATGCTAGGTCTATTCTAATTAATAATGTCAAATGGAAAAGAGGGTCCACCTTCTCTCCCTAGGCCCTTCAAAAGATAATTTACTAGAGATCAATCAGCTTCCTTCTTGAAGGTTATGGAAACAGTGACCGATGTGGTGATGCAACAAGAGGAAGGAATGAATCAGAAAGCCTACAATGTGTGTTTGGAAGCCATGGATCATAACTTGACTCAACCAACATTTTAGGGGAAGATGTGCATGTGGCAAAACTTAGCCCAATGTGAACGTTAATAGGGCATGAAGAATAATTTTGGATATTCACAAAAATTGGCCAAGGAATAAAACAAGAAAATTGACATTTTTTGTATATTGGAAAGGTTGCCTCTACTAGGGTTAGGTGAATGATTTGTTTTAGAATCAAGAGTTTTTTCCTTGAAAACTTGTCTTCGAATGAATAAGATTTGGCCTGCTTGGTCTATTCTAATTAAGAATATCAAATGGTAGAGAGGGTCCACATGATCTCCCAAAGCCCTTCCTTCAAACAAGAATTTACTAGAGCTTAATCAACTTCATGTTTTACCCTAAATTTTATTTAACAATTAATATGTTGTACAATAGGTATAAAACTTGAGAGATCAAAATGCTAAAAATATATAGTTATTAACAATTATGACTACAACTTGTTAAATATAGAAACATGTTCTCTTTTAAAAACACTAGAAGGAATATACTTAACTTAGATCCGTGTCCCTAGGTAACTGTTTTGGATATTTGACAATGGAAATCAAAAAACAAAACTGTGACTACTCAGAATTAGGAACAAAATTTGAAGATGTTTCTGGACAAGTCCACTCTCTCTAGACAGCAGCACAAGCCGATCGTGTCTGTTGACTGCAGACTTGTTCAAGTTGACTGTGACTAATGTCTAATAGTGAAAAGCAAAGTCAAAATTGTGACAACTTAGGATCAAAAATAAAATTTGAAGATGTTTCTGGACAAGACTGTGCTCCCTGGATAATAGCACAAGTCGATCGTGTCCATTGGTTGTAGACTTGTCCGCATTGACTATGCAGAAACTATGACTCTTCCGCATTTTGCACCTATGTCTACTAAGAGGGCTGAGATATTATGATATTGCCGAGCAAAAGTCATCGTTTTCCTTCCCTTTGCTTTGGAAACCCTAAAGGTCTTGTGAGAGCTTGAAACCTACAAAAAAGAGGGGGAATGTAATGGGCTAAGCTGACCCCAATCACCCCCTTCATGACTAATGGTTGCGTACGTATCTAGATACTCCTAAGAGAGAATCAAGCCATACGTAGTTCTCTCACCTAGAGTGATTGTGCAGTTGCGCTCCTTAACTATATGTATGCAGCAAAAACATTGGCTTTGACACTTAACAATGATAGCTTTCGACCTACTTTGATATGCTTTAGACTTGGCTTATGACTGCTCCTTGTGAATGATCTTGAATTTGGAAGGAATAAGACATATTTTCTCAATGTGTAATAATGTATAAATGCTCAATAGATAGTGTCAATCTATAAATAATTAATAACCTTCGATTTGTATTTATAATGAAACATTTTGATTATTTCTTTTAGTCGACCTTATAAAACATGCAAGAAGATGCAAAAAAATATTTCGAATTTGGAAACTAGCCATTATTGACGAGTGGACGAGATCACACTAGGCAGACATGTTTACTACTATCTCGGAGAATCAAGGACAAATGTCTTGAATTGGAGGTAACCTAAGAGTAATGTAACAGAAGTTTGAGCATTAACTTGGAAAGTTCTATGTAGTAGTGAAAATGAACAGAGCTTCAAGCCCGCACATAGATAAATGACTTAGAGAAATGACGAATAAAAGTCATGTATCTAAGTGTAAGTCGACTGGTTTACAATGTGTCAAGAGTTAACATTGTCAAGTACTAGTGACCAAATTTAGGTATCTACATTTGCCCCGCCTTTATTCTAGTAATGAAATTGCTAAAGTAAAGAAAAAAGAAAATCATGACCTGAGTGTGTACAACACACTTTTTCTTTGATAGGAACCTTCAATTATGTAGGGCTCTCAATAGCAAACCCTACAACAACACATGAACTAGTCCTTGTTCATATTTGATATTTGAAAATTTTGAAACTCTAAACTTGAAAATTGAAAAAAGAACAAGGACTACACCTATATGGAGATGAAACCATGTTGCTCAGCGACTTGTAAAAGCATTGGAGAAGCATGCCCCCTTGTCGAAGCACTTGGAGAATTGAGTTATTGATGAATTAAGTGTGATCAACACCAATTTTGAATAACTAAACAAGCCCTTGATTTGGAAAAATGCATATTCCAACTCTCATGAATGGGGAAAAGTACCCAATAAACTAATCTAAAGAAGGTAGAACCACAATGGGTTCGCTAGAAGTGATGCCTAGGTCATTAAGTGTCATTAAACTCGAACCTACATAACCTGTAATAGAAGATGGAACCACACAAAATTCGCTAGAAATAATGCTAAGGCCATTGAGTGTCATTAGACTTGAACGTACATTACTTGTAATAGAACAAATCACACTGCTACAGACGAATCTATATTTTATTTGCATGATTGAAAGAGAATGAAGAATATTCATATCCCCTTCATGACCTCAATGACAATAAATTTGAATTGAAATAAACATTTGCCTTTGAATTTTTAAAATATATTGTATTTGATATGTGCATGAACCAATATCATCATGCAATTGACTTTTAAAATATAGATATGTGCATGAACAAGTATCATGCTCCTAAATCTGTGCCAAATGATATAGAATACCACGCATCTATATGCTCAACTGTAACTGTATTTGTAATTTGTTATCTTGTAATTGTTTAGTATATGCATTCGGGTGTGTATGAGTATGTACTCAAATCTCTATAAAGTGAGGGCATATACATGTCATATGCTCCCGTAATCTCTATTTGATGTGCCAATTTTTGTCATATATCTGATTTTTGAATTACTTTGAATCTTTGAAACTTGAACTTTGAATCTTTAAAACCTATGTTTTGAATTTTTCAACCCTGTACTCTGTCCTAAATCTAACTTTGTCTCTTCATAGAAGCTTGGATCTTTTAGATAAACCCACTATAATGCCTCGCTTTTGAGATAAAAAATGTAGCCTGCAAGTCACTCATCTAAAAACAAAAGCTAATTGTATTATGTGATAAAAATATAATCATGTCAACATGTAGAGAGTATGTCATCATAGTAATGCAATTGTCATTGAAGCATGTATATAACATATTGAATGTGAGACATACAAGTGTCATATCTATATAGATATAAAAATAAGGCATGCAATAAAGTCACCATCTCTAAAGTAGACTACGCAGTAAAAATGCATGACATAAATCATGGCACCACTAACCAAATGCAACAAGCACAACACAATGTTACACATAAAGCCCAGGGACGCTCACAAGGGACATATTCAAATATCAGACATACCAAGTAAACATAGGGCCAAGGGCCACAAGAAAATGAGCATGTTCAAAAGTTACACAAGTAGATATTACAAATATAGGGCCAAGGGCCACAAAAAATTGGACATGTTTAAATATCACACAAGCCAATATTGCCCACGTGGGACCAAGGGCCACAAGCAAATATTACACACATAGGGCCAAGGACCCCACACAATAAGTAAGCAAATTCTAGCCTACCATGCAAGAAAGTAACAAAATCAAAGGAGCATAAAATAGGGGAAAACTAGTTTATACCATCCATATGTATCAATGTCGCATCATAGCAAAATAACATATTCATGTAACACAATGTAAAATATAAGTAATTAGCAAGACACTTATGATATATGTAGCTCGACATGGCATTTGAGGTTACAAATAAATATAACATGTTATAATGTAACCTGTAGAGTAAGATGCCCCAGCATAGACATGGCCACTGAGTAGAAAGGTATCTGGCATCTACAAATCTATGTATGATATGTATGTCTTGCATTGCACTCATATACCTTGTGAAATGCATGTGTTTTAAAAAAGAATATGTTATCTACCAAAGTATGTGGTAAATTCTTCTCATTAGTTTCCACCTTAAAAACCACTTCCTTGAGAATTATGCAAGTCTAGCATAAAGGGTCAAAACACATAGACATGAAGATCTTTTGAAAGTGGCTTTGAAAAAGGTCATTAGAGTCTCGCATCACAAGAATTCTTTTTGCACTATGCTTATTTTGAAATTGGTTCAGTTTATTTAAAAATGTGCCAAGAATCCATCAAAAGGGGAGTCATAGGGAAGCTAGTCAATGGAGGATTGATCAAACTCATTCCAAAGGGATCCAAAAGGGAAAAGTAAATGGTTCGAGATGGATTACCCTCCTTAATGTTTCCTATAAAATTTTAGCAAAATCCCTTGCTAGAAAGATCCTTAATGTGCTAAGAATCCTTAATGTTGACACGAATAGTCCAAAGAAAGCAAATTGGTTTTATAAAAGGCATATTTATTTTGGATAATCTCATTACTACATGGGAAAGCATGGAGGGGGCAAAATGATCTCTTTTTGAAGATTGAATTTGATAAATCTTGTGATCAAATGGAGTGGGATTATATTTTGAACATGCTAGACTAGTTAGGCTTTGGCTCCTTTTTCCACAAGGCAGTGGAGACTCTGTTTTCAAATGCTTCTACAAGCGTTAATGTGAAAGGTATTCCCTCATAACCTATTCAATTGTAGTGATCCATCAAGCAAGGATGTCCATTAGCCCCCTAGCCCCCTATCTCTATGTCATTGTTGTCGATACCCTTAGGTATTGTTTGGTGGCAACGAGAATTCAAGGACAAATTAGAGAGATATTTTTATCAAATGGCAGTTGGTGCCTCAATGTTGACTTTGTTGATGACTCGGCTCTAGCTCCTGAGCTAACTCAACAATTGATTGAAGGTACATTACTTTGCTTAGAGACTTTTGACAAGGCTGCTAAAGCAGTTGTAAGTAAAGAAAAAATGGAGGCTTTGCTCATTGGTCAAGATGTCCCTCCATCTTCGTTGAATCAATGATGGAAACTCATAAAACTAGGTGAAATTGTTCACTACTTGGGGATTCTGTTTGGTAGTCGTCTCTCTATAGTTGAACCATGGCGATGGATTCTAGAAAAATTTGAAAAGAAGTTGCTAATGTGGAATAAACTTGACCTTCCTCTTGCTAGGAAGGTTACCATCGTTGACAAAAACCTATCAACGAGACATGTTCTACTGTTCTTGCTTGTTCCCATCAAAGAACTTTTAAAATGCTTGAAAAGTTTCTAAGTTTTTTTATTGGGCAAAAAGGAGGGAGAAAAGGACTCCCCCTTGTTTCTTGGGATGTTTGCACTCTCCCAAGGGAATGAGGGGGGGCTAGGGATTCCAGACATAAGAGCACAAGGAATAGCTCTTGCAAGGAACTGGATTGTAGAGCAATGGAAAGGGACGCAATTTGGCAAATCCTTATCCAGCATAGAATGCTCAATTCACATGATACTCATAAAATTAAGGGGACCTTCCAAATTTGCAACATCATTAACAATGCTAGTGCTTTTATGATTGCCAGATCAGCACCGCTTAAGAGAATATGGGTTGTGTGGCAGATTCTCACAAGTTTTCTCCATTGGCAATTTGAGGGACCATAGGATGCTTGGGATCAAGCTGCACACCCTACTTGGTGGACAAGTTGGACTTCAGTCTTTCTTTGCAGGAAAAAGATTGGCAAGGAAGGGTCTATTTTGTTGGGGAGACCTTTGCAACAAAAATCTTGGAGGAACATAAACAGGGCTTAGGTGTTGTCATAACCAAACGAAATTGCTATTCGAGAACTCTATAATATGATTCTGTCATGTCCCCCTTTTTGACATGAGCCACTTAGAGTCTTTAACCTCAAATTTGTTCTCAAAAGGCTAAGGGAAAAGAAGAAAGGGAACGTTGAGGGTCCACTTGAAGAGCAATTAATGAAAAATGTGCATTATGAATTATAATTTACACTTGAGTTATGAAAAGTACCTTATTATCCTAATTTCACTTAAGTTGGGGCCTTATTAAGGGTCATGGGCACCCATAGGCTAAAAAAAAATTATAAGGATGCTTTATTTTATATTTGAAAAGGAGATTTTCCCTCCTTTACTTGGGCGCTCCTTTTGGGGCATTGGCTATTAAAGTAAAGTGTGGATTCCATTTGAAGGTCATGCATTTTATGATATTGAATCTATTACTCAAGTATGTCAAGGTTGGCCATAGTATCTTGAAGATGAATACATTCAAGTGCTTCAAGGTGTGGAGACGAAACCCTTCACATCCTCATTGTGAGTAGCTCTACATCAAAAGCTGCAAATTATGCTTCAATAGATGAATTTCAGATTGGGAGGTTGGCAACTTGCTTCTAAAGGTTGCTTGCATGCATGAGAGGCCATTTCTAGGGTGGCGACTTGCATTGGGAGATTGAAGACCCCTCTTGGAGGGTTGTGCTACATAGGAAACCCTCTCCTAGGGTTTGATTAATTATTTCTGATTTATTACGACTTGGGCAACAGAAAGTGGAAGATTAATTGAGGCCTTTGAGTGGCCAATTGGTGCCCTATTTGACAATAATAATTTTAAATATTATTATTGTAATTTTTTGGTAATTATCATATTTGTTAGCAGCCTATTTGAAAGCATTTGGTGAACAAACGAAATATCATAATTCTGATTTTATTTGCAATTAATTTTTGCACTTGGGTGATTCACTTGGAGAAATTTTTGCAAGGATTGTAGGGTGCTTTTAGGCCCTAAATGTTGGATAAATAATGCTATAATTATTTATGAATTTTTTATAATTAGTTACAACGATTTCGGCATTGCTTGGAGGGTGAAACAAGGTCTAAATTTTGATTTGATTAATACAGTGATACTCTGAATATTGACGACTTGGTTTGACTATGGTTTGATCACTTTGGAGCTCTAATCCATGATGGTTCATTGATGATATGATTGTTGTAATTTGATATGATTTTTGTCTACAATCTTTGAGGGTTTGAGTAGGGTTTGGAGTATGGAAAAGGACATCACCATTCAACTTGTGTGGTGCTAGGGTTTGAAGGTTAAAACCCTCTTTTTCAGCTTCTTCATTTCTAATGGTGAGAACCATTAGTGGCTAAAATTATAAGGTATTTATTTGCTATTTTCATAGTGATTTGATGTCTTCATTTTCAGTTATGAGGTGCATTTACAGCAGCTAGGGTTGTTGGTTTGTATTTCAATATTTTTCAGAATTTATTTTAGATTTGTGTAAGACTTTATTACAAACCCCAATTTTGTTGAATTGTCCCATTTGAAGAAATTACAGTTGTATCAGGGCCAATTTCTTGGCCAACTATGAGGGTCAAAATAAGGACAAGGGAAGAGGCCATGAAAGAATTGGAGAGAGGCTCTACAAAGCAAGGATGAAGTTAGAGCATCCATATCAACAGGTGAGTAATCTAATCAGCATATTGATAGAAATAGAAGGTGGCTTGTCCAAGGTAGATCAATCACAATATGAGGCAATGGAAGGGGCAGTACCTCCCTCAAGGATTTGCTTAATCCAACACCAACTTTTGAGGCACACCAATAAGGAGGTGAGCCTTTTGGTCACTAGTTGTATTAGCGAAATTACAAGACTAATTGCTCCCAAGGTTCCTTACAACAATAAAATCATGAGGGAGATATTTCAGTTGATTGTGGAGAGTTTCCAAGGCCTAGAGGGCAACAAGGGACACTCCTTGGTTAGGAGGGTCACCATCTCGGAGACTATGGCCTTAATCAGGTCATGTAATTTGATGTTGGACTTGGAATGCGATACACTTATTGTTGACATGTTTCAACATTTCCTTACAATTGCTTGTAAGAATCCTATCGAAAATGTTGTAACTCTTATGCAGAGAATCATGACTTTGACTCTCAATGAAAGTGATGATCTTTCCGAGCCATTATTATTTATCTTGTTCACAAGTTTGAGGCAAGAAGGGAATAATTTTCCAGTTTCACATGTGTTGTTTAAAATGTTATAAAAATTTCTGAAAAAAAATTGAGGGCTTATTTGATAGTGGAGGATGGAGAAGAAGAAAAATCAAAGATTTTAGAGCAACAAGAAGAGTTGTTTCAACTAAGGGCAGCCAATAATTGAATTTTTTGAGCCACAAGAACCAGAAATTCAAGGGCAGCCTAGTGAAGGTTTCCAACAAGCTATGGAGCAACCAATGGGGTTGCAAAGGGTAGACACTAAGGGAGGAGTAACAAAAAAAAATAGAACTTCCCAAGGTGAAGTAAGAAGAAGTTGTTCAACAACATCATGAGCAATCAAAAGAACAAAAGAAAGAGAAAGGTAAGGAAGAAGGAGAATCCATTTTGCATATTGGGGAAGAAAAATCAGATTTTTGTATAGGTAAGCAATTGGGTTATCTTCTTCATAAGTGTTCATTGTTTTCTCCTCATGCTTGGGTCTTTCAATGTTTTGATTGGAAAACTTGTGCTAACAATAAGGTGGAGTTGAAGGGCACTCAATGGGAAAGAAAATTCTTTCAAGTGAATCCTACGGATTAGCATGACAAGCCTCCAACATGGATGTGGGATCTGGGTGAACCTTACAAGCATACGTATATCATTATGTTATGTTGTGCAACAAAGGATAAAGCTTGGACCATCATGGAAAGTGGTATAAACGAGAAGCATCATGATCCAAGGATCAAAGGAAGGATTGTAAGTAGCACATTAACTATTTTTTTCCCCACTTTCAGTTTGCTTTCCATCAAATTTATTGTTGCCATGGTGAGTCTTGGTCCTCAGAAGGTGTGCCTCTTACACCTCAACACCATGGGAGTGGTTCACACGAGTGGATTTCCAACCACTATAATGGAAAGAATGGAGGGGAAAAGAAGTTGCTATAGCGTTGTCAAGAGCAACGTGAACCTACCTTTGAATTCTGAATATGGGGGAGTTGCAAGGAATAATCAAGGCATCAAGAAGAAATGCACTTCATGATCCTAGAGCTTGATAAGGGAATCAAAAGGGTGTTGTTAGACACCATGGTTTTTACTAATTTGTTTGTTCCATGTGTAAGAGCATTATGTAGATCAATTGCAATAGCCAAGATCAATGCAAGGAATGTGGTGATTTCCAAACAAGGGCAGCCAATTGAGGTGGCAAAGCGCTTGAGGGAGCAAGAGGATGAAGCAAGGGCTAAGAAAATTGAACAAGTGATTGATGAGCTCCTTAGGCTCCAAGAAGACTTTGATCTGGTGTGCTTTTTGGAAAAACCAGAAGTTACAAAGGTAGAAATTGAACATTGTATGGACAATCCATTGTTTGAAATGGATATGGATGAAGATCGAGGTTCAGACTTCTTGTGGAATGCAAGAGATTTTCAATGTTATGGACAATCCATTGTTTTAAATAGATAAGGAGGTAGATTAAGGTTCCGAAATATTGTGGGATGCAAGTGTGCTTTTTAGGCCATGGCAATAGGCTGCAAATTTTGATCATGAGTAGGGAATGACTTAAAAGGAAATCCAGCCTTCTACTAAATCAGTAAGTATGACTAAATCTGAATTTTGTTGTGCATTGGGAGGGGAAGGGTAGAAGGAAGTTTTGTTTGAATAATCAGCCTAAGGTACACTCAGAAATTCTGAGTTTGAGTGGCTGAAACCGCCATCATTCACAAGTACACATTCTGAATCTTTAATAGCATTCCATCAGGCAGCCAATTGCCAAAAGACACATGAGGAATTTCAGTTTTATCCCTCAGAAAATTTAGATTGGATGGGGCAAGGAAAGCCCTATGATAGGGGCCTAAAAGCTGATTTTCTTGGATCGTTATATCCCATGGTAAGTATTGAAAAAGTCTCTATAAGGACTGATTTTTCATGCATGTACCAGCTCACAGTCAAGTCTGAAAATACATGTATGAGGACTGATTTTTCTCACTCGGAAATTTATGAGTTGGTAAGCAGATTCCAGCCATCTAGTAAGGCCAAAAATATTGAAGATTTGAGCAAGGTACAGCCCATCGTGGGAGGAAGAAGGGTACCAACCAAGTCTGATTTTCATAACTCAGAAAATTCTGAGTTTTGGGTGCAATTCCAGCCACCTCATAAAGGTGAAAAGACTGATATTTTTGTCCATTTACAGCTGCTATCAAATTCTGAAAATAGTTATGTTCAAGGGCACCACTTGCATGAAGGGAGGGTGAAGAATAAAGGTGTGATACAGCACTCTTTTGTTTATGATAATGAATTCATTGTGGATTCACATTTGGTTCCACATATGTATGAGAGTGTGGAGAGGCAGCCAATGATGATACATGTGGCACACATGAAAAGAATCATTCAAGAGGGTTGGCAAGATGTAGAAAGTGGTTTCCAAGGTATGTCATCCAAGAATTTTTTTGTTTTTCTGTTGTTACAAGCTTGGATGAATCTACCATGGCATGTAGGAGCTACCAAAGGTTTGTTAATAGGTGGCCACAGTAGTATGCACACAATAAATGACAAGCAAATAGATCTTTTCATTCGGGGCAGCAAGGTATCAATTTTCGGATGCATTTTTTTTGTTACTCTTGGCTACATAGTGCACTTCATGAGAACATGGAAGAGAAGAGCTTGGTCATCTACAACTCGGTATTGAAAGAGTTGGTAGCTTGAAGTCATGGGAAGCCTTTGGAGGATTGTGATGTCACTTTTTGTACTTGGGGGCAGCCCCAAAAACACAAGTATAGCAATATGAGGGATCCATTTGGAGCTTCTCTTCCTTGGGAAGAAGCTACAGGTGGGCATTGCATAATAGAAAATGTTGGGACACCTGTTGAACACAACTATCTACTGAGAGGGGGGGCGAATTAGTAGATAAGCTAAAAATTAGTTCTTTAATGCAAATATGAAAGTATATGTAATATAGAAAATAAATGCTAAGATCATTCACACACACGAGCTCATTACACGATTTTTACTTGAAAACCCGAAGGGAAGAAAAACCACAGTGAGAAAAGCTGTTAGAATCTACTGTTCTAATCCAGTCTCACAGTTAAAAACGTCTCACTGACAAACCTCACTAGTTACATTCAAGAGCACCCACTCTAAGGAAGCACCCACTCTCTAACTGAGCACCAACTCAGTCTATCTGATGGCACCAACCAATCAGAATTAAGAAGCTACAACTTCAGGATACAACAGAATCAAACTCTATATCTTTGTTACAAGTCTTGTCTGTAATTGTTCACACTACACACCTTATCTCTGAGTGTCTCTCTTCAAATCTGCCTCTATCTTACTTTGTGTTTGTATGTATAGTTAATTGACACACTTTATCTTGCTTTCTGCACTCTCTTCATCTTCTCTATGCTGTCTTAGTCTGTGTCTACATCCTCTGTTTGATACCCTTCATATTTCACTGATGCTTGCCTTCAGCGATAGTAATAGCAAATGCAATAGTGACAGCCTCACGCTTACCTTTTTCGTGAAGTTACTATATGTGACAAAGCTTTTTCTTTAGGGTTAGCCACCACATAGTGTTCACACTCAGACTACTCTTTTCTAATTCTAGTTCTAGATTCTTATTTAATGCGACTTGACATGTACATTCTCTGCGTCTCGATTCAAGGGAACCCGTCGCTCTTTCTTATTTACTATGTTAATCGTCTTTGCCAAATCTTAAATGCGCATGTCTTCTAATCACAGATTGATCAGTTGGATCGATCAATCTTGGTCTCTATGTCAACACATAGAGCTAATCGTTTATCTGGTCATGTCTTTAAATGAGGATCATTGATCTTGTCTTTGGTTCCATCCACAATCTATCTTGCTCCATCAGATCTTTTGTAACATTTGTTCAACTTTTGAAACGTATATGTCGATTTCCTTATCCAAGCTCCCGCAAGTTGTTGGATCTCCAAAATAGCGTTCATTTTACCTCGCTCTTTCATTAACCGTCGAGCTCTTTTTTGCATCTCGCTATCTCCTATATAATTGGGTCGCTTTCGCTCCTTTCGATTATCTCAGATATGCTCGATCTTTAGCTCTCTATTGTGCCATTAACTATAGATAACTTTGCTCCACTGACTCCATTTCGCTTCGTTGGATATTTCTTATCAAGCTTCCGCGTGTCATCCAATTTCAGAAGATGCATGATCTTTATCACGTCTTGATCGTTATTCGTTGGTATGTTGACTTCATCTTGTTTTCTTTGGCATCTATGTATTGCTTTCGCGTTGTTGATCTCTTCAGACTTGCTCGACCTTTATCTTGCCTTCAACACTTGTGAAAGTTCCCTTCAAATCTCCCGCAATTAACCTTCGTGACTTGTGTTTGGGGCACATACCCTTCAGAGCATATCCTTCAGAACAATTTTTGCGGGATTTGTGTCAAGGGGCTTCGAAAGAATTCGTTGGAACCTATTTCCTTTGGAAACTTTGTTGCAGCCATTTTGTCTGACAGAGTCCACACCATTTTCTCGAAAGAATTCCCAAGCTTGCAAAATTGACTGAGGAGACCAAACATTTTCCGAAGCACTCTTTCCTTATACATGCAAATTTGTAAAAAACGACTAGGCCCTACTTTACACCTACATAACTTTTGCTTCTCTCATCCGCAAGACATGAAACTTGGACCGCCAAGACTAGGCACAAACCTAAGTACCCTGGTGTGATTGTTTCCTCTAGATGCTGCCAAGTATGCAAATGTTGTCACCAACAAATTGTGTACTCAGCCATATCCAAACAAAATAGCAAAGGCATTTATATGACTGTTCGTGGAAGTCAAGGTACACAAACAATGCCATGAGGTCTCGACAACTTGACCATTCAGCTCAACACCTTTGTCATTAATGCATAATAGCACATGTTGTCTTTGACATCAATGACGATGTCTAACATCAACCCCTTGGATATGGCGATTACTTGAACACAACTAATTTTGGGTCGAGAGGACTGTCATGTCCCCATTTTTGACATGAGCCACTTAGAGTCCTTAGCCTTTAAGTTATTCTCAAAAGGCTAAGGGAAAAGAAGGGGAATGTTGGGGGTCCACTTAAAGAGCAATTAATGAAAAAAGTACATTATGAATTCTAATATGTACTTGAGTTATGAAAAGTATTTTTTTATTATAATTTCACTTAAGTTGGGGCATTATTGAGGGTCGTGTGCACCCATGGGCTAAAAAAGAAATTATAAGGATGCTTTGTTATATTTGAAAAAGAGATTTTCCCTCATTTACTTAGGTGCTCTTTTGGGGGCATTGGCTATTAAAGGAAAGTGTGGATTCCATTTGAAGGTCATGCATTTTATGATATTGAACCTATTGCTCAAGAATGTCAAGCTTGGCCATAATATCTTGAAGATGAAAACCTTCAAGTGCTTCGAGGTGTGAAGACAAAACCCTTTACATCCTCATTGTGAGTAGCTCTACAGCAAGGGCTGCAAATTGTGATTCAACAGATGAATTTCAAATCGAGAGGTTGGTGACTTGCTTCTAGAGGTTGCTTGTATACATGAGAGGCCATTTCTAGGTTGGTAACTTGCATTGGGAGGTTGAAGACCCCTCTTAGAGGGTTGCACTACATAGGAAACCCTCTCCTAAGGTTTGATTAATTATTTCTGATTTATTACAGCTTGGACGACTCGAATTGGGAGATTAATTAAGGCCTTTGAGTGGCTAATTGGTGCTTTATTTGACAAAATAATTTTGAATATTATTATTGTAATTTTTCGGTAATTACCATATTTATTGGCAACCTATTTGAAGGCCATTTGGTGACCAAATGGAATATCATAATTCTAATTTTATTTGCAATTAAATTTTGCACTTGGACGATTCACTTAGGGGAATTTTTGCAAGGTTTGTAGTGTGCTTTTAGGCCCTAAATGTTGGACAAATAATACTATAATTATTTATGAATTTTTGATAATTATTTACAGTGATTTTGGCATTGCTTGGAGGGTGAAACAAGATCTAAATTCTAATTTAATTAATATAGTGATAATCTGAATATTGGCAACATGGTTTGACTAAGGTTTGATCACTTTGGAGCCCTAATCCATGATGGTTCATTGATGATACGATTGATGTAATTTGGTATGATTTTTGTCTACAATCTTTGAGGGTTGGGTGGGGTTTGGAGTATGGAAAAGGACATCACCATTCAGTGTGTGGCGCTAGGGTTTGAAGGTTAAAACCCTCTTTTTCAGCTTCTTCCTTCCTAGTGGTGAGAGCCATTGGTGGCTAAAAACATAAGGTATGTATTTGCTATTTTTCATAGTGCATTGAAGTCATCATTTTCAGTTTTGTGGTGCATTTACAACAGCTAAGGTTGCTGGTTTGTATTCAATATTTTTCAAAATTTATTTTAAATTTGTGTTTAAGAGTTTGTTACAAACCCCAATTTTGTTAAAATTGTCCAATTTGGGGACATTACACATTTCTGAAAAATGTTTTTTCGAGATGCATTTGCAAAGTGTAGGCCCCAATTGGAGGGATTGGAAGTGGACTTCAGCAAAAGCTGCCCTCAATTATAAAACTGAGGAATTGTATAAACAAGTACACCATTCTAGATTCATTACATTGTGATTGAACAAACAATGGCGTGTTCAAGACCCTGAAGTGAGATGGCAAAGACGTTGTCAAGTTATTTGGAAACCTGGAACATCCTTCAAACATACGCTGATAGGATGGCTAGTATTACATTAGGGGCTAGTTGTTGAAGCAAGGTTGAGCAAGACTGGTTTTACATATACTTTTTGCATGGTGTGTGGGAAAGAATAAACAATTGATCATATTTTCTAGAAATGTTCAACAGCAAGAGGCCCTGGGAGTGGCTGCAAGCTGAATTCAATTTCCATTTTATTGCTCCTCTCCTGGAAAGGGCCTTTTAAGGGGGTTCTCAGATGGTTAGGAACAGTTGCAAGGGTTTATGGCATACTACTTGGTTGGCAGCAATCAACTTCCTTTGGAGGATGAGATGCCAAGTTGCCTTTCAGAAAGACACCTTCCCTCTTTGTATGAGGAAGTTGAGGCTTTTTAGACGAGTTGGCTTGGACTGTATAAGCTAATTTTGAGTAGTTTCAAAGAGATGTGAACTCTTTGCCCATTGGGGCATAGGGTCAAGTGCTTTCTTTCCTTGCCTATATAAGGAAAGATGCTTCTTGTTAGAATTATGTTTAGTTTTTGTAATCTATGCTTGTCTTAATTTTTGCTCGATGATGTAACCTTTTGTTCTTTGAAGTAATATATGATGCATTTTTCTAAAATAAAAAAGTATGTGATAAATAACATATGCAAAGAAGTAAACTAACAACTCATGTCATGCTTAAGTCCTATTTTTTTATCTTTGCGAATATTTTGAATGTTTTTATATTTTTTGACATATTTGAATGTTTTTGTATTTTTGAAAAAATTGAATTTTTTTTGTATTTTTTATATTTTCAAAGGCTAGTAGTGAGGCTTTGAAAATAAAAGAATAAGCGGAATCTGAACAATTTGCAACATGTGTCAATGCATAGTGTGCAATAGATGTGATTGCATGGCAATGTGGAGAGAGTGAGAACAACCAATATGCCCCCACTGTAAATGTGTATTGCAAAAATGTAGCTCCATATCATATGTGGAGGTAAGAATCTACATGCACCTGGTGGGCAAAAATCGATGTTTTCATGTAGTCTATAGAAGTAAGAATATGGAATCATGTAAGCTTGAATGGAAGACACAGTGTGTGTAGATAGACAATATGCAAGAATGAGCAAGTAGCATGCCGCAAAAAATGTGCATTAGAAGTGTTATGGATGTTCAGATCAGGGTAGACAATCAAAAGGCAAGTTATGTAAGAAGAATGGATTATGTAAGAGCATGTGTACACGTGTGCCAAGATAAGGAATAAAGACGATGAATAAATATGAGGAAGTTATGTACAGTGGAAAGTATATCAGCTTAACCAATCACTTGGTCAACAAGACGTCCCCATGGAATTCTTGCATAAGAATGTAATCACCTTCTGAATTATGTGTTAAGCCACCAATTGAGATGGTATGTCATTGTGTAGGTCCTGTGTCCTTAGGAGTGTCATACCAATCTTTTACACAGTCATAATCATAATCATCTTCTTGGCCCTGAAATTTTGGTATACCACTCTTATCATTTAATTGTATTTGTGTATGTAAAACCAACTGCACCAAACTATGGTATTAAATTTTTCGAGGTCTTTTGCTTTTCCATGTATGTTATATCATGTGTCTTTGTTGTGATTATATTAGCTATATTTGTTGGAATGTTAGTAGAAGGGATATTTTCTTATGTTTGGTCATGCTCTACAGAGTTGTCTTCTCTTGAAATGGTGACCATTGCAATTTCATGCTCGAATGTGACATAGACATGATCTTTACCCACTATTGCCGTCATTGCTCTCACCCATGATTTTCATAATTTTGCATTGCATTGATCCAAAGTAAGGTCAATGTGAAATACATTGAAACATGTTCTTAACCCAATTGTTACTAGCAACTCAATTGATCCAATGTAGCATTGATGCCCAATGATATTACTCAAATGTTGTTTGTCATAACCCAGATATTAGAGAAGTGTCATGCTACATATATTGGCTTTATGAAAAGAGGCAATCTCGACCTCGGTACTTTCTTGCCATCTATGTGAAGACTAAAAATCAAAGGCTCTAGATATCAGGAATGTTTTTTTAGCTGCCTCTTTTGGATCCATGATAGCCTTATTTGGTATGTCTTGCTTTTGCATTTTCTTTGTGAGAAACCCTTTCTTGAAGATGTTGTCTTGCTTAGCTTGAGTTTGTTTTTGCTACTTTTTTGGTGCTTGCTCTTGTAGTAGCTTCAACTATTTTATTTGTTCCCTCTCTATTTGCTCTTTAACCTTTCTTGTTCTAGTTTTTTCTTGCAATCGTTCATTTTCGATTTGTTCTTTTGATTTGTCCATTTTCAATTGTTTCCTTTGTAACTGTAGATTTTTGAATTGCTCCTAAAGTTCTGCTTGCACTTGTTCCTTACAAGAAGTAACATTGGCTGTAGCATGCTGAGAGTTGTACGTGTTGTCAACCTGGAGTTGCACCCTAATCGAAGACATGCTGAAATGGCTAATCCTCGCTCCAGTTGAAACAATGGGATCTCATGAGGATGGGTGCCTCAATGATGAGAAGAACCTCCAGAGAAGGTTGGTACATGTAAGATGTATCTATGAGGATCTCAACTTCTATGCTGCAAACTGCCTGAAGAAAAGGGGAAAAAGAACTTGAAAGGAAATCCTAACTAAAATGTTGATACACCTAATTCGCTTGATCCACTGAAATCAAGCCTCTGAAAACATTGATTCAAACAAGGAAGAAGCAGAACTTCAACTCCAATTGATCAATACACAAGTATTTCACGAAAAGGTTTAATCTAATAATCTAAGCTTGAGAGAAATGGAAAAATAGGCTTGATGAAATGCACTAAATAGCCACTAATATCCACTATAAACTCAGCAAAAGACAATCAAACACAGAACATGACCTGCATAAATGACAAGCTAGTAGCTAGGTACGAATTCAGATTTGTCAAGGAAGAAAAAAATCTATCACTTAGGCAAATCTATAACAAAAGTACACTATACCGGCTGCTGAAAATTGCAAAAACCATAGTCCTCTTCTTATTGATTTTGAAAAAGGTTACAACACAATCTTTGGAAGAAGTTTTCTTGCCAAAAAATGGATGATTTTTACAAGACTAAAAAACCATTAATATAGAAAATACAAAAGCCAAGAGATAGCATTGAAAATAGGAGAGGAAGTTAATTCTTCATTAGCTCAGTCCAAATTGCGTTGCATGAGTCTTCCAAATTTGTTTTTTCTTGTCTTTTGTCTTGCATGAAGAATCCTTGATGTTGAAGTGGATAGTGGCTAATTTTGGGCTGCTAAACTCTTATCAAGCAAAAATGCTACATCCACCTCCAAATATGGACTTCTTGAGTTGTTTGATCATTTGAAAGCATGAGATAAACAAGAGCATGCATGAAATCCATGCCATGCTAAAATTAGAACTCGAATTGAAACGTTGGAAGCTGAGTTGGAACGTTTGAAAGCACGAGTTGACCTCGGAGATAAACTTGACTTCAACAACCAATCAACTGAAGCTTTGACCAGTCAACCAAAAATAGCCTTTGCTTGTATGTATTTTCTCTTATTTTTACTACATGTTCGTGTCTATTTTCTGCAGACTTCAATTTTTGGATAATCTTATTTAGCCTCGGGATTATCTTGTTTTAACTTCCCATGGATCATCTTTTTTCTGTCCCTTTTCGTTGACTTTAACTTGGTCTTTTTATTTCCTCGGACTTCTTGTTCTGCAGATTTTATGTCTGCCAAATTTTCCTATCTTGGATTTTCTTTCTTTTGCTTTTAGCTTAAAAATGGTTGAGTCCTTCAATTTTCTGCGGACTTTGTATAATCGGAAAAATGTTCGAGGCTTCTATTTGATCTTTGATTTCCTTGGACTTCTCTTTCCTGCGGATTTTTTGCTGCCGACTTATCTTAGAATTTCCTTCGGACTTTATGATGTCATCTTCTTGGCTTTGTCTTGGCCTTCAAATATTTTTCTTTGGTATTTTTATTTCTTTTGGACTTTATGTTCACTGGTCTATCCCCTTTGGATTTTTTTTGCCTAGCTCTACCTTGCATTTAATTTCCTTCAGATCTGCCCTTAGCCATTTTTTTTTTTTTGGGATTCCTTGTTATCTCCTTTACTTAATTCTGCGGATTTCCTAGCTTACCCTGGTGTTATCTTCTAATTTTCAATTCCTTCGAAATTCTGGCTACTGGCTTCCCTTTGATTATTGCGGGCTTTTAACTTGCCAATTTTTTCGAATTTGTTACTTCGAATATTTTTCTGCGGATTTTTTAATTCCTGCCCTTCTCATTGACTTTAACTTGGTCTAATGTTCTCCTCGGACTTCTCTTTTGACTCCCTTGGTTTGTTTTCCTTCCGGTTTTATGTCATCTCTGTCCTCTTTTCTGTAGACTTTATGTTTTCAAATTTTCCAAAGGAATCCTTCGGACAAAAAGTCCGAAGGAATTCCTTCAGACTTTTTGTCTAAAGAATATCTTCCTTCTTTATTTTCTCTTTGCCTTTGTTTATTATATTACTTTGGGTTTTTTCTCCTAAGGCACCCGGGATTTTTGGAGGGCACCCGTGTTTTTTGGAGGGCACCCAAGGTTTTTGAAAATGTTCCTTCCGAAGGGTACATTGCCCTTCGGATTTTTTGATTTGTCATTTTCTGCCTTTCGGATTTTATGGAAGTGTCCTTCGAATAGTTTGACTTGTCTTTTGAACTCCTTCGAACAAATTGTCCAAGTCTATTTGTTTGTTCTTCAATGTCTGCAACTTCGGATTCTTCACTAGCACCTACTTCAGATTCTTCATTGCTTGTTACTTATAAAAAAAGATAAGTCATTCACCTTAAGAAACCCAAAATGCACTATCCTGAGTAATTCGAGTTTCTAAACCCGAATTACTTCTACTGATAAAACTCTCATAAGCAAAGCACTCCTCAAAACCCAATTTGCATTGTAAAGAGTAATTCGGGTTTTCCAACCCAGATTACTTCTGTTGATAAAACTTTCATCAGCAAAGCACTGTCAAGAGTAATTCGGGTTTCCCAACCCGAACTACTTCTACTGGGGGTTTCAACTGTTGATTATTCATAAAGTGGAATAAGTTGTCTCTTGTAAAACTTAGACTTCTTCCAAAAACCTGAAGTCTTCTGTTGTGTAAAAGCCTAAGTCTTGCTTGAGTGCCCAACCTCTCACACTTAGGAAAAATTTTGGTATGTATGCCAAAAAAGGGCCAATATTTCTGGCGACTCACAAGGAAACATCCCTGCTATGCTTGAGAACTCAGACCATATAAATGCTATTTGAACTCCCAAAACAATGATAACCCTATTTTTTTATTGAAAATCTCCTCTGATCACGGCTGAAGTAACCTTTCTCTTTCAAAATAAGAAGGGAAACGCACAAAAGCAAGAAAACTAAGAAACAAATGTGCAAACAAGCACTTATTGGAAAAAAACTGAAAGAAACTAGTGTGCTTGAACAACACTTGGAGGAAAGCAAAACAAATTAACTATGTACATGGAGTTTTGCTCTTCAATAGCAATGTTTCAGATGTATCCCATTGATTGGGATTGGAAGCTCCTAGCCATCCACATTTGCAAGTTGGAAGGCATTATGGGATTTGCAGCTCGAGATCGTATATGGGCCCCTCCAAAGGGAATCAAACTTTGTGTGCCTTCCTAGTTTGGCTCGATCCTCATCCCATTTGAAGACCAAATCTCCTTCTTTGAAACTTTGTGAGGAAGCTCATTTGTCAAAGGTTCTTTTCACCTGTGCTTGATAACTTTCCATGGCTAGCATGGATTGATTTCTTGTCTCTTCCAACTCCATAAGCTCTGCATACCTGATTTCCATAGGCTCATTCTCCAACAATTCAAGCTCATGCATTAGTTCCAAAGCTAAAAATTCAAGAGAAATAGGTAACCTTGCTTCCTTACTGTTGTCAACCTGGAGCTATGCCCTGAATCTAAGACATGAATGAAATGGCCAGTCCTCTATTTGGTTGAAACAATAGGATCTTTTCACGAGGGTGGGTGCCTCAATGGTGAGAAGAATCTCCAGAGAAGGCTGGTTCCTATAAGATGTATCAATGAGAATTTCTACTCTATGATGCGGACTACCATGGAAAAGGGAGAAAAAAACTTTAAAGGGAAATCCTACCTAATAAAGGTGATACACCAAAAGATTGATCTACTCTACTTAGAAACTTGAACACTGAACAAACAAGGGAAAAGGAAGACCTTCAATTTCAATCGACCACTATGCATAAATATTTTGTGAGAAGGTTCGATCCAATGACCAAAACATGAGGAAAAATGGAGAGAGATCTGATACAAGACACTTTGCAGCCACCTAACATCCACTTATAGCTTCAACAACAGACATAAAGAACACTTAACATGACCTGCATAATACGATAAGCTAACAACTAGGTACGAATCATAATTTGGGAAGGGAGAGAAATCTACCACATATGCAAATTGCTAAATGAATATGCACTATGCCAACATTTGAAATCTGAAAGTACAATCCTTCTATTGATCTAAGAGGTTACACAACTCACCAATGGCAGAGTCTGGTCTTGCCAAGAGAAGGATGATTTTAATCAAGGCTGAAAGCCATTTTATAGAGAATTACAAAAGCCAAAGATTGGCGTTGAAAAAGTGAAGAGAAGGATCAACTTAGATTAACTCAAGGCTGGCTTGGCCTTTCAATAAAATATGTTTTCCCTTTGTCTTTGCATGAAGCTCCTTGCACTTGAGGAAGTGGACTTGTCTTTTGTTTATTGAAACGCCCACCTCTCTTTGCATGAAAATCCACACCAATGTCAATTTTAGCTTCTTCGTGAGCTGCTGGAACATTTGAAAGTATGAGATGATAATATCATGCATGAAATCCAACGCCAATGTCAATTTTAGAACTTTGACTTGACTCGTTGGAAGCCGAGTTGAAACATTTGAAAGGCTGAGTTGGACGAGAAATTATTCTCCTTTGCATGGAAAACTCCTAGTAGATGTGGCGTTTAACAATTAGTCAATTCTAAATCTGGAACGGTCAACTCGACGTCCGAATTTAGAACTCCGGTTGAGCTGTTGGAACGTTACGAACTTGAGACGGACGAAAGTGCTTGCATGGAAAACTCCTTGCTGAGTGAGATAAATTCAGGTTGAATTTATTTCCTAGCTATCTATTTTCTATTTCTGTTTCTGTGCATGCGTTGCTCTTGGGTTTATTCCCGCAGACTTATCTTTGGTCTTGGATTTTTCTTCGGATATTTTGTTGGTCCACTTTCCTGCAAACAATTTGTCGGATATCTCCTTCGTCTTTTCTATTTGCAACTTTTTTGAAGCTTTGGATTTCCTTCAAAATTTATGCTTTTGGTCCATCTCCTTCGGATCTTTTGTTCTTGGCTGCATTTGCCTCGGGTTTATATCTTCGGCCCTGTCTTCGACTTTCTTGTTATGCCTTTCCCGTGGATTTCCTTCGAGCAAACTGCCCGAAGGAATTGGCCCTTGTTATTTCCCTCAAGCTTTTGTCCATGCACTTTTCTGTGGCAACTATTCCGAAGGAATCCTTCGGACTTATGGCTCCTCACTTTTCCTTTGGCTTTATTTCCCTCAGCTTATCTACTTTAGACCTTGCCTTTAGTTTTACCCTCCGAAGGATTTCCTTCAGACAAATTGTCCGCTTGAATCTTCTTTATCTTTTCCCGCGGGCTTTTGTCTCTGTTTATCCTCCGAAGTGTTCCTTCGGACAAAAAGTCCAAAAGAATTCATTCGGACTTTTTCACGAAGGATATATTCCTTTGTTATTTCCTTTTTGTTGGTTTCAGACTTTATTCTGTCGGGTTTTTTGTCTTTTGACAGTCCTCTCCGAATTTCTTCGGACTTTTTGTCCAAAGGAATTCCTTCGGACAAAAAGTCCAAAGGTATTTTCTTATGTCTTTGCCTTTACCTTGTTCAGAGTGCCCTTCGGAAAATGCGCAAAGATCCTGTCGTCGACCAAGTGCTCTCCGCAAGGGCTTGTGTCTCTCAGAAATGGCTTTTTGAAAAAATTGTAGAGCACTTGGGCTTTTTGTAGGACACCCAGGGTTTTTGTAGGGCACTCGAGTTTTTGCAGGGGTCCTTATTCCTTTGAATTTTCTTGTGGTTTTCTGACTTCTCTCTCAGATTTCTTCGGACTTTTGTCCAAAGGAATTCCTTCAGACAAAAAGTTCGAAGGAATTATTCCTTGGTCTTTTCTTGCTTTTGGGCGGACTTTTCTCATTTGAATTTTCTGAAGTATTCCTTCGGACAAAAAGTCTGAAGGAATTACTTCCTTTGCTGTAGGCTCTTTCCTTTGTTTTTTCATTGCTTTGTGCCATTTCTAACCCTGCCCTTTTGATTTTCTGGCTCCTCCTTGGTCCTTTATCCTTGTTTAATTTGCCACGGACTTAAGTCCTTTGCAAATGAGTTATTTCAATTGGTCTACCTCTTACCCAATGTATTATTTCTTCTTTGGCTAGAGACATGAATTTTTCGAATGGCAAGAGACAATCTGACCTATGGAAGAATTGTCAACACTTACCATATACCAACTTGTATGAAGAGTTGGCTATTAACCTCTTGTAGGTGATCCGATCAACCCATAGAGCTAACTTCAGCTTGAGATGCCATGACCTCTGATTGTCTTCAATAGTCCTTCGTATGATCCTTAAGAGGTTCTTATTTGTAGATTCAGCAAGGCCATTGCCTTGTGGATAGTAGTTCGATGAAGTGTTGAGATAAACTCCATGTTGGACAGCTCATTGGCTGATCTTAAATCCCACAAAATCCATTGCATTATCAAAAATAATCGTTGAAAGAACTCCAAATCTAGTATGCAAACCTTCATAGAAATCAAAAACATTGGTTTCGTTTGCTTCTTTCAATGCTATTGCCTCTGTCCAATGTGTGAATTAATTTGTAGCTGTTAGAATCCATTTGTGCCCTGAACTTGAAGGAGGATTTATGAGACCAATAAAATCCAATCCCCATTGGACAAAAAATTGATCCACCACAATTGGCTGAAGGGGCAAGGCCGCAAGCTTGACTTTTCCTACAAACATAGCACACTGTTTGCACTTTCTAACCCATGCATGGCAATCACCAAATATAGTAGGCCAATAGTACCCACCTCTCATGATTTTAAATGTTGTAGTTCTTGCGAAAAAGTGTCCTCCACCATGTCCATCATGGAATTCTTCAAGTAATATTTGAGTTTGGCTTGGTTCTACACACCTTAGTAACATTCCATTAATATCTTTTTTGAACAAAACTCCATCAACGAGCAAGAATGGAATTGATTGCAATCTGAAATACCTTCTTTTTGAAGCACTTAGGTGAGAAGGGTAAATAACATCTTGTAGATAGCTTACCAAATCACAAAATCAGCTGGAATGTGAGGTGTGAACAGCAACAATCTCTTCATCATTTGACACTAAAACAACTTCATTAGTTTCTTGCAAGTCCTGAGCTAGATGCTCACAAAGTCCTTTGCCTCTAACTATGTAACCTTAATTTCCATGTCATATTCCATTACCTTGGTTATCCAACCAGCTCTCTTCTCATTAATATCCTTGTTCAAAAGAAATTCTTTGATACTTGGATGGGGAACCATTAGATTCATCTTGTTATTAGACAACAAGTGTCTAAACTTCTTAAGAGATCTTACAACTGAAAGGACATGCTTTTCAATAAAAGAATACCTTGTTTCGTATTCTTCCAAGCCTTGGCTATAGAAAGCTATTGGCTGCTCTAAATCTTCATGATTCTGCTGCATAAGAATACCTGAAATGGTGTCCACGTTATCATATGTATACAGAATGAAATCTTTCGTAAAATTTGGATTTAAAAGCATAGGAGCATTTGCTATGGGTTTCTTAACATCTTCAAACCCTTTTACTCCCTCCTTAGACCAGCTGAAATTCTGATTTTTCTTTAGCATCATTGTAAGTGGTTTAGCTACAGTAGCAAAATCTGAAATGTATCTCCTTATAAAGTTGATTTTTTCAAAGAAACTTTGCATAGCCTTTTTGTGCTTAAGCAAAGAGAGTGCAAAGATTGAATTTACTCTTTCAGGATCAATGTTTAAACCATGCTTTGAAACATGTCCAAGAAGCTTACCTTCATGAACCGAGAAGACGCACTTCTTTAGATTTAGAGATATCCCAAATTGTCTACACCTTTCAAACACTTGTTTGAGATGAGCTATGTGATCATCTATATTTTTTGAGAACACGATTATATCATCTAAATAAACAAGTACACATTTATTCAGAAGGCCTTGAAACACCATATCCATGGCTATTTGAAAAGTCGCTCCAGCATTATATAATCCAAACGGCATTTTTCTGTATGCAAAGGTTCCCCACTTGGTTGTGAAGGTTGTCTTAAATTGGTCCTCTTCTTTGACCAAAATATGATTGTAACCACTATATCCATCCAACAAGGAGAACCTCCCTGAACCTACAACAAGCTGTAAAATTTATTCCATTGATGGAAATGAATAGTGATTTTTAAGCGAAGCCTTGTTTAAATCACGGAAATCAACACACAAACGAATCTCACCATTCATTTTCTGTACCGGAACAAGGTTCGCCACCCAAGTTGAGTGCTTAATTGAAAAAATGATAGTTGACTCAATGAGCTTGTGAAGCTCAACTATCATTAAAAGTTCAAGTTTAGGATTGATGGGCCTTTGTCTTTGCCTCACTAGTTTAGTTTCAGTTTCCAACTTTATAGTGTGTTGAGCCAAACATGGATCAAATCCCTTGAGATCATTATATTGCCAAGCAAATACATCAACAAAACTTGTACTTAACTCAATGAAGGCTTCTTTTTGTGAAGTACATACCTTTCTCAATTTCAAAACCTTATCTGTTGCAATCTCTACGTTGGCATAGTGTTCTTTTGTTAACAAGGATGCCTTCTCTATTCTTAACTCATCATCACCACCGAAAATATTTTCAAGTGTGACCAATCCCTTGGATAGCTTGTTCGTTTTAAGTTGAATAATCTGATCACCATATTGTTGTAAGTGCTTTGACTGATTTTTTGAAAAAAACTCAGCCTCTTCTTGCAAGAATCTCACGATTTGATTTTCATCTTCGAACACCTACCAATTATCATTGTTATCCGGAACAAAAGGCCTTACAATCACCCTTATGTGTGATTGAATTTTTTCATTTTTTAGACCAGCTGGGATACTAAATTGTACTCCAACAGCAGCAACCTATCAGCATGTTTATTCTTTTCTCTTGGTATTGCCCGAATATTAAAAGCTTGAAAATCCTCAAGTAAATCCATACTCTATATTTGTAAGATTTGAGCAACAAATTTTTACATACATTCAGACCTCTTACTTGATGAACAACAAGCTCACTATCACCAAATACTTATAAAGAATTGACTTTCATCTTACTAGCCCACTGCAAACAGTAAACCAGTGCTTCATATTCAGCAACATTGTTTGAACAGCAAAACTGAAATTTAATGGAAGAGAAATACCTCTGTTTAGTTGGTGAAACCAACATCATCCCAACTTCGATTCCATGCTTATTTCTTGATCCATCAAAGTACAATTGCCACAAACCTTCATTAGATTCGTCTTCTTTGACCATGGCTGAAACTGGTGCATCATTCTCATTAAGACAATACACACCAAGACCCTCCTCTTCAATCAGCTTGTAGGGATCATGCTCATGCAAGGTAGAAGCCCACTCAACAAGAAACAAATATGGAACTCCATCCAAAGGTGAGTCCTTTTCTACATCACCAGTTTGTAATATTTCTTCTGAGATGATACAATTAGCATTGACAACACTTGGCGTCTATGGCTCCATATGAAAACATGCAATAGGCTCTGAACAAATTGTTACCTTTGTACCATACTTGATTTTGAACAGCAAATAGGTCCAATCAGCGGATAAATATCTCCCAATCTTTGAGGTGAAGTCCCTCACATAGTGAAATAAAGAGGCAAATCCACCACTACAACTTACTGTTGAATAGTAACATTAGGACAAGCATGTAATGTCAATTTCTAATCTTTGATAATGCCTACCGTCTTTGCTAGTGAACCATCCAACTATAATACCTCTTTAGTATCTAGCTCATAAACAAGACCGAGCTTGTCTGCAATCTGTTTGCGCATTACTGTACTGCTAGCTCCACTATCCACCATACAATTATGAATCAAAGTATCACCCACTATCAAAAAAAGATAAAAAAGAGGAGTTTTCTTTAATTTTACCTCAGTTTTGTCCACCATTGACATCTTATCTCTTTGCTGTCCCTGTTGCTTAGTTCGCTGATCCAAATTTGTCAAGACAACACTTTCTTTCTCAATCGATTTTGGAGACAATTCAAACGCTGAAAGTTCTTGAATGAGTTTATCCTTTTGCCCTGGAATTGAAAGAGAATCCTACATACTAATGTTGATTTTAGACTTCTTAATTTGATCTACAATACTGAACTGAGATGCACTAACCTTTGATTGCACTTTCTGAGACACTTGCTGCTTACGAATTAGAGGTATTTGTTGCACTTTACTAACCTCTATATTCTGATTTTTCTGGGTTGTAGGGGCAGCAAACTGCTCTTTTGTACTCTTAGCAACAATACTATGAGTACTTGAAGTATTTTCTACTGCTTGGGCCTCATCAACAACGTTTGTTTTAATTCTCTGATAGGTTATAGCTGCAACTTGACCACTTGTATCATTAATTTTAACATCCTGAGTAAAAACAATATGATCATCTACCTGTCAATTTACATTAATAGCATCAAGCTGCCCTTGAACTTGATGAGTCTCTCCTTGTGATGCCAAACCTGTATCTTGATATTGACCTATTTGAAAAGAGAACTCTTCTTGTGTCATATGTGGCATGGTGATGTTCTGTGATACCAAGGCTTGGTTTTAAGCATCATTGAGATTTGAGGGCCGCCAACCTGAATCCTACATCAAATTATTTGGAAGTGGAGTTTGAACAATGGCTTTTGAAGTGGAAGGAGCATTTGGATCAAGAGCAGCATATGGCTTAGCTGGAGTTATGACTCCTTGTGCTTGATAAGGTGGTTTATTTTCTCTAAAATCTTGATAAGGAGGCCTTTGATCTTTGAAAGACTAATAGGTGTTCTAATTTTGCTGTTTATAAGGCCTATTTGACTAAAATTGCTGCCTTTTGAGCTGTACTATTTCATTTCCAAAAGACTGTAGCAAACTTTTCAACTCCCCTATCTCACTAGCTTGACTAGTAGGGCCTGCAATAGGAACTTGAGGTGCTGGAATTGGAGCCAAGGATGGAATTTGAGGAACTTGAGGGGCTGATATAGAACTTATTCTGAAAATATGGGCATTGGAGGTCTTGGAGAAATTTTACCAGCTTGTATCAAACTATTTTCAGCCTTAATTGCAATCTCATAAGCATCCGACAAAGTAGTACCAACCATTGATTCTATCATCAAACTAATGTTAGAATTAAAAGCTTTCAAATAGTACAAAAATGCATATTGAGGGGATGGCCTAATCAACGCAGGTATCTTAATCCTTGTTTTTTGGAATATGAGGTTAAAATCAAACATGACCTCATAAGGAGCCCTTGTTATGGTGCTCAATTGCTCAACCAAAAAGAGATAATTAGATTTGTCCTCAAATTGCTTGATCAATGTTGCGCCCAATACGCCTTAGGTTATAATGGAATTAAGTGGCAGATTTCTATACCATTGCAACGCCTTTCTTTTGAAAGAGGCAGCCAACAATCTAATAACAACATTATTTTCAACAACATTATGGACTGAACAGATATTAGCAACATCTTGGATATGCTCAATAGGGGTTGTTTGATTTTCTCTTGAGAAAAATGGAATGCTCTTGAGGGCAGACACTAGAATATCATACAACTGGGCTAAATTCAGTGGACTACCCCTATTGAATGCAGCAAACACTTGGTTTTTGATGGTCATTTGAATAGTAGGGATTACAACGTTTAGAACAATAGGATGAGGAGGAGGTTAATATTCTCTTTGAGGATATGGATTTGCCCTCCTAGACCTTGCTCTTTTATAAGTTACAAATTCAAAAGGAATACCTTGACTTGTTTATCTTGTGGTAACCTTTGGCATGAACGAATTACCTGAATGATGTTATGAACTCTGTAATTGAATGTAGATGAATATCTTCTATTGCTGTGAAAACTCTTCAGATATGCAAAAAACTTTTTCGTGGTCCCATCAGAGATGCCAAAAACTGTTAACCTAAAGTTGCACCCTGATCGAAGACGTGTTGAAATGGCTAATCCTCACTCTAATTGAAACAATAGGATCTTCTCACGAAGGTGGGTACCTCAATGATGAGAAAAATCTCTAGAGAAGGCTGGTTCCTGTAAGATGTATCTAAAAGGATCTTAACTTCTACGCTACAAACTGTCTGGAGAAAAGGGAAGAAAGAACATGAAAAAAAATCCTAGCTAAAATGATGATACACATAATTTGCTTGATCCACTCAAATTGAGCTTCTAAGAAAACTAATTCAGACAAGGTAGAGGCAGAACTTCAACTCCAATTGATCAATACACATAAGTATTTCACGAAAAAGATTAATCTAATGATCTAAGTTTGAGGGAAATGGAAGAATAGTCCTGATGAAAGGCACTAAATAGCTACTAATATCCACTGCAAACTTAGCAAAAAACAATCAAACACAAAACGTGACCTGCACAAATGGCAAGCTAGTAGCTAGATACGAATTCAGATTTGTCAAATAAAAAAGAAAATCTATCACTTAGGCAAATCTATAACAAAAATACACTATACCAGCTGCTGAAAATTGAAAAAACACAATGCTATTCTTAGTATTTTGATAAAGGTTACAGCACAATCTTTGAAAGAAGTTTTATTGCCAAAAGAGGAAATGATCTTTACAACGCTGAAAAGCCATTAATATAAAAAATACAAAAGACAAAAGATAGATTTAAAAATAGGAGGAAGTTAACTCTTCATTAGCCCAAGTCCAAATTGCGTTGCATGAGTCTTCCAAATTTGTCTTTTCTTGTCTTTTGTCTTGCATGAAGAATCCTTGATGTTAAAGTGGACAATGGCTAATTTTGGGTTGCTAAACTCTTATCATGCAAAAATGCTACACCCACCTCCAAATATGGACTTCTTCTTGAGTTGTTTGATCATTTGAAAGCATGAAATAAACAAGAGCATACATGAAATCCACGCCATGCTAAAATTAGAACTCGAATTGAAATGTTGGAAGCTAAGTTGGAACATTTGAAAGCACGAGTTGACCTCGGAGACAAACTTGAATTCAACTAGTCAACGGAAACTTTGATCAGTCAATTGAAAATAGCCTTTGTTTGCATGTATTTTCTCTTATTTTGGTATGTCTGTTTATGTCTATTTTCTGTGGATTTCTATTTTTGGATAATCTTATTTAGCCTCGAGATTATCTTGTTTTAACTTCCCACATATCATCTATTTTTTGTCCCTTTTCGTTGACTTTACCTTGGTCTTTTTTTTTCCTCGGACTTCTTGTTCTGCAGATTTTATGTCTGCCAACTTTTCCTATCTTGGATTTTCTTTCTTTCGCTTTTAGCTTAAAAATCGCTGAGTCCTTCAATTTTCTACGGACTTTGTGTAATCAGAAAAATGTTCGAGGCTTCTCCTTGATCTTTGATTTCCTTGGACTTCTCTTAACTGAGGATTTTTTGTTGCTGACTCATCTTAATATTTCCTTCGGACTTTATGCTATCATCTCCTTGGCTTTGGATTTTCTTGGCCTTCGGATTTTTTGCTTTGGTCTTTTTATTTCTTGCGGATTTTATGTTCACTGCTCTATCCCCTTCAGATTTTTTGCTTGGCTCTACCTTGTATTTAATTTCCTTCAGATCTACCCTTAGCTTTTTTTTTTTTTTTGGGATTCCTTGTTATCTCCTTTACTTAATTCTACGGATTTCCTGGCTTACCCTGGTCTTATCTTCTAATTTTCAAATTTTCAATTCCTTCGGAATTCTGGCTACTGGCTTCCCTTTGATTATTGTGGGCTTTTAACTTGCCAATTTTTCCGAATTTGTTCCTTCGAACATTTTTCTGCGCATTTTTTAATTTCTGACCTTCTTGTTGACTTTACCTTGGTCTAATGTTCTCCTCGGACTTCTCTTTTGACTCCCTTGGTTTGTTTTCCTTCGGGTTTTATGTCATCTCTGTCATCTTCTCTGTAGACTTTATGTTTTCAAATTTCTCAAAGGAATCCTTCGGACTTTTTGTTCGAAGGATATCTTCCTTCTTTATTTTCTCTTTGCCTTTGTTTTATATTACTTCGGGTTTTTTTTCCTAAGGCACTCGGGCTTTTTGGAGGGCACCTAGGCGTTTTGGAGGGCACCCAGGTTTTTTGGAAACATCCCTTCCAAAGGGTACATTGCCCTTCGAATTTTTTGATTTGTCCTTTTCTGCCTTTCAGATTTTATGGAAGTGTCCTTCGAATATTTTGACTTGTCTTTTGAACTCCTTCGGACAAATTGTCCGAGTCTATTTGTTTGTTCTTCAATTTCTGCAACTTCAGATTCTTCATTGGCACCTACTTCGGATTCTTCATTGGCACCTACTTCGGATTCTTCATTGCTTGTTACTTATAAAAAGAGATAAGTCATTCACCTTGAGAACCCTGAAATGCACTATCCTGAGAAATTCAAGTTTCTAAACCCGAATTACTTCTACTAATAAAATTTTCATAAGCAAAGCACTTCTCAAAACCCGATTTGCACTGTCAAGAGTAATTCGGGTTTTCCAACCCGGATTACTTCTATTGATAAAACTTTCATAAGCAAAGCACTTCTCAAAACCCGATTTGCACTGTCAAGAGTAATTCAATTTTTCCAACCCATATTACTTCTAGTAGGGGTTTCAACAGCTGATTACTCATAAAGTGAAATAAGTTGCGTCTCTTGTAAAACCCAAAGACTTCTCCTTCCAAAAACCTGAAGTCTTCTGCTTTGTAAAACCCGAAGTCTTGCTTGAATGCCCACCCTCTCACACTTAAGCAAAATTTTGGTATGTAGGCCAAAAAATGGCCAACAATATGTATGTGCAATCTTGGCTTTAAGTGATGTGACCCTTACACATAACGCTTGGATTCGCTCTTGTTGTGGTTTTGAATTAATATTGCAACAAGTGTTTGCACTCTGATTATGTTGATTATCTTGAACTATAGCCCTTCCTTTGTCTTTGGTTGCATAGTAGTTTTTGATTTGTCCCTTTTTATTGTATATGAATCATCTTGATATGTTCCAACTCTCACATGTGAATAGAGTATGAGATAAATATTCTTCTGGATCGATAGGATTGAAATTTAGCTTACACAACTTGTCATCTGCTAGAACTTGCATATCATCGTCATCACTATCATTCCAATTTATAACTATGTAATTAGGACCTTCAAAATTGGCCAAGACTATCATTCCAATCTGTAACTATGCAATTAGGACCTTCGAAATTGGCCAAATAAGGGAGATATGGTATTTCCTCCTCATGTTGTATAGTAACTGATAATGTTTTTTTTTAATGCTAGTGATTGGTGCTTTGTCATGTTTTGTACTTGACTCACCTATCTCATATGTATGCATTCGATCCAATGTGATGAGTTGTGCATGTGGTATAATAAAATGATCCTCAAATTGTGATTGAATCACTTCGCAATATCTGAAAGGGGTATCATCCACTAGAATAATGTACTCATATCTATCATATATAAATTTGATATACCTATGGAATGTAAAAGGTACAACCTCCATGGCATGAATCCAAGGTTGCCCCAAAAGTAAGTTGTAGTGTAATTGGTTAGGCATGACTTGAAAAATAGTAGGCACCATCTTGGGACTTACTAGTAAATCCAAAGTGATAGTTCCAAGTGTTTGACAAGGAGTATTATCAAATCCCTTGATATTCTATTCTGATTTTTTAATATTGTTATTGATACCCAATTGTTGTAAGAAAGTAGAGTTGAAAATACTGATCCCTAATCCATTGTCGATCAACACGCGCTTGATTACCTTTCCATGCACCTAAGCTTGAATGAATAGTGGAAAATCTTGATCGATGATATGCTTAGGAGGTAAGTCTTCCTTATCGAAGGTGATGACCTTGTCGATACTTGTGATTGTATTCATGATAGAAGCAAATGATGTTGGTTGTGTTATGATGTTCGTTGTGTATCACTAGAAAGAGTTGTATCACACGCCTCAAATAAGGTATCTTTGTAAATTGTTGATATTTTTAATAATTCAAAATAGAAATTTTAGCAAGGTTATTCCGTAGTTGATCGATGATATCATAACCCTTAGATTGACTTGGTTGTCTTGTGGAAGGTGGAGGGGGTTGAGGAGGAACATGTTGAGCACTTTCATTCTGTCGCAGCGGATGATGTACCTACACTCGTCTAATGTTGACAACATGATCATTGACATCTAATATAAGACATGAGCGAATAATAGGAGCAATATCGTGAGTGAGATAACCTTTAGGTCTAGTAGCAAGAGGAATAAATTGAGTCTTGCACGCCCTTTGGCACCTAGTAGTGACAGCTAGTAACTCATATTGGATATAGCAGCAATATGAATTGAGAAAAACTTGAGATTGTACATTATTCATTTTAGCCTTTTTGTTGTATTTGGATTTGATGCATGCCAATATATAGTGAATCCAAATAACACCTTGGAAAGCAACATAGAATGTGATGATGAACCTTATCAGCGAAATCAAGAGGTAGAAGCTAAGTTCACTCATTGCTACCATGATTTTAATTTGAAATTGAGACTTTGAATTTGCAAAGGGAATTAGAAGTGTAACTAGACAGGGCGTGTTTGCTTTGTAGACTCTTAAATATACTGATTTCAATCATAAAATAGTAAACAAGGCCCAAAAGAGCACTAACTACGACAGATTCCACAGTCATGTAGCTACACTATCCTGTCATTAAGTTATGTTGAGAGTAACTTCTTATGGCTAACCATTTATCGGTGCATTACAAAAACAAACAGCGAAATGGCTTCTTATGGCTGAAAAGCAAAAAAAACTAAGTGTTTCCGATATATTGTGAGGTACATGAAAACTAAAGTCTGTATATAGTGTATCATGATGGCTTAAGTATTGGAGCAGTTCTCCTTACACCACGATAGAACTAAAGACCACTTTACCCAGAATTTAAACTCCTATAAGTTTTAAAACTACTAGAACACAATTTCTAGAAAAGAAAGAAAGTGAAATTAAAAAACCAAATCAGAAGAAAAATTTGTGTATAGAAATCAGAAAAAAAAGATTGAAACACTAAGACAAAAATCAGAAAAGCAATGCTAGAAAATGTACAAGTTCACCAGCATGTTTTACCCTTTTTTTATTTAACTCATATGTTATACAATAGGTATAAAACTTAAAAGAGGTCAGAATGCTAAAGATATACAGTTATTAACAATTTTGATTACAACATGCTAAATACATAAACATGCTATTTTTGAAAACATTAGAAAGAATATACTTAACTTAGATTCAGGTTCCTCACTAATTGTTTTGGATATCTGACAGCACAAATTAGCAAAAGACAAAACTGTGACTACTCGGAATCAGGGACAAAATCTAAATTTGTTTCTAGACAAGTTCCCTCTCTCTAGACACCAATGCAAGCCAGTCGTGTCTATTGACTGCAGACTTGTCCAAGTTAACTATGACTGATATCTGGCAGTGAAAATCAAAGCAAGATAGAGTTGTGACAACTTAGAATCACAGAATCTGAAGATGTTTTTGGACAAGACCGCACTCCTTGGACCACAACGCAGGTCAGCCATGTCCGTTGATGGTGGACTTGTCTGTATTGACTATGCAGAAACTATGACTGTTTCGCCTTCTATGTTTGTCTACTGAAAGGGCTGAGATATTGTGATTTTGATATTGCTATGCGTAATTCATTTTCCTTATCTTTGCTTTAAAAACCCTAAAGGTCTTCTGAAGGCCATAAACCTATAAAAAAGAGAGGGGGAGTGTAATGGACTGCACTGACCCCGATTATCTCCTTAATAATTGACCATTGTCTATATATCTAGATACTCTGAATAGATAATCAAGCCACACGTAGTTCTCCCACCTAGAGTGATTGTGCAATTGTGCTCCTTGATTATATGTATGCAGCAAGAAATTTGACTTTGATACTTGACAATGATAACTCTTGATTTGCTTTAAGATGCTTTAGACTTGGCTTATGACTACTCCTTATGAATGATCTTAAAGTTGGAAGGATTATGGCAGATAGTGACAAGCTAGGAATACTGAAAGACCTTTGATTTGTATTTATAGGGAAGTCTTTTGATAATTCCTTTCGCTGACCTTCTGAGACATGCGGGACGACCCAAGGGAATATTTTGAATTAGAAAACTAGCCATTATTGGGCACGAGGACGATGGTGCATTAGGTGGACAAGTTCACGACAGTGGACCTGTCTACCTAACGCGGACATGTCTCAAAGAATCAAGGACAATTGTCCTGAGCTAGAGGTAATCTGAGACTGATGTAACAAAAGTTTGAACATTAACTTGGAAAGTTATGTGTAATAGCGACAGCGAACAGTGTGTCAAGCCCACATATAGATAAATGGCTTAGAAGAATGGCAAACAATAGTCATGTATCTCGACACAAGTTGAGTGGTTTAGGATTTGTCAAGGGTTAACATTGTCAAGTACCTGACCAAATTTAGGTATCTACACTTCCTTCTCAAAGGTTATGCAAGCAACGATCGATGTGGTAATGAAACAAGAGGAAGGAAAAAATCCAAAATCCCACAGTGTGTCTACAATCCATGGATCATAACTCGATCCTCAAACTTCACTCGACCAAACATTTTAGGGGAAGATGTGCATGTGGCAATAAATTACCCTAATGTGAAAGAGAATAATGACGCATGAAGATTAATTTTGGATATTCACAACAATTGGCCGAGTAAAATACAACATAATTTGTATATTGGAAAGGTTGCCTCTACTAGGGTTTGGTGAATGATTTGCTTTAGAATCAAAGAGTTTTCCTTCCAATAAATTTTGTTTCCAAATGAGGAAGATTTGGTTTTCTTCATCTATTCTAGTTAATAATTTCAGATGGCAGAGAGGGTCCACCTAATCTCCCTAGGTCCTTCCTTCAAACAAGGATTTACTAAAGATCAATCAACTTCCTTCTCAAAGATAATGGAAGTGACGATCAATGCAGCAATGAAGCAAGAGGAAGGAATGAGTCAAAAATCCCACAATGTGTCTGGAAGTCATGGATCATAACTCAATCTTCAACCTTCACTCGACCAAACTTGGAGAATATATTTTAAGATCGGCTACAAGGTATCCAATATGCAAATTCTTTGGCACTGAACATTCCTTGAATGATCTAAATGATTTTGCTTACAAGATAATGAAAATTTTGAATTAGATCTTTCCCTAGGAGCTATTTATCATGGCTTTTACCAAAGGAGGAGATCACGAGATTCTTCCAAGGGGAACCTTGGTTCATTGCAAATGCAGATCTATCCTCGACATTCTGCCATTTGGATTTCAAGAAATGAAAGAAATGGTATCAAAAGCACCGAAACCGATTCATTTATATGTGCTTTTGCATGAATCCCAGACCAAAAATGCCTTCAAAATGAATGGGAATGCATTGCAAGGTTGGTTTGTCAATCAAGGGCAACCCCAGGACGGAAACCACAATTACGCGAGGATTTGTGTCAACCTGGATATGGATTTCCCCCTCCCAAAGTGCATAAGACTATGTTCACAAGGAATTGAACAGGGGAAGCAGATAGACTACAAATGCATCCCATTTAAATTAAAAAACGTATCATGAATATGGGCATTCAGTGCATGACTTCCCATTGTCATAAAGGTAACAACCTTCATTAAAACCTATTATGTCCAAAAATATTGATTATGATGAATTTTGGAAAAAATAAATATGGAGTGAAAAACAAGGGTAAGAAAGTGGAAAATTTTTGTGATAAACTAAATTAGGCAATGGTATATGTGACGGAAGGTGAGGAGGAAACTATGCTAGAATCCACCTAAGACAATAGGAGCAAGGAAAGAAGGATGAATACCTTACGTCAAACTATGTGTTAAGGGAAAACGTCAAAAAAAAATTGGCATAGCCACAAGAAGGAGAAAAGTAAGAAGAAATTATGGAGAATATTTGGAAGGATCAAATGAGGAAAATAATGTTTTGGATCCATCAGTCCCTATTCGCGAGTAAGACAACACTAAAGGAGAATTCCACCTCCAAAAAAGGGGATAAATGGAGCAGAGTAAAGAAATCTATAAGTTAAAAAAATCCTAAGATGCAGTTCAAAACAAGAGAGAAGGGACAATATGCATGAAAAAATTAAGGAAACCATGGCAGATTGGCATCAAGAGCCCAAATCCCAACAAGAAGATGTAGTAGGGTCAAGAGACCAAGATCCACAAAATGAAAGTTAACTCATCGAATATAAGGAGCTCAATTTTCTAGAAGAAAATGTTCAAGAGTGTGGTTATCAAGGAGAGACATGATGTGGTACTACTTGCTTGAGAAAATAAATCCAAGCAGCATGAAATTTTGGAGAAGTAAAAAGCAATTGGGGTTGAGTAGGATGGCCAAGTAGGGGACTTTGGAAATCCTTCAAATTTCGGAATCAACGGCTTGTACCATTCTATATTCTTCTAGAAGATTCATTGCATACTAGATCAATAGTAATAAATTTAATCTCAAATTTGAGGTTACCAATTTTAAGGCCCTCAGAGTATTGGGACATATTGAGAACATTTTGAATTGTATGAAATAATTATGGAAAGAAATGGATCTTATGAGGAAACTATGACTCCCATCTAGATGCATCAAAAAAAGGGTAGCATGCGATACAAGAGGAAATTCAAAGAGTTTGTTTCTTGGTTATGTCTTTGGGATGTCAAGCCATCATATGGCTTCTTTACTTTGAGAAATATAAGGAAAGGCAAAGAGTTTATTGTGGAACAACTAGATAGGTTTCTGGAAGTGAAACCAAGAGATGTGTCTTCGAGGACTTAGGACATGTCTTAGAGATGACGGATGCATTGCCAATACCAAAGACGGGAGCAAAGATGTCTCCCAATACTAGGGTAATCCATTCCTCATTTTCTCGCATGTTCCAATATCCTCCTAGCTTGAATGGCAATTTCCTATCAAATTAAAAAAAAAAACAAGCCAAAGCGGCTCCTACCACTACTACCAAACAATAATTGAGTGACCCCCTTTCCATAGTCTCATTTGTGGTCTCATTTGTGTACTTTAAAATTTATATGTTTTATCCATTCTACATCTTGTAAACACCGTATTTTAACCATGGATCCACAAGGTCCTTAGCTGATTTCAAGGAATTTCTTTATTTGTTTTTGGGCAAGAAAGTGGTTTGCCCTCGTGGAGTCGCTTAACATCGGTGAAACAAGACGTCCCATGTAGACAAGGATCAAAGTGTAACATCCCCATTGGGATCTACTTAAAATAACGTGATAAAAAAAAAATTAATCCACATATTCTCTTATTAGATTTCACCAAGAGAATCTAATTAGTGATCCAAGTCTAACATACCAAACATATTAACTTATAAAATAAACATGCAACATCTATCACTGATCACTATCAAACCATACTAGATATAGAAAGTAATTACAAATTTCCAACCACGGTTGGTACAATAATATAGCTATTGTTGTCAATATACAAATGAGTAACTAATTACAATTCATCAAGAATAATGTTTCAATAATAATAAATATAATACAAGATACAAGACTCCACGGAGCATGAGTTTCTCGAACTCTAGTATCTATGGTAATATCAAGTGTAGTCTCCAAATAAGTATTGTTGTGAGGAGGGAGAGCATCATCCGACCATTTTTCCACATCAAACACGGACCATTGATCTCTCGTACAATCCCCCATCGGGAATGGCCTTCCCCTCACGGATAAGTAGATAGTGACGATACGGGAATCCAGAGAGACAAACTAGTACCCGTGTGCTGTAAGATTTCTAATAAATGATGTGTATTATAAAGAAAATAAGTTCTAACATGATATTGCACAAAAATGTAAATCATACATATGAAATGACAATGTCTAACTAAACATTACTTTGACTAAAGTTTTCAATAGTTATTGATCTCAAAGATCAGTCAAATTCATACACACCATTTGATCGGATTACTTTAATTTTGCATTGATAATACTAGTAAGCTAGTGAAGTTTGTCTTACTACTTAGTACCCGCAATACAAGATTTGGTTAATATTAATATAACCAATAGATTCATACATATTACTTCCTATGAGTAGATATAAAACATGTTAAACACAAGAATAATCAAAATGCATACATTTAGTTCGTCAAATGTATGAATGAATCTCCAATATATTATTTATTACATAAATAATAATAAGCATAACAAATACAGTTTATATCAATCGGATATAATCTATATTTAGACTGCATATTTCTAATTTTCGTAAGTAAATTCAAATATAATTTGTTTTATGACAATGTTAATATCATAGTCCATTGTTCATATGTACAATATTCAATTACACAGCCAGTCATAATAATTTCAGAGAATCAATTAACTCATAAATCAAGTTACATCTTGTATGAATATAATCTTTAATTTATACATCTTGCTATGTTTTTAGGAGACTGTATTCATATAGTTATAGTTTCATGTCCCTCGGGATCCTATGAATTAATTTTAGTAGTCAATAAAGCTATAGTTTAGGCACACGACCCAATACACCAATTTATGTTATATATTTATATGAATACCTAAATCCACATATTGATATATTCCTTATATATATGCCCTTGTACATATTAACTATATTCATACTATGTTTCAAATATAAGTACTAAACAATATATAAATACTATATATAAAGGTCAACAATCATTTATAACTCTAATCAAAAATTTCGTATGATTTCAACAATCATTATAACTTTCCTATTCACAAAATACATTGACTATCTATTATAAAATATTAATAATCCTGGAATATTAATGAACAATGTTATAGTCAATAGACTATTTATATCCATATTCTGCTCTTCTTAAATCAAATCGTCATCTAGTTATAACATACAAACACTCACAGTTTATACAAGTATTTAATCTTCCTATGCTTGGTTCAATATAAATCATAAGCATTAAACAAATTACTCAACCCAATAGATAACTACAGGGCATATTATCTGAACAATACATATGGGAGATTTCAGTATGTTTCAATTTAATGTCAAAATGCATTTCTAGTAAATGTTTTACCCATAATACATTACATGTCTACTAATAGAACTTACATCTAATACTCTTTTCATATAGGTGGTATTCAATCCATACGCTCGATATGTATGTGTATGATAAAAACTAATTATTCCATTTCCCTATTTGACACTATATTTTACTATATGTATCTGCAATTATGACAAACGCCCTTCTTTGCACAAAAATGTATGTGTATGAGAAAAAATAATTATTCCATTTCCCTATTTGACACTATATTTTACTATATGTATCTGCAATTATGACAGACACC
The DNA here is from genome assembly GCA_037957365.1 of Torreya grandis. NCBI lineage: Eukaryota > Viridiplantae > Streptophyta > Pinopsida > Cupressales > Taxaceae > Torreya > Torreya grandis. Next base: position 850,836 of record JARHVA010000103.1, read on the forward strand.
CTTCTTTGCACAAAAATCCAATACAATATAAGACTTAGAATTCAGATAGACTTATAAATATATACATGTAGTCCATAACGATTCGCTGACCCTTGACAAATCTCATAGTTAACATACAAAGGATTTTATATCGAACCTATTTTTCCTTCATTCAACTCGGGTTTTGTATTTGTTAAAACACACAACACTTTCATATATGTATTCATTGTTGGGATAAAATACATTCTTTAATACTATACGCACAACACTTTCTTTACAGGTTATGTATTTGTTAAAACACATGGCGCTTTCATATATACATTATTGTTTGGATAAAATATTATACATAGTTTATATATTTATACTCACCTGGTTTTGGGAATTAAATGTATATAGTTCGCTATTGTGAATATCTTTATACATAGTTCATTATCTGTATTCTCGTTGTTCGAATAATTAATTATACACAATCAAATAATCCTCGGTTCAAACTTAGATATATATCGATGGTTTTAGATGTCAAAAACACACAATCCATTTCTTATCCATCCATGTCATTCTATATGACAAATACCTATACTGACAATATAAGAATATTCACACAAAATTTTAATAACTTCACCTACCTTGCAAAAGCGACCAAACTAAAATGGCACGATCCAGAAAACCTCCCTCCCTCACCCTGCTCTCTCTCTCCTCTTTGCACCGCTCTCTTCTCCACTTCACTCTCCTCTTATCCTTCTCCTGTCGCCCACCTTCCTTTCCTCTTATTGCACGTATTGCTTTCTTTTTCTTTTTCTTTTTCTTTTTCCTTTAAAGCTTGCTGTTTTTTTTAAAGATTGCCATTCTTTTTTCTTTTTTTGCGCTAAGCTTCCCGCTTTATTCTAATTCGACCCAAGCATGTTTTACTCTTTGTTTTATTCCTGCATGACGTTTTTCCATTTATATTTTTTTCTAACTTTATAATAATAGTTAACTCATTTATCATTAACTTCAAATTAACCCTATTGACTATGTATTCCAAACAATGTCTAGGTTTAGTTCATAGATTAATCTTACAACAAATAAATCTTTACAATAACCTGGTAAAAATCAACAATATCATGACCTTAATAATTATGTTGCTAATATAAAGTCGATGATATTTTTTTAACAATAATTGGTATTTCGGACAATTATTATACCAATCCTAATACAATTATAACAACATAACTGTTGTGTCATTACGACGTTATATAGATTATCTGTCTTTTATTATCTTTATTTATATTTTAAGGTCTTTAAGCCATATAATGATATTTTTGAAATATCACGAAGATAACTAGTTTATGTTCTCAAACATTACAAAAACATGATGGTTAGTCTACATATGTTAGTACCAAATGCTATTCACATAAATTTAAGTTCTTGAAAAACAATAATAATCATGACATAGACACACAGTAACATTTTACATCCAAAACTACTTATAACAATCACAATGCAATCATACGAGATTAATTCCACATAAGCATTAAATTGAGCTAACACACAACTAACATGCAAAAACAATTATCTAAATGCAAACATCAAAACGTACTAACGCTAACAATTCAAACTATGCATATAATATGTACTATCTAACGTGACATGTGCATGGATTCTAGTTGTTCCTTTGTCATCCCCCATCACCTCCATTTACACCACCCTCTCTGAGGATGCTCTCCCTCCATCATGTTCTGAGGGATGAATCTATCATGCATCAAACTCACAAGAAGGTAGTTAGTCCGTAACATTGAAATATATATCATAAAATACTGTTGTAATAACAAATGAATATGATCACTATATAAAGAATATACAATACAGCGAGCTCATAGCAATGTAATTATGAAATCAATGCAACATACCACTGTCTCATAACAGCATGACTTACAACTTAGTTAAATAATAATCAAATCAAATTTTCAACTATAAAAATTCACAGATAATCGAATAAATTTGCTTAGTGAGAAATCGAGATGTAATATCCTTCCATTATAAAGCTGATCATCATCTCGATGACACTTATTCCAACATTAGATCTGAATTAAAAACATTATTCGGCAAAAAAATAATATAATATGAAGCATCAAATCAAATAAACAAATACGAAAATCGACTATAGAACTCATCATAGTCCTCCCACGTGGCATTATCTTCAGAGTATTGATCCCACAAAACCTTGCACTCTGATTGATTCTACCACGACCACCCCAAGATCCAGAACTTGCAAAGCATTCCAATCTAAGACATGAAGAATCAACTATATACTTTTTAAGATAAGATACATGGAAGACATTATGCAATAGAGCTAGGGCTAATAAGCTTGACCACTTCTAAAACCTCGAAAGATCCCACATATCTCAGTGAAAGTTTCATTGACTTTCTGAATTTAATCGAGCTCTTCTACGGCTTAACCCGCAAGAACACTTTATCACCTACTGAAAACTGCCTAGCTATTCTCTTTAGATCAACATAACTTTTCTACCTATCATTGGCCTCGACCAATCTCTGTCTAATTGATCTGACTTGATCTTCCATTTCTGAAAGCATCTCATGTCCAAAGATTACCCTCTCTTCCAACCTATCTCGACTGATTGGTGTCATGCACCTTCTTTTCCATACAATGCTTCAAATGGTGTCATCTTCAAAACTGATTGGTATGAGTTATTGTAAGCAAACTAAACCAATGGAAAATAATCTTCCCACTTGTATTGTTGATCTATGCAATACATACGAAGAAGATCCTCTAACCCCTGATTAACTCACTCAATCTGACCACATTCTCTGGGTGGTATGCAGTGCTGAAATTTAATTGTGTATCCAAAGCTGAATTTAGAGTTACTCAAAATCTATAAGTCATCTTCAGATGACAATCTGAAATGATCTTCTCTGAAAATCCATGCAACCGATACACTTCCTTTACAAACCTCTTCGCAAGAGTAGGTGCATCATCTATCAAATTGTCTAGTATAAAATGAGTCATCTTGGTTAGTTTGTCAACTACTACCAAGATCATGTTATGCATGTTTTGTGACAATGGTAAACCTTAGACAAAGTCCATACTGATCACCTACCACTTCCATCCGGTATGTCATATAGATATAACAATTCAATCGGATGTACATGTTCAGCGTTCACTCGTTGACATTCCAGACAACATGACACAAAGTCCATTGCATCTTTCTTGATTCCCTTCCAAAAATGAAGGGATCTAAACTCTGCCATAAGCTTGGTTACTCCTGGATGTTCTGAATATGAGGCATTATGCAACTCCTTTAGCATTGTGCTCTTCAGATTCTCCCTATCTAGTACATACATGCTTCCATTATATTGTAAAAGACCATTCTCTAATTTGAATCCTTTATACTTAATATTCTGAGCAATCTCAGATAATGCTTTCCTGCGCTGATTGTAGAATTCATCTCCTCGTGAAAATTCAATTACTCGATCTCTGAAAGTACTCTTGATAGTAGCCATGGTTGCTATGTACCTCTTACGACTTAGGGCATCAACTACTCTGTCTTCCTTGTTGATATAATTGATATCGAAATCATAATTAGACAAGAACTCTAAGCAGCGTCTCTGACGAGCATTCAAATTCAAGTGGGTGAAGATGTACTTGAGTCCCAAGTTGTTAGTCTTGAGCTCAAATAGTTTTTCCAACAAATAATGCCTCCAAACTTGCAAAACATGCACAATTATTGCAAGTTCTAGATCATGAGTCATACTCCACCTCATAAGGCTTCAACTTCCTTGATTCATAGGCTACCACTGCACTATCTTGCATAAGGATTCCTACTAGTCCATCCCCCGACGCATCTGTGATCATTGAAAATTGACCATTGGAGTTGGGAACTTTTAACATTGGTGCTAAAGTAAGCCTTTTTTTCAATCCCTGAAAAGCTACTTCACACTTTTCTGACTAGATAAAACTTTGATTCTTACCCTATAGAGAGGTATTTGGATTAGCTATCTTAGAAAAAATTGAAACGAACTTCTTGTAATAGCTTGCTAACCCCATGAAACTCCTTATCTCATGCTCGTTTTTTGGCGCCGACCATTCCATAATGGCTCTTATCTTTACCGGATCCACTGAAATACCGTTTGTAGAGATGATATGTCCTAAATACTGCACTTTCTCCTGAAAAATGCACACTTAGATAACTTGTCATACAACTTGTGCTTCTACAACTGTGACAAATTCAGTTCCAGATATTGAAGATTATCCTCTTCATTCTTAAAGTATATAAGTATGCCATCAAGAAAAACCAAAACAAAATGATCTAGTTAATCTCTAAACACACTGTTCATGAGATTCATAAATGTTGTCGGGGCATTTGTGAATCCAAATGGTAACACTATGAACTCATAGTACCCATATTGAGTTCTAAATGTTATTTTTGGAATATCTTCATCCCTTATCCTCAGTGAATAATATCCTGCTCTAACGTCAATCTTAGAGAAGACCGTTGCCCCTCGCATCTGATCGAAAAGATCATCTATACAAGATAACAGATACATTTTTTGATAGTCATCTTATTCAACATTCTATAATCTATGCAAAGCTAAAAGGTACCATCCTTCTTCTTGACGAAGACAACTACTGCAACCCATGGTGACACATTTGGCTGGATCAACCTCTTTGACAACAATTCTTGGAGTTAAGCTTTCAATTCAACTAATTCAGTGGTTGTCACCCTGTATGGAGCCTTAGACTATGGTTTCGATCCAAGAATGATATCGATAAAGAAATCAAACTCATGTTTAGGAAGCAATTCCTCCGGAAACACATCATGAAAATTCTTAAGGAATGAATAATCTTCAAGAGATGGTTCTTTAGATTCCTCCATTTCATTTATCTTGACAATAAATACTTGACACTCTTTTCCTTGAGCCTTCTTGAGTTGCATTGCAAAAATCTGCTTAAGCCTCAACTTTCTTTTTTTGCCCTAAAATTGTTTCTGATTTCCAAAATCGTCCAGACACTCAATCTTCTTTAGATAGCAGTCAACCTTGGCCTTATGCTTCGCGAGTCATTTGACTCCTAGAATCACATCATATGACCCTAACAGTGCTACATAAAGATCCACTACCGTTGTGAATTCCGACAACCTAATCTCTGCTTCAACTTTGACTTTTGAATCATTCTCATATTGTACCAACCATGCATTTGTCATTACTCCAACTCTTCTAGATAACTTAAGCATTTTAGGATCTATAAAAAATTATGTAGCTCCTATATCTATCAAAATAGAAACTAGATGTTGAAACAAAATACCTGACAGTGCTATGGGTGAAGCTTGGAATTCGTCGGTTATCAAGTACCGCATAAATGCGTTGCTGAAAAGTTCCCTGCTGAGGATTAGAACCTTTGTTCTTTGTCTTATCCTAGGTACATTCACGAGCATAATGGTCACCTCCACATATGAAGCAACCTCTAGGTGGTCCTTTCCTCTCAGACTGTTGGTTTCCTTTGAAACTGTGTTGAGTAGAACCTTTTTTCTTCGTCTTATCCTGGGTACACTGACGAGCATAATGGTCACCTCCACATGGTCCTTTCCTCTCAAACTGTTGGTTTCCTTTGAACAGTCAGCAACGCATTCATACAGCAGTTGATAACCAGCAAATTCCAAGCTTCACCCATAGCACTATCAGGGATTTTGTTTGAACATCCAGTTTTTATTTTAATCGATACAAGGGCTACATAATGTTTTATAACTCCTAAAATGCTTAATAAGTTATCTAAAAGCGCTGGAGTAATGACAAATGCATGGTTGGTACAATATCGGAATGATTTAAAAGTCAAAGTTGACAAGTGTTTAATTGAAGCAGAGATTAAGTTGTCGGAATTCACAATGGTAGTGGATCTTTATGTAGCATCGTTAAGGTCATATGATGTGATCCTAGAAGTCAACTGGCTTGCGAAGGATAATGCCAAGGTTGACTCTTATCTAAAGAAGGTTGAGTGTCTGGACGATTTTTAAATCAGACACAAATTCGAGACAAGAAAAGAGAGTCGTGGCTTAAGCAGATTTCCGCAATGCAACTCAAAAAGGATCAAGGAAAAGAATATCAAGCATTTATTGTCATGATAAATGAAATAGAGGAATCTAATGAACCATTCCTTGAAGATTATCCATTCCTTAAGAATTTTCATGATGTGTTTCCAGAGGAATTGCCAGGATTGTCTCCTAAACGTCAGTTTGATTTCTCTATTGATATCATTCATGAATCAGAACCACAATCTAAGGCTCTATATAGGATTCAACCAATGTGAAGGCTCAACTCCAAGAATTGTCAAAGGGGTGTGTCACCATGGGGTGCACCAGTGGTCTTCGTCAAAAAGAAGGATGGTACCTTTCAGTTTTGCATAGATTATACAATATTGAATAAGATGACTATCAAAAACAGGTATCCGCTACCTTGTATAGATGATCTTTTTTATCAAATGTGAAAGGCGATGTTTTTTTCTAAGATTGACCTTAGAGCAAGATATTATCAGCTGAAGATAAGGGATGAGGATATTCTAAAAACAGCATTTAGATCTCGATATGAGCACTATGAGTTCACAATGTTACCATTTAGATTGACACAATGCCCCAGCAACGTTTATAAATATCATGAACAGTGTGTTCACAGTGTGTTCAGAGATTATCTAGATCTTTTTGTTTGGTCTTTCTTGATGACATACTTATATACTCTAAGAATGAAGAGAAGCATCTTCAACATCTGAAACTGATTTTGCAACGGCTGTGGAAGCACAAGTTGTATGGCAAGTTGTCTAAGTGCGTTTTTTTACAGGAGTAAGTGCAGTATCTAGGACATTATCTTTACAGACGATAATTCAATAGATCCGGCAAAAATAAGAGACATTATGGAATGGTCGGCGCCAAAGAATGTGCACAAGTTAAAGAGTTTCATGGAATTAACCGGCTATTACAAAAAGTTCATTATAAATTTTTCTAAGATAATTAATCCGATTACCTCTCTGCAGTGTAAGAATCAAAATTTTATCTGATTGGAAAAGTGTGAAGTAGCTCTTTAGGGATTGAAAATAAGGCTTACTTTGGCACCAGTGTTAAAAGTTCCTGACCCTAATGGTCAATTTTCAGTGATCACAAATGTGTCGAGAGATGGACTAAGAGGAGTCCTTATGTAGAATAGTGCAGTGGTAGCCTATGAATTAAGGAAGTTGAAGCCTTATGGCGTGAACTATGCCCTTCATGACCTAGAACTTGCAGCAATTATGCATGTTTTGCAAGTTTGGAGACATTATTTGTTGAAAAAACCGTTTGAGCTCAAAACTGACAACTTGGAAATCAAGTACATCTTCACCCAACCTAATCTAAATGCTCGTCAGATACATTGGCTAGAGTTCTTGTCTAATTATGATTTCGATATCAAATATATCAAAGGAAAGGAAAACAAAGTCGTTGATGCCCTAAGTCGTAGGAGGTACATAGCAGCCATGGTTACTATAAAGAGTAATTTTAGGGATCGAGTAATCAAATTTTTGTCAAGAGATGAAATCTACAATCAAGTCAGAAAAACGTTATCTGAGAATGCTCAAAATCCTAGGTATAAAAGATTCAAATTTGAGAATGATCTTTTATGATATAATAGAAGGATGTATGTACCAGATAGAGAGAATCTGAGCAACACAGTGTTAAAAGAGCTCCACAATGCCCCATATTCAAGACATCCAAGAGTAACCAAGCTTATGGCAAAGCTTAGACCACTTTATTGTTGAAAGGAAATAAAGAAAGATGTAGTAGACATTGTGTCATATTGTCTGGAATGTTAGCAAATGAAAGCTAAATATGTACATCCAATTGGATTGTTATATCTACATGACATATCGGAATGGAAGTGGCAGGGGATTAGTATGGACTTTGTCCAAGGTTTACCATTGTCACAAAATAGGCATAACATAATTTTGGTAGTAGTTGATAAACTAACCAAAGTGGCTCATTTCATACTAGAGAATATGACAGATAATGCATCTACTCTTGCGAAGAAGTTCGTAAATAAAGTGTATTGGTTGCATGGATTTTTGAAGAAGATCATTTCGGATTGTTATTCAAATATGACTTCTAAATTTTGGATAACTATGAATTCAGCTTTGGGTATACAACTAAATTTCAACATTGCATACCATCCAAAGACTGATGATCAAACTAAGCAAGTTAATCAGGTGTTAGAGGATCAACAATACAAGTGGGAAGATTATTTTTTGTTGGTTGAGTTTGCTTACAATAACTCATACCAATCAGCTTTGAAGATGGCATCATTTGAAGTATTGTATGGAAGAAGGTGCAGGACACCAATCAGTTAGGATAGGTTGAAAGACAAGGTAGCCTTTGGCCCTGAGATGATTTTAAAAATGGAAGATCAAGTCAGATCAATCAGGCAAAAATTGATCGAGATCAATGATAGACAGAAAAGTTATGTTGATCTAAAGAGAACAGCTAGGCAGTTTTCAGTAGGTGATAAAGTGTTCTTGTGAATTAAGCCGTAGAAAAGTTCAATTAAATTCAGAAAATCAGCAAAACTTTCACTAAGATATGTGGGATCTTTCGAGGTTTTAGAAGTGATCAATCCTGTAGCATATAGACTTGCATTGCCACCAGCCCTATCTCTATTGCATAATGTCTTCCATGTATCTTATTTTAAAAAATATATAACCGATCTTTCACATGTGTTGAATTGGATTGCTTTGAAGGTTCTGGGTCCCAGGGTGGTCATGGTAGAACCAATCAGAGTATTTGGCACTCGCAAACGAATTCATTTGCATGATAGAGAGATGTCACAGTGCAAGGTGTTGTAGGACCAATACTTTGAAGATAGTGCCACGTGAGAGAATTGTAATGAGTTCTACAGTCGATTTTCACATTTGTTTACTTGATTTGATGCTCATATTATGTTATTTTTCTGCTGAAAATATTTTTGATTCAAAACTAATGTTTGAATAAGTGTCATCAAAACAATGACCAGCTTTTAGGGAGAAGGATGTCACATCTCGATTTCTCACTAAGCAAATTTACTTGATTATCCATGGATTTTTATGGTTAAAAATTTAATTTGATTATTATTTAACTAAGTTGTAAGCCATATGTTGTTATGGGACAATGGTATGTTGCATTGATTTCATGATTGCATTGCTATGAGCTAGTTGTATTGTATATTGTTTACCTAGTAATCATATTGATTTTTTATTACAATAGTATTTTATGATATATGTCACGATATTACGGACTAACTAACTTCTTGTCTCAGTTTAACGTAAGAGAAATTCAGCCTTCAAAACATGACGGAGGGAGAGCATCATCGGAGAGGGTGGCGTAGATGGAGGTGTTGGGGGATGACAGAAAAACAGCTAGAAGCCATGCATACACCACGTTAGATAATACACATTATATGCATAATTTGAATTGTTAGCGTTAGTACGTTTTTAATGTTGTTTGCATTTAGATAATTGTTTATTAATTGTGTTAGCTCAGTTTAATGCTTATGTGAAATTAATCTCGTGTGATTGTGTTGTGGTTGTTATAAGTATATTTGGATGTAAAATATTACTGTCTGTCATGATTATTAATGTTTTTCTAGAACGTAAATTTGCGTGAATACTATTTGGTACTACTGTATGTAGACTAACCATCATGTCTTTGTAATGTTTGAGAACATAAACTAGTTTTATTTATCATATTTTGGAAATATCATTATATGGCTTAAACGCCTTAATATATAAATAAAGATAATAAAAGACAAACAATATATATAATGTAATAATGACAACAATTACGTTGTTATAATACTATTAGGATTGGTATAATAATTGTCCGAAATACCAATTATTGTTTCAAAAAATATCAACTTTATATTAGCAACAAAATTAATAAAGTCATAATATTGTTTATTTTTACCAAGTTATTGCAAAGATTTATCTATGTCCTAAGACTAACCTATGAACTAAACCTAGACATTGTTTGGAATACATAGTCAATAGGGTTAATTCGAAGTTAATGATAAATGAATTAACTATTATTATAAAGTTAGAAAAAAAATGTAAATGGAAAAGTGTCATGCAGGAATAAAACGAATAAAAAAAAGAGTAAAAAATGCTTGGGTCGAATTAGAATAAAGAGAGAAGCTTAGCACAAAAAAATGAAAAAAAGAGTGGCAAGCTTTTTATAAAAAAAAAGCAAGCTTTAAAAGAAAAAGAAAAAGAAAGCAATACGTGCAATAAGAGGAAAGGAAGGTGGGCGGCGTAGGAGAAGGATAAGAGAGGACAGCGAAGTGGTGCAGAGGAGAGCAATGCAAAGAGGACAGAGAGAGAGAGTAGGGCGAAGGGAGGATGTTTTTCCGAATCGTGTCATTTCAATATGGAGGCTTTTGCAAGCTAGGTGAAGTTATTAAAATTTTGTGTGGAATTTGACAAAATTCTATGTGAACTGTGAGAATATTCTTGTATTGTCAGTATAGGTCTTTGTCATATAGAATGGCATGGATGGATAAGAAATGGATTGTGTGCTTTTGACATTTATAACCACCAATATATAACTAAGTTTGAACTGAGGATTATTTGACTATGTATAATTAATTATTCGAACAATGAGAATATAATAGCGAATTGTGTATAAAGATATTCACAATAGCGAATTGTATGTATTTAATTCCCAAAACTAGGAGAGTATAAATATATAAATTGCGTGTAGTATTTTATCCAAACAATAAAGAAAGTGTTGTGCATATAGTATGTATATATGAAAGCGTGTGTTTTAACAAATACAAAACCTGTAAAGAAAGCGTTGTGCGTATAGTATTAAAGAATGTAATTTATCCAAACAACGAATACATATATGAAAGCGTTGTGTGTTTTAACAAATACAAAACCTTAGTTGAATTAAGGAAAAATAGGGTTGATATAAAATCCTCGGTATTATTAACTATGAGATTTGTCTAGGGTTAGCAAATCATTATAGACTACGTTTATATATTTATAAGTCTATATGAATTATAAGTTTTATATTGTATGGGATTTTTGTGCAAAGAAGGACGATTGTGATAATTGCAGATCCATATAGTAAAATTTAGTGTCAAATAGGGAAATAGAATAATTAGTTTTCTCATACACATACATACAAAGTGTATGGCTTGAATACCGCCTATATGAAAAGAGTATTAGTTGTAAGTTTTGTTAGTAGACTTGTAACGTATTATGGTATAGTAAAACATTTAATCGAAATGCATGTTGACATTAAATTGAAACATACTAAAATCTCACATATGTATTATTCAAATAATACGGTTGAGTAATTTGTTTGACACTTATGATTTATATTGAACCAAGCTTAAGAAGATTAAATACTTGTGTAAACTGTGTGTTTGTATGTTATAACTAGATGGCGATTTGATTTAAGAAGAGCAAAATATGGATATAAATAGTTTATTGACTATAACACTCTGTTCATTAATATTTCGGAAATAGTAATATCTTATAATAGATCGTCAATGTATTTTGTGAATAGGAAAGTTATAATGATTGGTGAAATCATATGAAGTCTTTGATAAAAATTATATATGACTGTTGACCTTTATATACAATATTTATATATTGTTGAGTACTTATATGTGAAACATACTATGAATATAGTTAATATGTACAAGGGCATATATATAGGGAATATACAAATATGTGAACTTAAGTATTCATATAAATATATAACATAAATTGGTGTATTGGGTCATGTGCCTATAACAATAGTTTTATTCGTTGTTAAAATGAAGTCATAGGATCCCGAGGGAGAGGAAATTATAGCTATATGAATACAATTTCCTAAAAACATAGCAAGACATATAAATGAAAGATTATGTTCATTCGAGATGTAACTTGGTTTATGAGTTATTTGATTATCTGAAATTATTATGACTCGCTGTGTAATTGAATAATTGTACATATGAACAATAGGCTATGATATTAACATTCCTCATAAAATGAATTATATTTAAATCTGCTTATGAAAAGTAGAAATATGCAGTCTAAATATAGATTATACATGGTTAGTATAAACTGTGCTTGTTATGCTTATTATTATTTATGTAATAAATAATATAGTGGAGATTCATTCATACGTTCGACGGACTAAATGTATGCATTTTGATTATTCATGTGTTTAGCATATTTTATGCCTGCTAGTAACAAGTAATCTGTATAAATCTTTTGGTTATATTTATATTAACCAAATCTCGTATTATTGATACTAAGTAGTGAGACGGACTTCACTAGCTTACTAGTATTACCAACACAAGATGAAGTTAATCCGATCAAGTCGTGTATATGAATTTGACCGATCCTAGAGATCAATAACTATTGAAAACTTTGGTCAAAATAATGTTTAGTTAAACATTGTCATTTCATATGTATGATTTACATGTTTGTGCGATATCATGTTAATACATATTTTCTTTATGGTATACATTATCTATTAGAAATATTATAGCTCACGAGTACTAGCTTGTCTCTCTAGATTCCCACATCGTCACTATCTACTCATTCGTGAAAGGAGGGCCATTCCCTAATGGGAGCTTGTGTGTGGAATTGATGGTCTGTGGTTGATGTAGAGAAGCGTTCGGATGATGTTTTTCCTCCCTACAGCAATACTTATTTGGAGACTACACTAACGATTACCATAGATACTAGAGTTTGGGGAACTCATGCTCCGTGGAGCCTTGTATCTTGTATCTTATATTTTATATCTTGTATTGTATTTATTATTATTAAAACATTATCCCAAATGAATTGTAATTAGTTACTCATTTGTACATTGACAGCAATAGTTGTATTATTGTACCAGTCGTGGCTGAAAATTTGTAATTACTTTTTATATCCAGTATAATTTAATAGTGATCAGTGACAAATAGATGTCATATGTTTATTTTATAAGTTTACATGCTTGGTATGTTAGACTTGGATCACTAATTAGATTCCCATAGTGAAATCTAATAAGAGAATACGTAGATTAAAAAAAATTATCACGTTATTCTAAGTAGATCCCAGTGGGGATGTTACATGATTACTACTACTACTATCACTATTACTACCAAACAATAATTGGGTGACCCCCTTTCCCTAGTTTCATTTGTGTACTTTAAAATTTATATGTTTTATCCATTCTACATATTGTAAACACCGCATTTTAACCATGGATCCACAAGGTCCTTAGCTGATTTCAAGGAAATTCTTTATTTGTTTTTGGGCAAGTGGTTTGCTCTTGTGGGGTCCCTTAACATCGGTGAAACATGACAGTCCATGTAGACAAGGATCAAAGAGCATGTGGCAGACATTCGACAAGGGAAGAAAGACAAGTCAGCATCGGCTGAAAATCCTACAAAACCTAACATTTCACTTGCATTGAGGAAGAAAAGGTACTTGCCATGGGAAACTATTTTCCAAAATATAAGTTGAGAGAGATTTGGAGATTGGAAGACACATGAAAAAAGGATGAACACATAGGGCTAAATCACACTCGGAGGCCCATCATTAATGAATTGAAACTAAAAGGGTCCTCCTCCTAAAACAGGGGGTCTTTTTGAGTCAAGGTAGAGTCGCAATATAATTATTTTTATATTATAATTTTAAATTTTGAAAAATTAATAAAAAAAATTAAAAATTTAAATTTGTAAATTTATTACAATACATTATTTATATATCAAGTAGTGGGAATATTAGTTTTATTTTTTTTTTAAAAGGTATCACAGTATTTGTAGTTATAATAATTATTATTATATTAAATGGGTAGTCACATATTAAAATTATTACAAAAGATATTTAAATTTTCAAAATAGCTTTATTAGTAAAGCATTATAGAAAAATAAATATAGATTATATTGCACAAAAAACATTTGAGCTTAGATAGGTGTTGCTACTATTCTCACTTTTTAGTTTGATATTTAACTTTTTATAACAGCAAACTTTTTACAAGAGTTAATTTTTATGATGACTATTTGCAATTAATTAATAATTTACCTGTTAGACATCACTAGAATACTCTTGATTGATCTATATAAGGTGCCTAATTCATTAGTCCAAATGTGTATTACCTAATGATGAATCATGGAATGTGATCCGAAACGTCAATCAAAAACTTATTCAAATAGTTTTTATCCAAAAGCCTTTTTTATATTACTATTATTATGCTTAAGTTGTATATCGTCCATTTCATCCAAGTCTAGTGTGACCTAATCTACTATTGCAATCAATTTCCAATTGGTGTGAGAAGAGTAATTTGTTATTTGTTTTTGAAGAATTTGTATTACTAGTTAGGAGTCACCTTCAATTTGGAGCTTACTTGTTGATAATTGGGTAGCTATATGAGTCCTCCCTGAAGAGAGAACATTTCATCATAGTTGTTGGAGTCATAACCAATCCATGGATTGTAGCCATAGACCATTCTATACCATCCAATGTGCCTACTATTCCTCCAATCCTGACTTGACCCGGTTTGTTTCTAGAGGCACCGTCAAAATTTAATTTGTGACACCCTACATCTAGTAAGATACATTTACTAGGTTTTTGAATTGGTATCCGATGAAACCTGAGTGAAAAGGAACACACCGGTTTGCTGCTCTTTTGCAACCTTACATACCAATTGAACCAAATTGTGGTTGATGATGTGAGTCATAGATGAGTGTGGAGCTTCGGATTTGAATCTTAATATACTTGGTGAGTTGACTAGGAGTTAGTGTTATATCATTGAAAACTCCATTGTTTTGTTCTTTACATAGAGACCACAAAAATAACATTGGTGTCATATGCTGGTGATATTTGAGCATGGGCATTTTCATGCAAGCTGCATGTCAATGGATTCTATCCTTCTCAAATTGTTGTGAGGAGAAGAGGGGGTCATCAGGTGGCTGGCAGAAACTTGCAGCCATGATACTCCACACCTTCCTAGCATATATGCACTAGGAGAAGAGATGGGTATCGGGATATTCACTTGCTAAAAAAGAAGAAAAATATGAGGACCAATCCATCATTTCCTTTGCAGTTGATCTGTCGTAATTTTTCCATACATGACAGCTCACCAAAAAAAAAGATGCCAAGTTTTGGGACTCCAAAATTTGTATCAGTGTGTGTCTTGTATCTGATTTAGTTCATTGAGAGTATAGTAAGCTGATAGACAGCAAACTCTACATTAGTTGTAAGTGACCAAACATGTCCATCTGATTTGAAACTAGTGAAAATAAATTGTCCTTCCAATTCCTGTATTAAAGTTGTAACCTGAACAATATAACGTTTTCCTGAGTGAACTATTTGAGCCATATTTCACTTGGGAAGCCCATGATGAGAAACTGTGATGTAAACTGAAAAAAGAATTCATTCCGTTAGATTGGAGATCTGGTTGAAGAGAGTGGAGCTGAATGCCAGTTAGTGGAGTGTGCCCATTCCAGTTATCTTACCAAAAATTCATTTGGCTACAATTTCCCAACTGCCGTGTGATATTTTCTTTTAAGAGAGCCATTCCATTTTTCAGATGTTTACCCAGACAGGAAATGGGGGGCCGCCAATGGCCTCAATGAAGTTTGTCTCATCCACCAAGATATTTTTGATGTTGTAGATGACTCCAAGGTGTATGTCTGCTATTCATTCTCCAAGCAACCCAAATTGTGAAAGCTTAATTGAATTGCTTGATGTGTCTAATCTTGAGACCACCTAAGCTTTACATGTGCAAATAGTGCTCCGTGAGATTAGCGGATATTTGAATGTTGGGTTCACCCCTTTTTTCCCAAGTGTCGTCCATATGCTAAGGTAGACATAAGAGAGTAAGCATGTAGATCGGAATAGCTTGTAGCACTCCTTGCAGTAACTGAATTCTTCCTGCCATTGTAATCCATGTTGTAGTCCAGTGAGTGTGCAAGCTTGGAATGCAATTGGACTGTCAGACTTTCCCATATACTATGATAGTTTTTTGAGGTGAATCCAGAATCCTAATTATTTTAAGGGGAAAGTGCCCTCCTGAATCTGAAAATACTGATGTTTTCCATTTTCTATTTTCAGGGTACATTAATGAAGAGATGGGATTTTCCTTTATTGATTTGCTGTCCTAAAGGCCCTTGATATTGCTTTATCACTTTGTTCAAATTGTTGATTTCTTTTAAGATGAGAGTAGAGAACAAAATTGTATCACCAGCAAAACTAAAGTTGGTGTAGCGTTGACCTCCTTCAATCTGGCATAGAGTTTCACCCATAAAAAGGAAAAGATAAGGAATTAGTGGATCGATTTGCCTCAAGCCTCTTGTTGTAGTGAAAGGTTGACCCATTGCACCATTAATTGTGACAGCCACTGAAGCAGTTGTAATGTAGCTATTTATCTGTTATATTACTGTTCATTAAATACAAAGGCTTGCAAAGCCTTTAGATGAACTGACCATTTGCACTTGTCAAAGATTTGGAGGTATCCAATTTAATTATCACACCCAGGCGGTGTTGGATTTCAAGTGACTGTAGGATCTCTGGGACTGCTATAATATTGTTGGTTATTTTCCTCCCTTTAACATATGTTGATTAAAAGGAAAAGATCAGCATAGGCAAAAGGAGGTTTAATTCTTGAAGCAATCAGCTTTGATATGATTTTATATGCTGTAGACAATCAGATTTAATGAAAACATTGTTTTGGTAGCCGACTTTGTCATGTTGTTAATTATTAGCTTGTCAGCTTTAAGTAGAGTATCAATGGCTACTTATGTCTAGTTGTAATTGACGGTTGTGTTTTAACCAACAATCGTTAGATATTGTTTTATAAATAGAAATATGAATTTTGGGGTAAGGGCACTGACGTGATATTTCCTCCTTGCACCAAGCAATTGTATTGAGCAATACCTTACGCAATAAAGTTGTCATTCTCTCATGTTCTGATGTGCAATGTTTATGGTGTGTATTTATAACTCTGCAATAGCATTCTCTTGGTAGTGTAGCTTTTGTAGCATATATTTTTGGTGTTGTTGCATTTGCAAAGTCAGGTTAGGCTGAAGTTTAAATAGAAGCAAAAATTTGGTCAACAATAAAAATTGACGACAAGCCACTACATTATCTTATAAGATCTTTGTGCCAAATGTAACCATGAAGCACAACAATATATTTTACAACAGTACAAAGAGAGGTGTCGTCAAGAACAAGAAGAAAGATCTAAAGACTCATACCTTACAAGAAAGAATCAATGCCATTGAGCCCAAACAAAGGCAGTAGAAGAAGACAAGAAGTTCAAGGAGTGGGCTAAGAAGTCAGACACTCTACTCAATTGGTGGAACAACAAAAAAGAAAAGAAAGGCTACTAGAAGCAGCCAATTCTAAAAGTCCATCAAGAGAAGTACATAACAAAAGCGAAAGTGAAAGCCAAGGCTGAAGCATAAGAAGTCAAAGCCGGAGCCAAAGCTAAAACCAACAAAGGGTTCAGCCAAAACCAGAGGACCCTGTGCCACTCACACCACTCACAAGTCAGAGTGGGTAGAGATTATAAGACAATTTCCCCTTCCAGAGGAAGTCTGAACCTTGCTGACCAGGCTAGGTTGGAGGATGTTGTACAAGAATCCAGTTCAGATTCCACAAAGCACCCTCCCTTATAGGGAAGTCTTTATCCCGAAATAGGGTTTGATTACTTATTCTCGATAGAAGAGAAAGAGACCTACAAAACAAATCTCCATCGTATTAAGGATTTATTGATTGACATGGTCTAGACAAACACACCGAGGCAGCCAATAGCACAAATTGGGGTGAGCAATGGAAGAAGGGCACTTCACAGCGAGCAAAGCAGTGTAGGGATCACCCATGCCTAAGGAAGGGTCGAGGATTGTGACGTGTCCGACAACACTGAGAAACAATCAGGATAGACCTTCCCAAGGAGGGGACTCACAGTAGAAGAGTTGTGTCAAAGCCAAAATCAAAGTAAGACGAGCTCAACAATCATGGTCATGGGCACTCTATTAAGCCCAAATTCAAAGAGGCAAAAGTTGCCAAACTTTATTGGCACTGGATCTAATGACCTCATGCAACATTGTAGAACATGGACTACCGTTTGGACTCTTAATGGGTAGACAAATGAGCAACATTGGGTGCAGTCATTCCTAGCCACATTGACAAGGGTGGCTATTGATTGGTACACTTATGCACCATCAAGCAACAAGTGATCATGGGATATATTACGGAAGGCATTTGAAAAAATATTCAAGCTCCTCAAAAGCAACAATGAAATTGTTGTGGAAATTTGCAACACACGATGAGGGAAACACAAGAAAGTGCAAGCCTATAACAGAAGACTCAACAAATTGTTGGGAAAACTCGAGAATGAACCAACCAACACTTTAAAGAAGCGGTGGTTCATTGAGGAACTTGTACCCTCGTTGATGATGAAGGTGAAGGTGGTTCCACCTTCGTCTTCTTTTTGAATTTCAGATCATTATCATTTCCTATATTGACTTCAAGAACTCTTACAAGTTTTGGCCACAAAATCTTCTATCATCCCTCCTAGGTAAACTTGTTTGTTTTAATATGATACATATGCACACACATGTCAAATTGGGGCATTATGTTGATGCCTAATTTTGGTCTAAGAGTAGTTTTAGATGTCAGTTTGAATTGTTTTATGGCACTTGTGTGTGTGTCAATTATCAATCCAAATTAGGCTCTTATTGGTGCATGTTTTCCCTTGGGCCCCATTTGATCCCCAATCCTTTTGTTTTCTCTCTCTTCCTTGTTTTCCCTGTGTTCCCCTTTGTTTTTGTATTGCTTCTAAGGTTTTCCCAAAAGTGTAGTACCATGCTCATAGTTGACTAGGAGTGTAGTAGTACACTCTTGGTCCCCTCTTTTTGTGAGTCCTTTGACCCCTTCCCTCTTACTTCAATGTTTTGCTCTTTCTTTGTTGGCTTTCCCGCTCTTTGTGTGTCAACGTGTGCCCCAATAGGTTCTTGATTTTAATTTGAGAAGTCTATATATAATAGGTGCATTAGTGCATATAGAACAAGTGAAAAAGTATTGAAAATGGAGTTGAAAGCAAAAATTTCAAGAAGAGCTCTAGATTGATAAGCAAGAGTCTAGCTTTTGATTTGAAACGCAAATTCCCTTTGGAATCTTCATATTGCATCATTGTCAATTGTTCATGTAGTGAAAAATCATATAAGGATTAAGGCTTACATCATACGATTTCTTGTTGAACTACACAAAGTGCTAGTTTCCAATTTTTCCAAGGACAAGGATCTGATTGAGGCAAGTTCCCCAATCGACTACCATGTTTTTACAATCTTCCAAGGTTTTGTGAGTTGATTAGGGTTTCAAATAAATATAAGGATTTCCAAGTGATGTGAAATGAGTGAAATTCGACAAACTAAGCAAGGATTTAAAAGCCCAGGAGCAGAGGATCAAAGTTGTCAATTTTATTTCAAGAAAGGACATGGTTTCTAGGAGCAAAGCAGTCCGTACCTAGTCACCGGGAGCGTAGCATTCCACTCCTAGTCCAATTTTTAAAGCTATCAATTTCTTCTAAATTTTTTGGTTTATGTCTAAGTTGGTCCCTGGACGTGTTTGCCTCTGATCTCAGCCTTATACAATCTACATATTTGTGAAAAATTAGTATTCTTCTAAAAACCCTCTCTTTGTCAATTTCATTTATTATAGAAGTTCCCTTAATTGCAATTAGTCTATTTTTATTGTTTATTTGGGTTAAATTGTTCTGATCTAAATTACACATTGTTTGTAGTTTGTGTAGCGCATTTTTTATGTAAAACCACTTTACCATACCACATATAGCAAACATTTCTAGCATTGTTGCCTTTGAAAAGTTAGATCAAGCTCAAATCAAGTAAAATTGAATTTGATCAACAATACTTATAGATGACAACACATCCCCTGATGGAGACATAATAGAGTGAATGGGTCAACCAACTCCAGTAGCAATGGAGACTAACAAACAAAGAGAAGACAGGATGTACTCAAGGGAGATTTCAATTATTTGTGATATCTCTCTATATGTGAGCATATGAAAGAAGAATCAGAGAGGAACGAGGTGTATGCAGATTCTATGTGGGGCAACTTGGCAGTGACAGAAGAAGGGCGCTGACTACTTGATAATCTACCCAGACTACTTGCCAAGCACTCTATTATTCTACAAGATGTTCATGTCAAATGTAACCGTGAAGTACAACAACAAAAGTTACAATGGTAAGAGGAAAGATGTCACGAAGAAGAAGAAAGATATGAAGACCGATGTTGAATAAGAAGGAATTAATGCCATTGAGCGTGAACAAAGGTGGTAGAAAAAGACAACACAACGCAGTATGGGAGTCGACAAACAGATCAGACACTCTACTAGACACTTGAAGCAACAAGAGCGAAGACAAACGCTTCGAGAGGTAGCCACTTCTTAAAACCCGTAAGGAAAGTACAGAGGATTAGTGAACGCTAAAGCTGGATCCAAAACCAAGTAAAGGTTCACCCAATACCAGAGAACCATATGCCACTCACAAGTGAGAAATGGGTGGAGATTGCAAGACAACTACCCCTTCCAGAGGAAGTGTTGTAAGTACTACAAAAGAGTCCATGGAATCTAGTGAAGATTCGACAAAGCCCCCTTCTTCTGAGGGAAGTATTATTGTGAGACATGGTTCAACAATGACTTCTTCACAAAAGAAGAAAGTGTCACCTACAAGACCAATATCCACAAAATTAGAGATTTACTAATTGAAGAGGTCGAGCCAAAAACACCATGGCAGCTTGTACAACAATTTGGAGTGGGCAGCATAGGAGTGGAACGTGAGTGTGAGAAAAGCAATTTACGGATCACTCAAGTTGAAGAAAGTTTCGAGTATAGTGACGTGTCAAACAGCACTAAGAGAGCAAAGGAACATCCAGCACAAACCTTCCTACGGAGGATAGCACTGCAAGAGTCGCATTAGAAGCATCCAATGCCCACAACCTTAGGCACCCCACTACGTCCATCTTTAGATAAACAAAAGTTTCCAAAGTTTACTCATGACAATTCTGAAGATTCAGTGCAACATTGTAGAACTTGATTCAAAATATGAATCGCCAATGGGTAGATAGACGACCATCATTGGTTGCGATTTCCAAGCCAAACTTCGATGGATGGCTATTGATTGGTATACATATGCATTGACAAATGACAAGTCATCATGGGACAAAGTGTGTAAGGCATTTGAGAAATAATTTAAGCTCCTTAGAGACAACATTGAAATTGTCATTCAATTCTACAATGCTCAAAAAGGGAAACAAGAAAATAAAAAAGACTATAATAGAAGGCTCAAAGAATTGTTGGGAGAACTCCAAAAATTACCAACTTGTGGCTTAAATAAGTAGTGGTTCATTGAGGAACTTGTACCCTCATAATGGAGGAAGATGGTGCTTCCACCTTCGTCTTATGAAAACCAAGGTCTTAGGGTTTCGGACTTAGCCATTTTTTAGGTTTTCAAGATTTCAAGGAGGTATGAAGGCTGCATGAAGTGATGTATGTATGATAGAATAGTATGAGAACATCTCTCACAAAGTACCACAAGCTGATTCCACCCCATTCCCTATGCACCCCTTAAGGCATGCACTCTAAGAGATTCAATGCACCGGGGAGCCCCTATGAGAGAAAGCGTTAATAAATGATAAAGTTGAAAAATAGTGGGAGTGGCATTCATGATTTTGAGGGCAATCTAGATGATTAATTCTAGATTTGAATGTATTTG
The DNA here is from genome assembly GCA_037957365.1 of Torreya grandis. Taxonomy (NCBI): domain Eukaryota; kingdom Viridiplantae; phylum Streptophyta; class Pinopsida; order Cupressales; family Taxaceae; genus Torreya; species Torreya grandis. The sequence goes on from JARHVA010000103.1 coordinate 872,577, forward strand.
CAATGTCTACTTTGAACTTTTGAGGCAATAAAAGAATGAATACTCTGTATTTTCATGTGTCTTACTAAAAAAATGAGTAATATGCATTGTTTATATATATATATATATATATATATATATATATATATAACACGCCAAAATGCACACACACCTCAAACATAAACAACTTTTTTTTTCCAAATCCCATTACAAAAATAAATAGTACTTATATATAACCTATTTGCAACCATACAAATTCAGCACAATAAATGCATACTCATGTGATGATTCTATGCAAATATCCATCCATGTAATTATCACAATTTTAAGAAAATATAATATTAACTTCCCTTGTTTACCTTCCACCTTGAATTTTTCCACCTACATTCCAAGGTATATGTTAATGTGTTTATGAGTATATAACATAAATAATCAAAATATATGATCTACATTCACGATTGGATTTTGCAATATGGAGGCACCGATGCATATTACTCATTTTTTTAGTAAAACACATGAAACTACATAGTACTCATTCTTTCATTGCCTCAAAAGTTCAAAGTAGACATTGAAAATACATTCAAATCTAGAATAAATGAGTAATACACATTGTTTATATATATATATATATATATATATATAAAATAAAATGTACGAACGTTTCCGCAGCGTTTCCAAATCAAGGTTTTTGAAAAATAGTGTTTCCACGTTTTTGAAACGTTTCTGTACACGTATCCAACAACATAGACGAAAACGCATATGATAGAGATGGGTATTGAAAGTGAGGATAAGACATCCTCACACTCGAGGCATGAATATGACTCAGTGTCTAGTGATAGTGCACCAAGATCAATGCAAACTCTTCAAAGGGACATGCTCTGAATGATGAGGGAATTAAACGAGGGCATGAAGAAGGAAGGGAAGAAGATTTGTTGTACATACTGCAAAATAGAAGATCACACCAAGGCCAATTGTCCAAAGAATATGTTTTACGAAATCTACCAAGTTACAGGAGATTCAGTCAAAGATTTCCAGTACAACTTAAAGAACAAAAGTGCCCAAGTACTCTTCCCACAAAGGGAGCCAACGACACCACCAACTACCTTGACTAAGCCTCAAAAGAATAAGGATGTGTCTCCTAGCACGTCCCCTAGAGGGTATCATAATCAAATAAATAATAATAAATGCTAGACTAATATATGTGGAGGTGGTGGTTGGATCTAGTACAACTCTCAAGGTTGGTCAATTGTACAACATCGGAAGTGTAAAAAGTGGGGACATTTCATAAGAGATTGCCCCACAAATCAAAATAACACTTGACTTCTCTATAGATGTTGTGGGATCAGAGCTCAAAATGATGCCAATTGTCCGAAGCAAGCAAAACGTCAACATGATTGACATAGCCGAGGATGAGGAGGTAATGGCAATCAAAAAAGCACAAGTGAAGAAATCTATCTTCCCCGACCCAAGAATGGAGAAGGAAAGAGTTGACAAAGCAAGGGTGAAAGTCAAGAGAGTCATGGTTGAAGAACAACAACAGTCGCATGAACACACAAGTACAATGACCAGCAAACTTGAGTCAAATAGCAATTGCAAGAAAAGTCTCGCAGACAACTATATCTGTAAAGGTAAATAATTTACTGCAAAGTATGAATGCAGATACCTGGGATAAATTTAACAAACATTATTGTCGATGGCCTTTCTAGTGTTAAAAATCATAGCACCATGGAACGTAAGGCTCTTGGCATGGTGTATGCTATTCAGAAGTCCTAACATTACTTGTTGGCAACTCTGGTCACATTCTAAGTGGATCACTAGGCCTTGTTGTACTTAGTCAGCAAGCTTATTACCAAGGTCAGATAAGTAGATGGTTGATGTTGCTACAAGAATTCACAATCAAGATCATTGCCAACCCTGCCAAGTGATGTCATAGCCAACAAGCTTTCTAGAATCAAGTTGGGTAAACCTCCTAAAAGGGTGAATGAAGATTTCCCAGATGCCCATTTATTCTGAATTGTTATTGTGCCATCCCAATAGGAAATCATTGGGGATTATCCATCTACCACATCCTTTCCAAATGACATGAAACCAGCCAGGCAATGGAGAATGGCATTGAAGTCCTAAATCTTTCAGTCGATATATGGTCTTACCTACAAGATGGGGCCCAACCATGTGTTGCAGCGATGTTTGATGTAGGAAGAGATCACAGACATACTTCAAGAGGTGCATCAAGGTTTGGTCCAGTTGAAGGCCACAAGGGCCCTAACGCCACAACAAGGAAATTAATTCTTGCAGGCCTATGGTGGTCGATGTAGACACCTAATATTGGCACATGACCTTTTTCCATAGCGTCTTTATCATTACTTTATCGCACTTGGTCTGTTTGTATGCATTGGCTATTTTCGGACACCTTCAGCACACATTAAACTCCCCTTGGCCTTGATTCATCTAGATTTCCTCATGAACACCTCCGTTATGTCAGTTGTCAACACTAGGATCCCAATCATCAATCCTCTACTCAGCCTGAGCTCTAATTTGAGCCTTTTTGCACTTTAGGTCGGAATCAACAATTCGTCAATTCTGACCCCTTTTGTGGGTACTTTTAGACTCTTCAATCCCTCTTTGTCTAAAAGTAGGGGAAATTGACAACCCCAACTTATATTTATAGAATCTTGCTATGAGCTTCCAAAATACATGAGACTCACCAAAGATGGAAATGAGGCTTGCCTGGAATAAAAAGGTTTGCATCCGCCTCTTTCCTTGTCCCTGAGAAAGAACCACAATCCTTATTCTAATGGTTTTTGGATTTAGTGGTATAGGAAAATGGGCAATGTGGCGGTCTACAAATGTTGTCCCCAAAGTTTTGACCAAGGTTGTACTGGTCTACTAACTTTTGCCCACCTCCGCTCTCTTTCTCCTCTATATTTATAAGAAGGCTGAAGAAGCACTAAATTCTCCCTATGTTTGCACCCATGGTCCCCTCAATGTAGCTTAATGATGGTGAAGGCATGCAGACCTTTCCAAAGGAATGCACATTTTACGCACTAAATAAATTGCAAGCAGGTGGGAAGCATGCTCTAACATGATCACTATGCTCGTTAGCCTATAAGATATGCATACAAAGCACCTCTAAGAGGCACTTCTGTGAACTAGTCACATGAATTTTCATGGTGTGGGATGGCTCATGAAGAATAACATTTATGTTTGAGCTCATTTGACAAGTCTTCTCCTTCTTCCTCTTCTCTCATTTCTATGAATACTCATGCAATTTGTAATAGTTTTGAAACTCGATCTTATGACCAATATAATGTTGTATATCCCCTAACTACTCTAATGAAAAGTTTAGTTGTCTATATTTTTGTGTCTTGCCAAGGCACTGTAAATTTTGAAGCTGATATTAACTATTGTATCGTGTTTTTGGTCATGAGCTCTGTATTAAAACACGCGGGTACCTGTGGGTTTCCTGCAAAATTTTCCCAAACGGTTACTCTTGCCATTTACCGCGGGTCAGTTAGCATTTTGAAACCCATAGTTAATGGCAATTACCTAACCGCAATTACTCGTCATTAATCGTGGGTTTTAGGCTGCTAACCAGCCCTGACCCAGCTTCCTCTGAAACATATCAAAATGGCGGAAAAAAACATCATTTTTACTCTTTTCTGCTGTGAATTTTGTTGTTTGTGTGCATCGGTGATTGGTGAATGACTGACTACAATCATTTCTCTACATTCAATTCATTTTTTAATGTATTTCCGTGTATTTTATGAATTTATATATTTTTTATACTAGTGATAAAAATGCCAAGCAATTGCTGGGTCGCAAGTATGGGTCAAATTTTTTGGCTGCCAAGTAATCACGGTTTACAAGATTTTCTACTATGGTCATGAGTTTTGGGTGGCATTTTATAATGTCTTGGGCCCCTAAAATGTTCAAAGGCATTTTCGGCAGGAGCATGCAAATTACTAAATGGAACACGTGGCTGCAACGGGGTGTGAGAAATGAATAATTCAAAGGATAAGGAATATAATCCATTTCTATTATTTATTTCCTCAATGCTTGTTCATATACCATGGGCATACTATTTCTGACAAGAGACAGAATGTAACTGGGATTGGTTGTTTTTACAACCACCACTGCTGCCACATGTCTAGAAGGCCTTCATCCAGCTGATGACTCGTGTACTCAACAAGGAAATGTACAACTACTATTGTAATATATTTTTGAAGCAAGCCTTCACCGGATCTTTTTGGCTAGGCATAAAAATGGTATTCATTTTGGTTTCTTTTAATTGTCTTGATTCTCCTTGTTGCTTTGTAAGCCTTCTTCATGGTGGTTTGTATGGGGAATTTCTAAAGAACAATGAAGCTCATAGGGAGCATTCAATCTACAAATATTGATGCTATGGATTTTTTATTACAAATTACATAGCATAAATGTTTGATCATAAAGTTGAAGCAGCACATGCAGGAATGCTTTCAGCAGGATTGTAAAATCCTTGCAGTTATGTTATGCTAAGGGTTTTGGATGGGTTTAAATAATGCCCTGATCCTTATTCGATTGTCCTTGTATGAGAGACTCTACAAATTTGTAGCTAATCTGAAAATGGAGTATTCAGTGTATGTCATGTTCATTTTTTGCCATTATGGGTGCACATTTATGTAGGAACGTGTAGGTCTTGCATGAATGTCTCTTATGGATTTCTTCCACTTTTGTTATGAGTAAATGAAATATTCTTTCTCGGATATATGAAGAATTTGTTTTCTTTTTGAAATTTTCAGTTTAACAGTGATTATGCTTTTCATAGAAAATACTCAAAATATTGTAAAAAAAAAACATTGAACAACTTCATAATATGAAAAAAAAACACTAATTCAGAGTTTCATTACAACTTATATGACTTGAATTTCGCTCAGGTCTAAAGTTCTGCCCTAGCACTCTTATAAGATAATACTAAACTTAGACCTTTTTTATACTCCAGCACCCAGTTCGAATCTAGAGGTGATCCTAACAGTGAGAATAACATTCAGATTTGCAGAAATTAACAGTGGAGCAAAGCCAAACAGTGAACCTGAGAAGTACGCTGGTCTTAAGTGTAGAAATCACTGGTGGTGCGCCCAGAACTACTCCAGGAACCACGTCTTGATGAGGGAAATTCTCCAAACTCTGCACACCCACGAGTCAGCCCCTAAACAACTCATGAACATAGCTGATATCAAATCCTTGCTGAACAGGCCACGTATCCGTCACAATATGCAGCGATTCTGATTTAGAAACAACACGTCCTTCCAGTTACTTCATTTCATGACTGAGGTTTCCGTCCCAATCATGCTAGAGTCAGGGTTTTCGTCCTGTGAAGGTTTCCTTCAAAGCTCGGCCCACAAAGGCAATCGATAGAATGTTTCTATTTTGAACAAATCAAGCTGACTTTAGCAAAGATTTTATTAATTGCCAAGTTGATATGATAAGTGGTCCCACCATTGTTTTAAAAGAACAATTAATTAAATTTGGTAGACTTAAGTTATTCCAGATTTTATTTAATTATCACATATTCCCTTGCAAAGATATTTTCTAATCTCAGGAATTAAAGATTAGAAAATTATTCCATTTTTTTTGTTTAAATTCAATGAACAGGGGCATTACAGTAAATCAGTCATATGTTAACCCAATAGATAAGGCACCAGTCAAATCAATTAGATAAAAAATATATTGAATAAGTTTTTATTCGCAATCATGAGAATTCTAATTTTCAGAGAAGGACATCTTGCATTAATTCTATTTTGTTTTAAGAACTCTGCATTTCCTAAGAAAATCTGAAATGGGTTTTCTTAAAATTGATGAAAGGAACATTGGAAAAGTCACTGGTATATTAGGAATCATAGTATTAAAACTCACTTGAAATGCCAAGAAACATGGGTCCAAAATGCTGCCGAGAAATTACAGTGTAACTCACAAGGTGAGTATTTATCAGGGTCTCCGTGAAAAATACTCAGCTGCTGCTAAATTATAACAGTCGACAGTTAAAAACATCATTTTCACTTTTGCAATTGATTTTTCTGTTGTTTTTGCTCCACTAAAACAAAATGAAATCATTTACCAGTTGTGACGTGATTTCCATCAGCTTTAATTCCCAAGTATGAGTTTTTGAACTATGCCTGATTGTGAACTCTTTTTTAAAAATAATTCGGAGGGTGAGGTGAGAGATGAATGGTTGAAGAAATGGCATGCTCATGATTGCAATTGGTTCAGGGTGTGAGGGTTTCTTCTGTAGAAAAGAATGTAATTGAGACAAGAGAGTGAATCAATTTGAATGAAAAAAATAGACATGGAATTTTTAGATGTGAATGATGTGTGTTAGTCAACTTCAAAAAAATTGTACCCTCAACCGAATTTACATTGTTGTGCAGTTATGAATTATTTCATCTTCGTTCGGGCTCCTATATGTGACTTTGATCATGATGAATTGATATGTATTTCAATTTCTATAAGTGTTAATTTACAATCTGGGCTTGGGGGACACATTGATATGCATGAATCAAGGGAATGTCATGAGAGATGAAGAGAATCAATTTCAATGTAAAATAATGCATTGTCTATATTCATTTCTTATGATTTTTAACAGTGTTTTACATGTTATTTAAGTTTATTTTATGAATTTATATATATTTTTAACTCACTGAAAAATTTCTGAGCTTTGTCGAGTTTCACCGAGTCACGAGTCAGTCAAAATTTTGGGTTGCTGAGTAATTTCCAAGTACGAGTTTTTGAATTACGTTAGGAACAATGTGTGCTGGGTAAGTGATGTGCTTAATGCAAAAATCTGTCACTCGTGTGGATCTGAATCAAGTATTTAGTGACATTTAGAGTGTCGATTATAAATAGGTTGTGAGAATTCTTAATGAAAGTGAGCAATGCTATAAATGAATTCTCTTTGGGATCAAAGTGATCTTTACAGGTCTGAAACTATTCTTTATTTACACAAGCCAATGAGTGAGGTCTCTTGAGTAGAGTAATAGAGAGTGCAGATCTGAAAATCTTCTGTATTTATCTATTATAGTTCTGATTTGGACTATGTGTGAATGAGTGTCTAAGTTTGTTAGTGAAAAATAATTAGGAAAATTAGGCATAGTGGGTCAAATTCATGTGATCAAATCTGATTGGTGTCATAAATGGATTAGTTGAGACACCTGAAAACTTGGTAGGGGTGCCCCCATTGGTTTTGCAGAGCCAGAAGTGAGGAGAGTAGACCCCCTTTTATATGTTGACTTATGTCTACACCTTCCTTGAAGAGTGAGTAGTGAGAGAATATTGCTAAAGAATCCAGTTGCTCCACCCTTTTCATCAACAAGCCTGGGGTGCAACTTGAGTTCCAACAAGGTCAAGGGGGGGTTCTTAGGAATATTGGTCCAAAAGTGTGATTTTTAAATACCTTAGGAATTAAAATATTTGTAAACCAAAGTGATTTAGTTGTGTTAGGATTTTTAAGGGAATTAGGTGTGAAGGTAGTTTTTAGGTCGTTCTACTATTTGGGCTATTATCAGCCAGCCTTTCATATTAGAGAAGTGTCGGGGCTTCTAAGCCCTCCCCTTGTTTTTCTCTTAATATCATTTTATTAATAAACTTCTTCGATTTATTATATTTTTGTGGCCCACATTTTAAACAGAGATGAGGAAACCTTGAAAGAACATCTCATATGATTAAACAAATTGGATGAACGTTGGCTAATGGTGCAGTGGGCAAAAAAGGTCATGCAAAAGAGGCAGTGATATTGGCATGGAAAACATCTCCAAAGAATGAATTTTAAGGTCGGAGCCTTAAGGTTCTAAAATATAATGGAAGGTGAGAAATTGAGCCTAGGAAATTTAAAGTGATGTGGCTCGGGCCATTTAAAATTCAAAAAATCTTGGAAAACAAAGAGGTCAAGCTCAAGAACTAAGACAAGACTAGACATGACTATGGTCAAAGATACAGTGAACAATTCCAACTTGAAATTATATCAATTGAGGATGGAAAATACTAATATGATTAATACTGAGCCTCTAGATAAGGTACTTGAGTTATCAGGACCCATTGGAAAAAATGATAAAGGCACTCTAATTTTAATGAAGTGTCGCATATTGCAAAAACTAAAAATAAAGGGACAATTGTAACGGCAAAGACAAGTGTCTAAACGCATCATACAACCTAGTCACATCGTACGTCCTAGATAAGCAGTATGCTCATATGGAAGTCCCATTGTTGTACAACGACCATCAACGTCATCACCTATATGCCCAAGCTACAAAATTATAACCGTATGCCAAAGCTATAAACTTCCACCATTCACCCAGCAAACTACCAAACAATATGCACCATTTGCAAGACTGTATGCCCATCAACAAGCGTACGCCTATCTTGCTTCACGGTACAGCCCCCTTAGCACTTCGTATCTATACAACTACTCTACACTAGTGTCCTATGCCTGTCCATGATTTGCATCATAAGCCCAATTTTTCCATCCTCTAAGTCAACGTATAGCACTTCTAGTGTTGTAATGAACACTTTCATTACCTTATCATATGCTCTAGCACTAATGCACCGTATGCTCCCTCTACTGCACTATATTTGGGTAGCATTATATGTTCCTTTTCATACATCTTCACCATTTCCGTACACCCCATTGTCTACTTCATTGCATCTTTTGCCTTCGCAATCACAAGAGAATTTCTTGGGAAAAAACATTTTTATTTCCAAAACTATAGAGCACTTTAAGCAAAGAACAATTTGGCAGTCCTAGCAAAGAACAATCATTGGCAAAGCTAGCATTATAAAATAGTTCACGTTGACAAAAGCCCTTTTTGCAATATTTTGGAGAAATTTCAACAATCCAAGCACCAATGCCCTCGTCCCAGAATTTGCAATGTGAGGATTTCAGCAAATATTTTATTGTTGAAAATTTTGGGTTTGTCACAGCCATCATGGCTGAAAAAACAAACATCCTCCAACTACAGGTACAACATCCTATTCAGTTCAACCAAAAATACGGTAGACGGCTTTGAATATGGCATTTGAAAAATTTGACACTACATGTGAAAGACACATAGTTCCTCAACCTACCTTTACGGATACTACTCAAATGATTCAAAAATCTCTAGCAACCGGTACAAGTTCCAAGCAGGCATCATTAAAAGGTACCACAAAATATAAAGGTCTCTAATTATGATAGGGGCAGCAAGTGTTCCTTTGTGTGGTATATGGGTACAAAGGTCAAGATTTTACCTGCATGGCTGAATATTTACATAAATGTTTGGAGTACCCTCCTATGGACAGTCTATTAATCAGCCCACAGATCACACAAGCACAAAAATATTATGTTGTCCAAACCTTATGTAGTCCTAACTTGATAGCTATAGAGTTGGCTTACACATGTCCCAAGGGACATCGGACCATACGAAAAGAATAACTAGCTTTAGAGGAATGGTGTTGCCTATTGGATGTGATCCACTATCAGCTAGTGGGTGCCACTCTGGACTCCAACATTGCAATCTAGATGACTGATCATATGACTGGATTACAGAGGGATGAAATCTACAACTAGGTGAGAGTTATTGTCAGCGAGGATTTCCAAGTTCCTCTATTCGAAAAATAAAGGGTTTTACATGACACAACATGCCACTAGGTTGTTCCTAGATGTTATGTGCTCTGTCTACCTTGGAGGGTGACTTCATTTATAACAGCGCTTGTAGCGCCAGTTGGTCATTAGTGTTCGATGGAAGCATCTAGGCAATCCTTTAGCAGAGACTAAAAAGGGCATTTCAAGACACTGACCAGCGACCATGAGGAGGAAATGGGCAATAGAGTTGCCTACTTTAGAGGAGAATGAGAGTGAGAAGGACAAAAGAGATTGTACTGACACTGATGGTGAGTTAGATATTGATGATGAGGATGATCACAGTTGCACATCACGGCTAGAAGAGCCTCCTATTATTTCTTTTTGTCTTCCTCCTTCCATGAGTTTGTGGTTTTTTCTACACCACTAGCCCATTCTGTTGTGCCTCCCTCTGAGTTTGTTATAGTTCCTCCACTGCAAGAGATGAAGGGAGAAAATATAGGATTGGGTGAACCAACTCGGTGCACCAGCAAATCTAGCCTTGGAAGTCCCTCTAGTGCTAGAGTCATTGAAATAACATGTTCAGTTGGGGTATGACACCAAATTGTATTCATTAGAGGCAGACCCTTCTCAAACTAGGCTAAGTGATTATCACACCATAGATAGTGAGTTCATTCCCCTATTTCCTCTCTCAGATATTGCCAACCCAAAAGGGATCTTGACTCATTTCTTGTAGAACATTGGACCTGTGGCACAAGTTCTACTCAACATTTCCAATGTGGTTCAAAATTTGGATGTTACAATTTGACAGTCATAGGTACAATTGATTTTGGACAAGGCATCCCTAATTCAAAAATTTGTAGAAGAGAATTGTCGCTTGGAGTTTGTCTAGATCTTTTTGAACGAAGGATGACCAGAGCATAACACTCCTAATATGTTTCAATAGTGGCTACCCAATCGAACTTCACTTACCGTCGATCCTCCTATTAATCGGTTATTGGAGTCCTTACACACTATTGAGCATACTTTTCAGTATCAATATTTCATGCTCTAGTTAACCATGTGTGAGCAACGTCGACTTAAGAATGCGAGGGACTAAGTTACCCTTCAAAATGCAAAATTGAGGATTCAAATGGAGGAGCAGTTCCCTGATTTCAGGAGCAACAGGCTATGTGTATCGCTAAGTGTTCACATGAGCATGAAATTTTGGCAGAACATCATTTGAAACAATGTACAAAGGAAATCTTTCCACTTTGAGCTAAGTTGCAGCAGCTGAAGTTACAAAGGGAAGCCTCCTCTAGATCACACTCTATTGGATCCACAGTACCTCCAAGGACGTCATCCTCTTCCCCCTCCTACACATTCGTCTTGATTTTGTATCGATGTTGTCGGAAGGGACTCTAACTTAGTTTACGAAGGAATATAAATGTAGATCATTGTATTTAATAAAAGCATTGTTTTGGAGCCGACTTTGTTGTGTTGTTATCATTCTCTTGATGGCTTTAGGTAGCATTGTAAAGACATATATTTGGCTGAAGTTGGCGGATGTGTTCTAACCGACAACCATTGATTATTTTGTCATATAAAAATAATGATGCATGACAGGGTAAGGGTGCTAATGTGATAGATCCTCCCTGTACCGAGCAATTGTATTGAACACTACCTTATGCAATAAAGTTGTTATTCTCTGATGTTTTGATGTGCTATGTACTTTTCAAATTTGCAACAGCATTCTCTTGGTAGTGTAGCTTTTCTAGCAAACAGTAGCATTTATTGGAAAATCTTCATTCTTCAATGACTTAATTCTACTGGTTTATTGCCTCTGCACGTGCCTATTTTTTGTACTTTGCTAACAAGGCCTGCCTGATCATCCTCATGTTGACATGTCATTATTGTTAACTTTAATGTCCTTTAAATCGTCTACATAATATTTTCAAACAGCGATGATAGATTCTCTCCATGTTAGGGCCTTAGCAAGTCTTATTGGGTTCCCATATCCTCATTGTAGTGTTTCCCTCTAAATGGTGCCCTTTGTATTTCAGTCTTATTTTAGCTCCCAAAATTCATTTTGCTCTATCGTGGCTTCTCAAAATCACTATGCATCCTGCATCTACTCACTTGGTGCATGTGCCTCATTCTACACTACTGACATTTTGCATTACCAAATATCCGCAGCTTCGGCAATAGACCATTTTGACCAAACTCTGATTGCTTTCAATTCACAATACTCTCAAACCTTCATCCTTGTCTTAATTTGGGAACATCTTTACCCACTAATTCTCCAAACAATATTTTGTTTATTGGCTTTATTTTAATTGTGCAACCTTTGCCTCTGCAAAAGTAGCTAATTCACACAGTTCATCTCCCTTTTTTTTCTCAATTTCACTCCCATTTGGCACATTTCTAGAACTTGGCCAAGTTCTCATGCTCATGCATACTTGAACTAAATCCTGGCTCCCACAAACCCGCAAACATTCATCAGCTTCCACAGTTAGTAATTCAAAAAGGTTTGATCTGCAGTCCTCTACTAACATCTTTGTTGTATTGCTCTACAAAGAACTATTTGTGCGAGGTCAAATTGTGGTGGGACCTCATCAGTGCATTTATTCATTTCGCTAACTGACCATCCACGCCACTTCCTATGTGTCACTTGGAATTCGACAAAATATTCAGACTGCATGAGTATCAATTCTCAATCAATTCTGCATATCTACATGCCCTGTCCACAACAACAGCATTGTCCGAGACTTTGTTTCACATAGTGCATCTGGTAAGCAAGACCATTTTGTGCAAATTTAGGCATTCTGACATTTATTTCATGAATACAAATTTTTAATAGCTTGGGGCACGTCACAGCCCATTCTAACCTCTTTAACTCTCTTTTCAGAGTGTCCATACTGTTCAAGTCTGGGAAAGTGGTCTCCAAGGAAAGTTAGAGTCAAATTATAACTTCCATATTGTTAAGGCCCTGAGAAGGTCTTCACAACAAGAAAAGCCATTAATGAACTACTGAAACTACTGAGACCAGAGATGTGTTAGAGAACCAAAATTAGGCCCAACAAGAGTGACGACTTCATAATTTATTATGACATTCCAATTCCATTTAGAATGAATTTTAAGGATTTCAAGTATACCCTTAAATATGTTCTCTCTTGACCAATCTGACCGTTATGACAGCATCTACTACATTTGTACTCTTGACTGTACAAACCTGCACCACGTTGAAAACCCTCATTAAATGCATATAAGTATTCTATAATTAAACACATTTAATGCACCATTCGTAGGCCATTTTCTCTTTCGACTAACAAAGAATAAAGGCTAGAAAAGGAAGACTTTAAATGCATATAAGTTTTCTATAATTAAACAAATCTAATGCACCATTCATAGGCCATTTTCTCTTTCAACTAGCAAAGAATAAAGGCTAGAAAAGGAAGACTTTAGAATCATTCTTACAACTATCAATCCAGGGCAAAGTTGAACAAGTTACCGATTGGCCCTTTTGACCTCCATTAGACTGCATTCTGTGAAAAGCTGACCAATCTTCTCTGTTGACCAAGATTCTGCTCTGATGACTCAAAATCTACTGTTTTGACAAGAATTCTGTAGCATTGACTGAAACTACAATGCTGACCTGTCAACCTGCCTCGTGGCTACTAAAAGAAACATATTTAACTTAAGTTGTCAGGTAAGTAGATAGTTCACTACTTGACTGTTGTACTGTATTTTACTGAAAATGTATTCACTGTTGTAGTTTGTTTGACTGAAATTAGACCAATATTTTGCCTATCATACTTTATTTAACTGAAAAGTTGACCAATACATCGATTTTTGTACAAGAGTGACTAAAATTAGTACTGGTTAGTTATTATGAATGAGATTATTGTTCATGATTGCTGCTGTACTTCCAAGTTATAAGACCCTCAGTTGAGGCTACTCTAGGTATTTGGACTGCAGATTCAGTTGAGGTTTGAGCCGCTGAATAATTGAGGGCTCAGTTGAGGTTACTCGTGGGCCATTGAATGACTAAGGACTCAGCAAAGGTAAGTGAGGGCTCAGCAAAGGTTACTGAGAGCTTGGCAATGGTTACTGAGGTCTTGGCAAAGGTTGCTGATGGGCCATTGAATGATTGAGTGCTCAGTTGAGGTTACTCATGGATTAATGGATGACTGAGCACCCAGTTGAGCTTACTCATGGGCCATTGAATAACTCAATGGTCTGTTGAGGCTGCTCATAAGCCATTGACAACCTAAACACTCAGTCCAGGTTACTCATGGGCCATTGAATGACCAAACGCTCGGTTGAGGTAATTCATGACCCATGGGGCATTTATAAGTGATGCTTAGTTGAGGTTACTCATGGGACATTGCTTAATGGAAGGCTTAGTCAAGGCTACCAATGAGCCATAAATTTGTAAATCCCTAGCTGAGGGTTCATGTGGGAACTAAGTTGCCGATACGGGTACGGATACGGATACGGGTACGAGAATCGGATACGGGGATACGGCAATTTTTTTTTGGGGGGTTTGGATACGGCTGTACAAAAATATATATAAAAAATTAAAAAATATAAAAATATAGACATAAACAAAATTAACCACATATTATGCATAGAAGAAACATAATAAGTTAAATAACCACAAAACATACTAATAATTCAATGCCAAATATCATAATATTCAATTGTCGAAACTTAGATTAGTCTTATTTATTATTACAAGTACATAATGCAAATGTTACAACTTACCAGTATGGACAAAAATAAAGACAAAAGAAAATCCCCTCTGCGCAGTTTGGTGAAGATTACAATGAGAGGACCTGGTGTTAAATCAAACTTAAGAGTATGCCCTGTTCTCTTCTTTGAGCTTATTCATGAGTTGAGCTTTTGTATTATACCTGTGCAAATGATCTCACCATATGTACTACACAGATAGAGTCCTGGAGAACCATATTTTTGGGACATAAAGGATAAGCAAAACAGGACATAATTGATTTCAACCTCTCCCTCATCTTGATCATGTTACAGACATTTATTTACTTTGTTTTGGCAAGGCTGAAACACAATCCAATAACTGGAAGACTTGCTGACTTGCTCTGGAAACCTTTACAGCTGCTGTATAAGTTAAATAACCACAAAACATACAAATAATTCAATGCCAAATATCATATTATTCAATTGTTGAACTTAGATTAGTCTTATTAGTTATTACAAGTACATAGTGCAAATGTTACAATCTATGGACAAAAATACAGACAAGAGAATGCACTATCTGCAGTTTGGTGAAGATTACAATGAGATGCCCTGGTATTAGATCAACTTAAGACTATGGCCTGTTCTCTTCTTTGAGCTTATTCACCAGTTGAGCTTTGGTACTATTAATTATACCTGGGCAACTGATCTTACTGTATGTACTGCACAAAAAGAGTCCTGGAGAACCATATTTTTGGGACATAAAGGATAAGCATAAAAAAGACATTATTGATTTCAACCTCTCCCTCATCTTGAGACATTTATTTACTTTAATTTGGCAAGGCTGAATCATGATCCAATAACTGGAAGACTTGCTGACTTGCTCTGGCAACCTTCATAGCTGTTGTATACAGCCCTAATAAAGAAGATACAGATGAATTGATTGAGGCTTATGTTTTGAAAACACAGCCAGCCATTGAAACTGCAGATAGGTTTTCATACTTTATTTTGTTTTTAATTGTTTTTTGAAGTTCGTGTTTCACTTTTTATTAGGCGAAATTGCAAAAAAATAAAAAAAAAACAGCTGGATATGCAAGGGATACGGGCAGGATAAATCCTGCCCCCTGCGGATATGTCCGGATACGTCCCAAAACGTATCCGGGTGTATCCGCAGGGGGCAGGACGTATCCTGCCCGTATCCCATGCGTATCAAACCCGTATCCGTATCCGATCCGTACCGTATCCGTATCCGGGACCCTATACAGCAGTATCCGGTAACGTAGTGTGGGAAAATTGGAAATTCATAAATTGCTTGGTTTAACTTTTTAAGATTAGGTGGTGAATGAGAGTTGACTGGAGTTCCAAATTAGAGATTCCTCACAACGATGGATGTCAAGGGACACCCATCTTCGAATTTCATTTGGAGATATTCTTCATCCATCCTATACCTATTTAAGTGTTGGCTACTAATATTGTATGTGTTGTGTGCAAGTAGTAACATAATTAAGCTTGCTGTTGTATTCTGCCATTGTGTGCAGGTATCCAAGTTGGACAGTTTGTAAAACATGCATTCAAAACATGTCCTTTAGTTATGTGTGGAATCCAAAAATTTAAGTGTTAAGCAGGTATAATAATCTTCCTATGTAAACATGGAAGCAAGAGGAATGGCATCCTTAAAAGGAAGATTCAATAAATGCATAGAGACGAACATTTGTATTTGGAAAAACTATACTGAACTTAGATTTATCAAACTGAACTAACCTTAATTAACCAATCTATAAGATGCCCCACAATTTCAGTTATTTCATAGTACATACTGTATGTTGTCTTCACGCTTGCTTGATTTTACTGTTCAGGGCAGAGTGGCAATAATTTGCAGTGATAGTACCATGTAATTTTGAACTTTGTTTGTTTACAGTGTGATCATATAATGGAAAAATCACAAAATAAAGACCGTGCATGATGCAGGAAAGCTAAGTTGAAGAGAGTTGAACAATTAGTTGTCCTGAAAAAGATCTTGAAGTGGGTTGGAAGCTACTTAAAATTTTGGTCCATCTCACAAACACCTCTATGTCCAAATAATTTATATTAGATATTTTTCTACAAATTAAGCTGCAATAACAACTGGCAGAGGTAAGCTACTGTGAGGACAAAAATAAAAATATGGCAAGGATTTTTGTTAAAATTTAAATTTATCTTATATATTGGACAAAATCTAGTTCCAGAAAATAAGTTAACTAAAAGAAGTAAGCCCTCATAAAATTGACGAATATGATACACTGCCTTAATTTAGCATTAAACAATATCTAAATATTTCAAAGATTTACCTACTCGCATCAAATAGTCTGAAGTGACTGTTGACAATTCTTCCACAAGTCAGATTGTCTTTTGCCATTTAAAAAGTTCACATCTCTAGCCAAGGGAAGAAGAATACATTGTTTTTGGTAAGGGCCTTTGCTACAGAAGGATGAATTCCTTCGGACTTTTGTCCGAAGGAATGGTTCATTAAACAAGGGAATAACAAATCAACAAAACGCATATGGCAAAAGGAAGTAATTCCTTCGGACTTTTGTCCGAAGGAATACTTCGGAACAATCCAAAAGTCCACCCAAGACCCTTCGGAAGGGTCATTTTCGTTTTTTCCGAAGGGCACCTACCCTTCGGGAAGGCAGAGGAGAAGATTCGGAACCTTGGCAAATAACCCGGGTGTCCTCCAATTTTTCCTAAGGGAAAAAAGGGAGAGCTACTAGCCCTTGCGGAGGGCACTTGGTCGGCGACAGGACCACAATGAAAAGGCCGAAGGGCACATTTTGACGAGCAAAGGCACAAAGATATCCTTCGGACTTTTTGTCCAAAGGAATTCCTTCGGACAAAAGGTCCAAAGGAATTCGGAATACACAAGAAGAGGCCCATAGGAAAAGCCGACGGCAAAAAAAATCCGAAGGGTTCGGAAAAGTTAAAAGGCAAAGGAAGAAAAGAGACCTTCGGACTTTTGTCCGAAGGAATTCCTTCGGACAAAAAGTCTGAAGAAATTCGGACAGAGACTTGAAAGTCCGCAGAAAAAAATAAGTGAAGGTAAAGCAAAAAGACTTCGGACTTTTGTCCAAAGGAATTCCTTTCGACAAAAAGTACAAAGAAATTCGGAAAAGAGCCGTGGGAAAAAACCCGAAGAAATGCACCGCGCATAAAGCCCGAGAAAATAAACCCAAAGAAGAATTTCGAAGGTCAAAGGAAGTGATCGAGATAAATCTTGCAGACATTTTGTCCGCGGGAAAATGACTAAGAGAAGAACCCGACTAACACAAAAGCCTGAGCAAAGGGAAAAGAGAAGGAAGATATCCTTCGGGAAAAAGTCCGAAGGAATACTTCAGAGGATAAAGCCGCAGGAAATATATGCAGAGAAGAAGTTCCGAAGGAAATAAGAAAACATCCGGTGACGTCCCGCAAGCCGTCAAATTCTGACCACAGGAAGTAACCATTGAAACAGGGGAAAACCCAGAATTCCGAAAGCAAAGCCCAATGGAAAAAATATAGATCGAATATAGATTAATACATCCAAATATAGAACCTCGCCAGAAATAGACAAGAACAGGCAGACCAGAACAGGGTAAAATACATGCAAGCGGGAGCTATTTTCGAACAACAGTCAAAGCTTCAGTTGACTGGTTATTAAAGTCCCGCTCGTCTCCAAATCATCTCACACATCCAAGGGTCCAACTCAGCTTCAACCGGAGTTCTGAATTTGAATGACGAGTTGACTATTCCAGATTTAGAGTTGACTAATCGTTAAATGCCGTATCCACTAGGAGCTTTCCATGCGAGGGAGAATGATCTCTTCGATAACTCAACTTACCGAACAGCCAACTCAGCCTTTCCAACGTTCCAATTCGGCATCAAGCAGCGCACGTAGAGTTCTAAAATTAACATTGGCGTGGACTTCCATGCAAAGAGAGGTGGGCGGTTCATAACAAAGACAAGTTCACTTCCTCAAGCGCAAGAAGCTTCATGCAAAGACAAAAGAAAACATATTTTATTGAAAGGCCAAGTAAGCCTTGAGTTAACCGAAGTGAATCCTTCTCTTCAAATTTTCAACGCCAATCTTTGGCCTTTTGTAATTCTCTATAATGGCTTTCAGCCTTGATTAAAAATCATCCAATCTCTCTTGGTTAGACCAGACTCTGCCATTGGTGAGTTGTGTAACCTCTTCGATCAATAGGACTGTACTTTCAGATTTCAACTGTTGGCATAGTGTATATTTCATTCAGCAATTTGCATAAGTGGTAGATTTCTCTCCCTTCCCAAATTATGGTTCATACCTAGTTGCTAGATTATCCTTATGCAGGTCATGTTAAAGTGTTCTTGATGTCTTTTGCTGAAGCTATAAGTGGATGTTAGGTGGCTGCAAAGTGTCTTGTATCGGACCTCTCTCCATCGTTTTCCCTCAGGTTTTGGTCATTGGATTGAACCTCTTTCATGAAATATTTATGCATAAGTGGTTGATTGAAATCTAAGGTCTTCCTTTTCCCTTGTTCCTTCAGTGTTCAAGGTTCCAAGTCGAGTGGATCAAACTCTTGGTGTATCACCCCCTTTTAGGTAGGATTTCCCCTTTAAGTTTCCTTCTCCCTTTTCCACGGCAGTCTGCAGCGTAGAGTAGAGATCCTCATCGATACATCATACAAGAACCAACCTTCTCTGGAGGTTCTTCTCACCGTTGAGGCACCCACCCTCGTGAGAAGATCCCCTTGTTTCAGTCGGATAGAAGACTGGCCATTTCGTGCACGTCTTCGAATCAGGGCGCAGCTCCAGGTTGACAACAGTTTTTGGCATGCCCGGTGGGACCTATTTTAGCTGGTCTTGATAAAATTGCAATTGCAGCAGTATTCTTCAAGAAGTATTTGGTGATTCCAAGCTCAAGCAATTGCTTCTAATAGTTCAGGACAGTTTTCATGTAAGTCTATTTTTATTGTATTGTTGACGCAATAGATTGCACCCTTGACAGGAAGCTGAGCTCCTGCCTTCCACACATCACAATGGAAACTCCCCTCTTGCCTGTGGGCCTGGCAAAACTGGGGGGAGAGTCTCTAGATAAGGGCTAGCTCCCTTTGATGCATCTGAGTTATTCTAGTAAGTTGCGAATATATATATATAGGGGGGTTGAAAAGGGAGAAGGATGCTGAAAACAACATAACCTAACCTAATAGGGTGATGCACCAAACAAGTTTGATCTACTCACACTCACACTCTGAACCATAAAAGCACATACATACACTTTAGCGGGTAAGAGGACCAAACTGCAGGGAGCTTGATAGGGAGGCTTTAATGGAAACACACAAAAAAGGGACTTGCCATAGGCACTGTAGGAAGAGCACACTGTCTAGTAACCTCCTTCTGCCTCTGCGCTCTAGAAACAGCTCTTCTTATCATCTGTAGGAATGGCGTTTTGTATATACTAGGTACATTGGTGTCAACTCTGTGAAAGCATTAGGAAGCAATGACTGGACACAAGACTAACACTCAGACACACCCAGAGATATATCCAACCAGAATAGAGGTAAAAATGCGTATCTATTGATTCCAAGTAAAAAATGGCAAGGCTTCGCCTTACAATATGAGAGATGATTTCCTCAAAATGAGAAGTTACAATATATATAGAGAAGAGAGAAACAAAAGGCACCTCTTTTGGAAAAGACTTTTGGCGCCCTTTTACAAGTGGCCCATGTGCGTTCCGAGCCTTGGGAAAAGGAAGCCGCTTGATAGATGATGTTGTGTGGGCTCCTATTTTGACTTTAGGCGTTTAAGATATATTAAATGTCATATGTGAAATTATGGGCCGCGCCATTTGTCTGTAAACAAGACCGCTCCTTCAAGGCACTCCCACGGTTTGTCTGCCAATTTAATGCAAAGTGAATAAAAATGGGTCGCGCCGTTCACTGTTTGCGCCCCTTGATGATCACTTGGCAGGCATTGTTCCAACTGCTGGAGTAACTCCTTGAGTCGACGCCTTCATTTGCCACTTGGACTATTTTGTCCGTTTCTGCACTTGGCTCTTTTGTCTCTTCTTGGCTTTGTCTTTTCTGTCTCCTTCGGCCCCCGAGGGCTATCCTCTACTACTTCTTTGGCTCTTTGGGCTCTTCCATCAGCAGGTCGCTAGGTTCATACTTAACTTTTGTCTTTTCCCAGCGTCGTCTTTTCTTGGTTTTGTCCTTTGCTGGCTTTTGTCTCTTTGTCTCTTAGCTCTTTGGGCTCCCTTTTGGTTGGCACTCAAGTATTTAAAGATCAAATGGCTATTTCTTTGCTATAAAATTGACATTCGCGAGCCCGTCACCGTTTGAAAGCCAACGGCTAGTTTATTTCTCTGAATTTGACAGCTTCGGGGACGTCACCGTCCTTGGCAATTCCTTCGGCTCTTTTCTCTTGATCATTCCCAAAGGGGAAGTGTCCCTTCGGCTTTGGAGAAGTGTCCCTTCATTTTGGCCAAGAGTCCCCTGCAAGGGTACCTACCCTTCGGGGTCCTTCGGGCTCCTTTTGATAGTCACATCCTTCGGACAAAATGTCCGAGGGAATTCCTTTGGACATTTTGTCCGAAGGATTTCTTCCTTTGCTTTCAGCTTATTTCCTCAGGTCTTTTCTCTTTGGTCGGGCTTTTGTCTCGGCCATTTTTCCCGCGGACAAAATGTCCGCAAGAATTGTCTCGCTCGCTTCCTTTCCTTCAGAGTTTTTTCTCTGGTTTTTTCCCGCAGCTTCTCCCGAATTTCTTCGGACTTTTTGTCCGAAGGAATTCCTTCGAACAAAAGTCCAAAAGAAATCATTCTTGCCTTTGCCTTGTCTTTTCATTCGGCGGGATTTTCTTCCGAAGGATTTCTTCGGACAAAATGTCTGAAGGAATTCCTTCAGACATTTTGTTTGAAGAAATTCTCGTCCTTTGGCTTAAACAAAACTCCGAAGAAAACTTACTTTTTCGGCCTTGTTCACTTTTTGGTCTTTTTTCAAATGTTCCCTGCCCTCCGCAAGGGCATTTGTCCTTCAGGAGACTCTCTTGAACCTTCCCATTGAATCGTTCATTTGAACCAAACGTTGAACCAGCTCATTGAACCGGCTGTTGAACCAAGTCGTTGAACCAAGGCATTGAACCAAATGCTCGAACCAACTGCTTGAACCAAACAATTGAACCAAGGCATTGAATCGAACCGACTGAACCAAGCTGTTGAACCAAGCACTTGAACTGATTGAACTGAACCAACTCATTGAACCAATTGAACTAAACCAACTCATTGAACCAATAATGGTTCAAAGTTCAAGTTCAAAGCTCTTTGAAAGCTCAAGCCATTGGACACCGACGTCGAACCAGTGAACTAGTTCCTCCTTTTGCTGAAAGACGTGCACAAAATCAAAATTGAACTGGCTCAGAACAGCAAGGAAGGAGATTGATTGTGCCCTGCTGGACCAAAAATGGTCAACAAATTGGCGACTCCCAGGGGAAGCATGCCTGCTATGCTTAGAAACCAATTGCCTTCAAGTCCATTGGGCACGGAGTCGAGATGCAGCTTTAATAGGGTTAGCAACTGCCTTGAAATATCCAAGAATCAATCACACAGGTTTTACCCCCCAAAAAGAAAACGAAAACACACACAAGACTAAGAAAGCTACTAACATGTGCAAAAGCACTTAGGGAAAACAGAAAAAAAAGCAAGGAAAATATATACATGATGGGAGAAGGCTCAGTGATAATGTTTAAGATGTATCCCATTAACTGGGATATACAATTCTTCGCCATCCAACCTGGAGAGTTGGAACGCATTGTGCTGCTTACACCGAGTGATGACGTATGGACCACTCCACCGGGGGTCGAACTTTGCGTGTTTTTTAGGCTTGGCTCGGTCCGCATCCCATTTCAAGACGATGTCTCCTTCAGAAAAACCTTTTGATGAAGATTTCTTGTTGAAATGCTTCTTCATCTGCTGTTGGCAACTGGTCATAGAAGCCATAGCATGCTCCCTCATCTCTTGGAGCTCCATCAGCTCGTATAGCCTAACCTCCATGTTGTTGCTTTCTTCTAATTGCAACTGGTGGGCGAGGTCCAAGGCTGGCAATGCAAGTGAAAGAGGAAGCCTAACTTCCCTTCCATATACGAGCGTGTACGGCGAATTGCCAATTGCCCTCTTTGGAGTGACCCTATCTGCCCACAAGGTTGTTTTCAACTTGGCATGCCAAGTCCTTTGATTCTCCTCCATTGTTCTCTTGATGATCCTGATTAGATTCTTATTGGTGGACTCAGCCAGCCCATTCCCCTGTGGGTAGTAGTTAGATGAAGTGCTAAGATAGATACCATATCTCAGTGCCCATTCACTTGTTTTAGTTCCTAGAAAAGCTAAAATGTTATCTGAGATTATGGTAGCTGGAACCCAAACCTTGTCACCAGGTCTTCATAAAAACCCAGGACTACACTTTCGTTGGCTTCCTTCAAAGCGACAGCGTCTACCCATCTTGTGAAATAATCTGTGGCGGTCAGGGCCCACTTGTGTCCAGCACTAGAGGGAGGGTTAATCATCCCTATAAAGTCAAGGCCCCATTGCATGAATGGCTGCTCCACCTAAATAGACTGTAAAAGCATGGCAGCTAGCCATTGCTTCCCATCAAAGAGCGCACACTTTTGGTACTTTCATACCCAGGCATGGGTGTCCCTGAATAGAGTACGCCAGAAGTAACCAACTCTCATTATTCTTGCAGCGATAGGCCTAGGAGCAAAGTGACCACCCGCTGGCCCATCATAGAACTCGAACAGCACCCTGTCGGCCTGACTTGGGTCTATGCACCTTAAAAGGACTCCTGAGAGATCCCTTCTGAACAGCACTCCATCAATCAGGATATAAGGGAGAGACTGGAGTCTGAAATATCTCCTCTTGGTCCTATTAAGGCCCTGTGGGCACTCACCAATGAGAAGGAAACGCCTCAAGTCTGATGTCCAATCCTTCATGACAGCTGGTTCTTCTGTTGTAGCTGCATCATGAATTAGCAGACTGTCCTCTTTTTGTTGTTTAAAGTCTGCAGCAAGGTGTTCACACAGGCCTCTCCCTCTTACCAGCTTGGTGATCTTGATATCCACGTCGTATTCCATCACCTTAGTGATCCACCCCGCTCTCCTTTCATTCAGGTCACTGGTCAAGAAATCTTTGATGCCAGGATGTGGAACCATGAAGTGAATTCTGTTATTGGACAGCATATGCCTGAATTTTTTCAGACTCCGTATAACTGCAAAGACTTGCTTCTCCACATGTGTACCTGACTTCAAAATTCTCTAGACCTTGGCTAGAAAATGCAAGTGGTTGCTCAAGGTTATCACCATTCGCTTGGGTAAGCATGGCGGAGATTACCTCTTCATTTCCAAAGGTGTAGAGGTTGAAATCTTTGGTGAAGTCAGGGCTGATCAAAGTAGGAGCCTGGGCTATGGCCTGCTTGATCTCTTCAAAACTGCCCTTTCTTTGCGCTGTCCACGCGAACTTCTCATCCTTCTTCAGCATAGAGGTCAATGGCTTGACTATCTCCGCGAAATTCGAAATAAATCTCCAAATGAAATTTATTTTGCCGAAGAAGCTCTACAGGCCTTTCTTGTGCTTAGGCAAGGACAGCTCCAGGATGGAGCGGACTCTCTCTGGATCAATAGTTAAGCCTTCCTTGGAAACAACATGGCCAAGGAGTTTCTCCTCGTGGACAGCGAACACGCATATCCTCGGGTTGAGAGAGATACCGAACTCTCTACACCTCTCAAAGATTTGTCTGCGGTATTTCATGTGTTGGCTCACCTCCTTGAAGAAAACTGTCACATCATCAATATACACCAGCACAATGTTATTTATCAAGCCTCGAAAGGCCATGTCCATGGCTCGCTGAAAGGTGGCACCAGCATTAGACAGTCTGAATGGCATTTTTCTATAAGCAAACATCCCCCATTTGGTAGTGAAGGCTGTCTTGTACTGGTCACAGTCTTGCACCAAAATTTGATTATATCCTGAATACCCATCCAGGAGGGAGAAACGCTCACTGCTTGTCACCATTTGAAGGATCTGCTCCATGCTTGGGAGAGGATAATGGTCTTTCAAAGAGACTCAATTAAAGTCTCTAAAATCAACGCATAGTCTGATCTCCCCATTCTTTTTTCGGACAGGAACAAGATTTGCCAGCCAAGAGGAGTGATTGGAAATATTATCCTAGACTCAATCAACTTGGTGAGTTCCTTCTGCATGAGAGGCTCAATCATTGGGTTGACAGGCCTTTGCTTCTGCTTGATCGGCCTGGCGCCTTCTTCCAGCTCAATGGTATGTTGGGCCAAACTTGGGTCGAAACCCTTCAAATCACTGTATTCCCAAGCGAAGGCATCAGCAAACTCTTGGCACAACAAGATGAAGGCCTGCCTTTCACGGTCCATGCACACTTTCCCAAGTGCAAGCAGCTTATCTCTGAATATTTCAACCTTCTCATAATTCTCCTCCTTCGTTGTGATGCTTGCCTTGTCGCTTTTCAACTGGTCATCTTCATTGAAGATACTCTCTAGAGTGACCAAACCTTTGGGGAGTTTATTGTTCTTCAGTTGAACAATTTGGCTACCATATTGCTGCTGTAGCTTTCCCTGGTTTTTAGCAGCGAACTCAACTTCTTCTTGCAATAAGAGTGCTATTCGTTGGTCGTTGTCAAAGACCTGCCAGTTAGTGACGTTGTCAGGTACAGAGGGCCGGATTACCACCTTCAAGTGGCGTGAACTATGGTCTCAGCCTATTTTCCTAGAGATGTCAAACTGGACACCAACTGCTGCCAGCCTATCTGCTTGCTTGTTCTGCTCTCTAGGAATGGAGGTAACATTGAAAGCAAAGAAATTTTCCACCAAGTCCCATACCCTATGTTTGTAGGACTTTAGTAAAGAATTCTTTGTCAAATTTTGGCCTCTTCCCTGATTGACAATAAGCTCACTGTCACCAAAAACCTGCAGCGCTTTAATTCCTCTCTTCCTCGCCCACTCCAAACCATGGATGAGAGATTCATACTCCGCAACGTTGTTCGTGCAAGAAAATTGAAATCGGAAAGCCGAAAAGTATCTCTCCTTTGAAAGAGAAACTAACACCACTCCACCACTAGCTCCCAACTTACTTCTTGAGCCATCAAAAAACAGCTGCCATAGACCTGAGCTTTCTCGGCTTGCTTTCATCAGATTTGGTACAAAAGTACCCTCTTCGTGTATGCAATAAATTCCAAGCCCTGCCTCCTCTATGAACTTGTAAGGATCATCTCGAAATTGTCACTTCCCCATTCGTCTAAGAGCAGGTCAGCAACTCCTTCAAGGGCAAAGGATGGAGATTGATCCACTTGGAACTCTTCTTGGTCAATAATGGCGTAGCTGACATTTGCCGCCTTGAGCGAGTATGGTTCCAAATGATCTCTGTGAAGTGGCTCGGATTCAATCTTAACTTTAGTCCCATACTTGGTTCGAAAAATCAGATAAGACCAGTTTGCTGCTAGGTAGCCACCTATCTTAGATGTGAAATCTCTGGACAAGCAAATAGCAAAGTAAGGAAGGACATCCGCCACTACCACATAATGAGAAACTGAGAAGGTCGGGCAGTCATGTAGCGTCAAGCTCAAACCTTTCACCACCCCAACTGTCTTTGCTAGTGTTCCATCTAGCTGCAGGACTCCCTTAGTCATTTCTTCGTATTTCAACCCCAGCTTGTCGGCTATGCATTTGGGCATTACCGAGGTGCTTGCTCCACTGTCAATGATGCAATTGTGCACCAAGAAATCTCCTATGACCAAGGACAAATAAAAAGGGAGAACATTTTCTTCTTTCCTGACTTGGCCTGAGGTGGAAGGCCGCCCATTTATCATCAAAACATTATCGGCTTTTGCTGGGACAGCTTATTCATTCAGCGCATGCAAGTCCTTTTGCAGCATGTCCTTTTGCCCCGGTATTGACAACGAATCCCACAAGGAGATGTTCATGTGCAGCTTCTTCATCTGGTCTACCACATTGACTCGAGGGTTGCCTTCCTTCAAATTTTCTTTGGGATTATTTACAGCTTGAGGCACAGGTCGAGGAGCTTAAGGTACAACCGACGGTCTGAAATTTGGGACCTTTTGGTTTACATGTGATGAAGAAGGTATTGCTGACGTTTGGGCAACAGCCTAAGCTTCTTCCATTGCTCTCCTTTTGGATCTTGTGTTGGCTGTGACATAGTCGCCCTGATTGTCCGCAGTACCCACGTAATTGACTGCATAGAACTCACCTTCCACGTGATTCATGAGAGTAGAATCGCGCTGAGTCTGACTGCTGCTCATGGTGGGTTGCATTAAAGCCTCAAAACTTGGGAATTGAGCAGCTACCTGATTGTCTTGTACATTTGTGTAGTGACCCGGCATTTCATTTGTATAAACAGCCTGCTCTTGACCATATCCCATGGTTGAGCAACTGGGTTGTTCTTGTACCAGATTGTTTTGAGCGGGCACCATGGCCTTGAATGATGAAGGGGCGCCTGGATTGTAGCCTTGAAAAGGTCTGGCCTGCGCATACTGACCCTACCCTTGATTGTAATTTTGGAAAGGGGGTCTATTTGCTTGACCATACTGCTGATATCCTTGATTTGGTCGATTGTTTTGAGCTTGCTGCCTTTTAATAGCCACTAGTTCATTTGTTACGCTTTGTAACAGGCTTTTGACTTCGTGGAGGTCATTGGATGAAGTAGTAGCTAGCTTTTCTATGCTGGGCAGAAGAGCTAAGGTGGGAGCAACAGTCTGGATTGGGGGCAGCATTTCAGGAAAAAGTGGCATATGAGGTCTAGGAGCTATTTTCCTGCCTGCACTAGGCAATTCTTAGCCACTATAGCTATGTCATAGGCGGCAAGCAGCACATGTCCTCCCATGCACTGTATCATAACAGCGATGTCGCTGTTCAATGCTCTCAAGTAATAAAGGAAAGCATAGCTCGGAGTCGGCCTTACCAGAATAGGGATCCTATCCCATGTCTTCTGAAACCGAGTGTTGAAATCCTGTATGTATTCGTGTGGAGTTCTTTTCATTGTAGTCAGCTACTCGACAAGTGAGAGGTGGTCGCTCTTCTCCCCAAATCGGTTCGTCAAGAGGGTACCCAATTCATTCCAAGAATCGACTGAATTCATGGGTAAAGTTCCATACCAGTCCAAAACTTTGCCCTTGAAAGACAATGCCAGCAATCTGATTGCAATATTCTCTTCAGTGACATTGTGAATATTGCAGAGGTTAGCAATATTTCTGATGTGTTCAATAGCGGTAATGGGCCTCTCTCCATTAAAGGGAGGCACACTTTTGAGGACTACTCCTGGAATTGGGTCATAATGCGGGAGATTCAAAGGACTTTGACCACGAAAAGTCACAAAGGGTAATGCCATAGCTATGACAGGATGCAACCGAGGCCTTCTTGCGTAGGTGTATTTTATAGTGGGTTTGGGAAAGTGATTTGCTGAATAAGGATGAGTCCTCTCAAACCTCAGTCGCTTTGACGAGTTCAAAGGCAATTCAATGAATTCAAAAGGGACACCCTTAGCAGCAGATCATGTGGTGATTTTAGGCATAGGAGGTCACACTAGTCTTTGATCAGAAACTGAAGCTCTTACCAGTGGCATCACCAGATGCTGAAAATGGTTGATTTCACTGTAACAGGACCAGCATCAATCTTGAAACTTTACTAAGTGTAAAAACTGAGTCCCACCGGGCGTGCCAAAAACTATTGACACAGTGGATTGAACCTTTGACAAGAGGCTAAGCTCCTACCTTCCACACGTCACAATGGAAACTCCCCTCTTGCCTATGGGCCTAGCAAAACTGGGGGGAGAGTCTCTAGATAAGGGCTAGCTCCCTTTGATGCATCTGAGTTATTTCAGTAAGTTGCTAATACGTATATATATATGTAATGACCCTGCTCAAATCTGGTTGAAAACTTTTGATTTTTGGTGTGTCATATGACTGATATAACATTTTAGTTTGCTTTAATGGCTCTTTCCTTTACTTAACATCAATAAGAATGCTTGCAAGAAGAATCTAGATTGTCTAAACAATGACCTAGCACGAATGTGCAACTAATTTTGGCAATATTCCATGCATATATATGATCTAAGCCTGAGAAATGAACACCTACAGCCAACTGACATTTTTACAAACAGTTGGTATGCAAACTAACTAGCTGATAATAAATGATATCAAAATTCTCAAATGACACCAGCAATTATTATCTCCTTAATTGCAATGAAATTTCTAATACAATGCTCATGAAATATGGCCAAGACTCAATGCTAACAATTTCAACATGAACCTGATTGGAGACGCCTTCAAATGATATGAATTCTTGAGTTGTCTTCACACTGGTATACTTCAGATCAGACTTGCATATCTTCCAAATTCCACCTCCAAATGAATATATGTCAATGCCAAAGTATTAGGAAATGTTGGGCGCCCCTTTTGGATGATATTTGATATTTTTTTGGACTCCTTTAATGCAAAATCGCCCCACTTCAAAGTTGCAGACCTGCCATGGATAAACCTTCAAATCTGAAATAATCTCCACAACCTTTGGATTCTTTGGCATAAACAAAACGTTCCTTGGACTTGGGCACTCCAAATGGCACTATGCTTGATGTTGAAAACCCTCTTAGGTGACCAAAACGAACTTGGAAGTGTGGCTGTCCTCAGAAATTACAGTCATATATTCCTCCTTATTTACAGTTGTAATGGCCTTCCAAAGGTCTCCAAACAAAATAGACCTCCATTGTCTTGAGAATGTTCTCCCAGCTAGGGCGCCTCAATTGGATGTTCTTGTTGCTTCAACAAACACCTAGAATGAAAGATTAGAACTCATTGCCATGGCTGCCATGAAAGTCTTCAGATTATGCAATGTAAACCCTTGACCAAAGCTTGTCGATGATGCTCAAATGAAGAAATTGAATGTTTCCTCCTCAAAGTGCAACCCTTCAGATGATCTTTCACACCCTCAGTTATGCAATCACTTGAGAGGTATCGTTCTCAAAGATTAGACTGGAAATTTGCAGACCATCAGGCCTTACAAATGCTCAAGAAGATTCAAATGATCAAAATAAACTTGGATGCTGAGAATGAGCTCTTGCCTTTCCTTTTATTCTTTTCTTAAGAGAGCTCAAACACTTCCCTGGCCAATGTGGGATAAAAGATTTATTCCCACATTAAATTATTCACTTAACGCACTTTATTATGTTAAAGTGACTTTATTATTATAAAGTTACTTTATAACTTTATAATAATATTAAAATATTAAATAAATCACTTAAGTCACTTAAACTTTAATATCTCTCTCATTATTCATCCGATGCACGAGCCGTCTGAAGCTGTCGACTGAGGAAGTGATTCTGAACGCTATCAATCCATACTGCCAAAAATAGCAGGGGTCCCACGCTGAGTGCTGAATACTGCTAAAAATAACAACTCAGGCTAGAAGTGTCCGAATGAGCCTGAACGAAAGCCAACTGATCAAGTACTGACAAACTGAAGCTGAGCCAAGCTCCATCAAGAGACCCTCTAACCATGCATATTAACCTACGAGGGCTAAGAATAGGCTAAATCCACCGAACTCTGATGCTCGCAAAAATGGGGACATTACAATATATATATATATATATATATATATATTGGGGGGGTTGAAAAGGGAGAAGGATGCTGAAAACAACAGAACCTAACCTAATAGGGTGATGCACCAAACAAGTTTGATCTACTCACGCTCACACTCTGAACCATAAAAGCACATACATACACTTTAGCTGGTAAGAGGACCAAACTGCAGGGAGCTTGACAGGGAGGCTTTAATGGAAACACACAAAAAAGGGACTTACCATAGGCACCGTAGGAAGAGCACACTGTCTAGTAACCTCCTTCTGCCTCTGCGCTCCAAGAACAACTCTTCTTATCATCTGCAGGAATGGCGCTTTGTATATACCAGGTATGTTGGTGTCAACCCTGTGAAAGCATTAGGAAGCAATGACTGGACACAAGACTAACACTCAGACGCATTCAGAGATATATCCAACCAGAATAAAGGTAAAAATGCGTATCTATTGATTCCAAGTAAAAAATGGCAGGGCTTTGCCCTACAATGTGAGAGATGATTTTCTCAAAATGAAAAGTTACAATATATATAGAGAAGAGAGAAACAAAAGGCGCCCCTTTTGGAAAAGACTTTTGGCGCCCTTTTACAAGTGGCCCATGTGCGTTCCAAGCCTTGGGAAGAGGAAGCCGCTTGATAGATAATGATGTGTGGGAACCTGTTTTGACTTTAGGCGTTTAAGATATATTAAACGTCATATATGAAATTATGGGCCGCGCCGTTTGTTTGTAAACAAGACCGCTCCTTCAAGGCACTCCCACGGTTTGTCTGCCAATTTAATGCAAAGTGAAGAAAAATGGGTCGCACCGTTCACTGTTCGTGCCCCTTGATGACCACTTGGCAGGCACTATTCCAACTGCTGGAGTAACACCTTGAGTCGACGCCTTCCTTTGCCACTTGGACTATTTTGTTCGTTTCTGCACTTGACTCTTTTGTCTCTTCTTGGCTTTGTCTTTTCTGTCTCCGTCGGCCCCCGAGGGCTATCTTCTACTACTTCTTTGGCTCTTTGGGCTCTTCCATCAGTAGGTCGCTGGGTTCATTCTTAACTTTTGTCTTTTCCCAACGTTGTCTTTTCCTAGTTTTGTCTTTTGCTGGCTTTTGTCTCTTTGTCTCTTAGCTCTTTGGGCTTCCTTCTGGTTGGCGCTCAAGTATTTAAAGATCAAACGGCTATTTTCTTGCTGTAAAATTGACATTCACGGGCCCGTCACCATTTGAAAGCCAATGGCTAGTTTATTTCTCTGAATTTGACGGCTTCGAAGACGTCACTGTCCTTGGCAATTCCTTTGGCTCTTTTCTCTTGATCATTCCCAAAGGGGAAGTGTCCCTACAGCTTTGGAGAAGTGTCCCTTCAGCTTTGGAGAAGAATCCCCCGCAAGGGTACCTACCCTTTGGGCTCCTTTTGATAGTCACATCCTTCGGACAAAATGTCCGAAGGAATTCCTTCGGACATTTTGTCCGAATGATTTCTTCCTTTGCTTTTCGCTTATTTCCTCAAGTCTTTTCTCTTTGGTCGGGCTTTTGTCTCAGCCATTTTTCCCGCAGACAAAATGTCCGCAAGAATTGTCTCGCTCGCTTCCTTTCCTTCAGAGTTTTTTCTCGGGTTTTTTCCCACGGCTTTTCCCAAATTTCTTCGGACTTTTTGTCCAAAGGAATTCCTTCGGACAAAAGTCCGAAAGAAGTCATTCTTGCCTTTGCCTTGTCTTTTCATTCAGCGGGATTTTCTTCCAAAGGATTTCTTCGAACAAAATGTCCGAAGGAATTCCTTCGGACATTTTGTCCAAAGAAATTCTCGTCCTTTGCCTTAAACAAAACTCCGAAGAAAAATTACTTTTTCAGCCTTGTTCACTTTTTGGTCTTGTTTCAAGTGTTCCCTACCCTCCGCAAGGGCATTTGTCCTTCGGGAGACTCTCTTGAACCTTCCCATTGAACCGTTCCTTTGAACCAAACGTTGAACCAACTCATTGAACCGACTGTTGAACCAAGTCGTTGAACCAAGGCATTGAACCAAATGCTCGAACCGACTGCTTGAACCAAACCAATTAAACCAAGGCATTGAACCGAACCGACTGAACCAAGCTGTTGAACCAAGCACTTGAACTGATTGAACTGAACCAACTCATTGAACCAATTGAACTGAACCAATAATGGTTCAAAGTTCAAGTTCAAAGCTCTTTGAAAGCTCAAGCCATTGGACACTGACGTCGAACTAGTGAACTGGTTCCTCCTTTTGCCGAAAGACTTGTGCACAAAATCAAAATTGAACTGGCTCAGAACAGCAAGGAAGAAGGAGACTGATTTTGGCCTGCTAGACCAAAAATGGTCAACATGTATTATCGCGAATGAATTTTGATGGCTGTGTATGAAGAGAGTTCCTATGCTATGTTTCTTTATCAGCCCAATGATGGATCATACTAGCTTGGTCATGATATCTATGAGCCTAATCAGCCATATCAAGGGTATTATCAAAGCTATGTTGAGCTTTATCAAGTTTCTCATGATCCTTATTATCAAGAGCATGACTCTTACCTTCCTTGTGAGCCATATCAGTCTCAAGTCCGGATTTCATCTTCCCCATATGGCTATGATGTTGCATATGAGTAGTATTTCCTTCAAGAAAAAATGAATGAAATAGAGCTCATAATACTAGCATATGCAAGAAAGGTTTGTTCTAACTCTCAGTATGAGGAAGTGAATGGTCTATTTTGACATGTGTCCAATGATCCAGAAGAGATAAATGGACTATGTATTCTTGCATTGGAAAAGATGGAGGCTTGGAAAAGGCAAAAAATCGAGTTTAACCAATTGTCTACAAAGGGCTATTGTGCTTCTTACTCTCATGAAGTTCTTAACCATGCCCAGTGTGTGCCAAGGGAGCTTCCTAGTTGGAGTTAAGAGCCTATTCAAGAGCATTGTTCAAGAGCCTATTCAAGTGACTATTCATGAGACTAAACCTTCCTATAGTCCCATTACCTCACCAATCATCCCTCAAGCTCAAGTTGTCCAGGAAGACAAGCAGGTTCCAGACTTTGATGAGGTAATGGCTAAGTGGAAGGAACAGAATACAGAGGTCTTTAAGAATTTCTCTTTCCCTCCCCTCCAAAACTCCCTAGATAATTCCATTGCCCTCAAGATTCCAAAATCTGATCATGATCAACCTCCCATGCTTTATTTTCCCTCTCAAACAAATGAATTTCATCACCCTCCCGCCATTCCCCTTACTCAGGAGGAGCCTGCTCTTTGGAGGATTGAGAAAGAGGTTACAGCTACAGGTCAAGTTCTTGCAGAATGTGTAGAGGATGCTTTAGATGTGTTTGAGGAAGAATTTCCTAATGATACTTCACTTGAGGTTGTAATTGAGCATCCAATTATAGCTGAGAGTGAGAAGACTAATCTTGATGTAGATGGACTTCAAGAAGAGCTGGTACAAATCGAAGTCATACATGAGTTACAGGTATCTCCTATTGAGAAGGATCCAAATAGCGTGATAGCTGATTCAGTTCAAATAGATCAAAATGAGGAACAAAAAGATGATTGGCAGTTGTATCTTAAATCTCTACAAGAGATTGAAGAGCTTTGTATGGATATGATGGCTATTAAAGAGCACGTTTATGAAAGATTTGATAAAGAATCATCTATTCAAGATCCCAATACAGATTGGGTTGCCTACTCAAAGCTCCTTGAAGAGCTGGATGAACTTGCAGCAGTCAATAAGGACATGGCCACCAAAGAACCATGCATAGATGAGATATCACTTGCCAAAGTGGTAGACGACAAGCAATCTAAAAAAGATCAAGAAATACTTGGTGAGTTTGTCTTGGTTGGTGACTGGTTTACTGTTGATGACCCATTTGAGAAGATGTTAATACAATTGGTCAACAAGGCAAATGCCTCATCAAAGGTTATGACTAATAAACATCCTGCCTTGCAACTTGTACCATCTCTTGGAAGGAGTAAATTCGATAATTTCTCATTTGATCCAAGCGGATCATGCTTTATCATGGTTAGCTAGGTTATTAAGTTGTTTTTGCTTTCCTCCAAGTGTTGTTCAATCACAGTAGTTTGCTTCAGTCTTGTTCAATAAGTGTTTGTTTGCACATTTGCTTCTTAGTTAGTTTTCTGCTTTCGTGTCTTTCCCTTCTTATTTTGAAGGAGGTTACTACAGCGATGATCAAAGCAAATTTTCAATCAGAAATCAGGTTCACCATTTGGGAATTCGAATAGCGTATATACATGGTCTGAGTTCTCAAGTATAGCAGGCATGCTGAGCCAGCTAAGTCGCGAGAAATGTTGACAATTCTTCCACAAGTCGGATTGTCTTTTGCCATTTAGAAAGTTCACGTCTCTAGCCAAGGGAAGAAGAATACATTGTTTTTGGTAAGGGCCTTTGCTACAAAAGGATGAATTCCTTCGGACTTTTGTCCGAAGGAATGGTTCATTAAACAAGGGAATAACAAATCAACAAAACGCATAAGGCAAAAGGAAGTAATTCCTTCGGAATTTTGTCCGAAGGAATACTTCGAAACAATCCAAAAGTCCACCCAAGACCCTTCGGAAGGGTCATTTTCATTTTTTCCGAAGGGCACCTACCCTTCGGGAAGGCACAAGAGCAGATTTGGAACCTTGGCAAATAACCCGGGTGTCCTCCAGTTTTTCCGAAGGGCAAAAAGGGAGAGCTACTAGCCCT
Organism: Torreya grandis; assembly: GCA_037957365.1. Taxonomy (NCBI): domain Eukaryota; kingdom Viridiplantae; phylum Streptophyta; class Pinopsida; order Cupressales; family Taxaceae; genus Torreya; species Torreya grandis. Next base: position 907,161 of record JARHVA010000103.1, read on the forward strand.
TGCAGAGGGCACTTGGTCGGCGACAGGACCACAGTGAAAAGGCCGAAGAGCACATTTTGACGAGCAAAGGCACAAAGATATCCTTCGGACTTTTTGTCCGAAGGAACTCCTTCAGACAAAAGGTCCGAAGGAATTCGGAATCACAGGAAGAGGCCCATAGGAAAAGCCGACCTCAAAAAAAATCCGAAGGGTTCGGAAAAGTTAAAAGGTGAAGGAAGAAAAGAGACCTTCGGACTTTTGTCCAAAGGAATTCCTTCAAACAAAAAGTCCGAAGAAATTCAGAAAAAGACTTGAAAGTCCGTAGAAAAAAACAAGTGAAAGCAAAGCAAAAAGACTTTGGACTTTTGTCTGAAGGAATTCCTTCGAACAAAAAGTCCGAAGAAATTCGGAGAAAGAGCCGCGGGAAAAAACCCGAAGAAATGCACTGCGCATAAAGCCTGAGAAAATAAACCCGAAGAAGAATTCCGAAGGTCAAAGGAAGTGATCAAGATAATTCTTGCGGACATTTTGTCCGCAGGAAAATGACTAAGAGAAGAACCCGACTAACACAAAAGCTCGAGAAAAGGGAAAAGAGAAGGAAGATATCCTTCAAGAAAAAGTCCGAAGGAATACTTCGAAGGATAAAGCCGAAGGAAAGAAAGCCGCAGGAAATATATGCAGAGAAGAGGTTCCGAAGGAAATAAGAAAACATCCGGTGACATCCCACAAGCCATCAAATTCTGACCACGGGAAGTAACTGTTGAAACAGGGGAAAAGCCAGAATTCCAAAAGCAAAGCCCAATGGAGAAAATACAGACCGAATATAGATTAATACATTCGAATATAGAACCTCGCCAGAAATAGACAGGAACGGCAGACCAGAACAGGGTAAAATACATGCAAGCGGGAGCTATTTTCGAACAACGATCAAAGCTTCAGTTGACTGGTTATTAAAGTCCCGCTAATCTCCAAATCATCTCACACATCTGAGGGTCCAACTCAGCGTCAACCGGAGTTCTGAATTCGAATGACGAGTTGACTGTTGCAGATTTAGAGTTGACTAATCGTTAAATGCCATATCCACTAGGAGCTTTCCATGTGAGGGAGAATGATCTCTTCGATCAACTCAACTTACCAAACGGCCAACTCAACCTTTCCAACGTTCCAATTCGGCATCAAGCAGCTCACGTAGAGTTCTAAAATTAACATTGGCGTGAATTTCCATGCAAAGAGAGGTGGGCGGTTCATAACAAAGACAAGTTCACTTCCTCAAGCGCAAAAAGCTTCATGTAAAGACAAAAGAAAACATATTTTATTGAAAGGCCAAGTAAGCCTTGAGTTAATCGAAGTGAATCCTTCTCTTCAAATTTTCAACGCCAATCTTTGGCCTTTTGTAATTCTCTATAATGGCTTTCAGCCTTGATTAAAAATCATCCAATCTATCTTGGTTATACCAGACTCTACCATTGGTGAGTTGTGTAACCTCTTCGATCAATAGAAGCACTGTACTTTCAGATTTCAACTGTTGGCATAGTGTATATTTCATTCAGCAATTTGCATAAGTGGTAGATTTCTCTCCCTTCCCAAATTCTGGTTCATACCTAGTTGTTAGATTATCCTTATGCAGGTCATGTTAAAGTGTTCTTGATGTCTTTTGCTGAAGCTGTAAGTGGATGTTAGGTGGCTGCAAAGTGTCTTGTATCGAACCTCTCTCCATCATTTTCCCTCAGGTTTTGGTCATTGGATCGAACCTCTTTCATGAAATATATATGCATAAGTGGTTGATTGAAATCTAAGGTCTTCCTTTTCCCTTGTTCCTTCAGTGTTCAAGGTTCCAAGTCGAGTGGATCAAACTTCTGGTGTATCACCCCCTTTTAGGTAGGATTTCCCCTTTAAGTTTCCTTCTCCCTTTTCCACGGTAGTCCACAGCGTAGAGTATAGATCCTCATTGATACATCATACAGGAACCAACCTTCTCTGGAAGTTCTTCTCACCATTGAGGCACCCACCCTTGTGAGAAGATCCCATTGTTTCAGCTGGATAGAAGACTGGCCATTTTGTGCACGTCTTCAAATCAGGGTGCAGCTCCAGGTTGACAACAGTGACCTTATATATAACTAAACCCTGCTTGTTCATCCTTTCAGTTTCAGGAACTTCATAGACTCCTGACCTTATATTTAATTAAATCCTACTGTCCATACTTTTAAGTTAAGAAAACTTAAAATGCGCTCACCTTAAATTCAAATAAGTCTTGTCTTCACCCCACCCCTTTATGAAAATTACAGCATCTTGAATTTAAATTTATCTAATTCCAGCTGTTTATCCTTTTAGTCTTAGGAAATTTAAGATTCCTGACCTTGAATTCTACATTACCAGGTATGCCCCCCAGGCCTAGGGAGCGTGGGGAAATGCTCCCAGATACGGGAGCGTGGGGGGAGCATGGGTGATACGCTTGGATACATCTGGGTGACGTACCCGGGCGTATCCGCAGCCCAAGGACACTCCCTGGGTATATCCCCACACTCCTGGATGACAAAAACGTTTTTATTTTTATTTATTTTTCAATTTCGCCCAATGAAAAGTCAAACATGGACTTCAAAATACAATTAAAAACAAACTAAAGTGGATTCCCAGCCCTAAAAGCAGCATTCACACTCATTTTATCAAAAGCTGTGTGACTTTTTTTTTCAGAGGCTCCGCCCCTGAACCCTTGGGCAGTGGGGGCTTAAACAGCCCCCCTACAACCCCCCTCATGCCGGATGGCTTGTCGTACCACAAATAATTTTGCCAAGGAGGTTACAAGACATCACACCATTACAATTGTTGGAGGTCTGGATATTCACTTGACCTCCTAACACATTGCACATTTGTTCACTCTTGTTCACTCTTGGACTTCAAAATACAGCTATGGACGTCATATGGAAGTTTTTATTTAACTTATTTTGTTTCCTCTATGCATATTATGTGGTTAATTTTGCTTATATGGCTATATTTTTATATTTTTAATTTTTTATATATATTTTTGTATTGCCGTATCGAAACCCCCAAAAAACAAATCCCCGCGATTCTCATACCCGTACCCGTATCGGTAACGTAGCTTGAATTTAATTAAATTCTGCCACTCATCCTTTTAATTTTACGAAACTTAAAGAGACCTAACCTTAAATTTAACTAAATCCTACAGTTCATCCTCTTAGTTTAGAAATTCAAGAGTCCTGACCTTAAATTTAACTATACCCTACGGTTCATCCTTTCAGTTTAGAAATTTAAAGAGCCTTGCCCTTGAATTCAACTAATTCTTGTAGTCCATTCTTTCAGTTTAAAAAATTGAAGGGTCCTGGCCTTAAATTTAAGGTAATCCTGCAGGTCATCTTTCTAGTTAAGAACTCAAAGAGTCCTGGCCTTATACCTAATTATATACTGCCATCCACCCTTATAGTTTAGGAATTCAAAGGGACCAAGTCTTAATTTGAACTAGATCCTGCCGTTCATATTTTCAGTTTAGGAAAGTTTATAAGAGTCCTACTATATATTAGTTTTAGAAAAATGAATTTATGTCATTTGTGGGAAAATAAAGGCCAGACAAAACAAGCACAGAAGAAGACAATTTTTACGTTCTGTTAGATCAAATTTTGGCTAGGAAACAGCAAATTCAGTAATGAGGACAAACTAATACATATAATCAAAGAACATAATATTTTCTACAATGCTGCTCGCCTGATTAAAGGATAAGAAATCTACAGAAATCTGCATTTCGCTTGAACTTGAGTTTTAGAATAAAATTTCACGGCATTTGGCTAGAAATTTCAATAACAGGGTAGAAAGGGGGAAAAAATTAAAAAACATTTAAACCTAAAATTTAACTATATCCTGCCTTTAATCCTTTTAGTTAGTGAACTCAAAGAGTCAAGACCTTTAATCCTGCCGTTCAACTTTTTAGTTTAGGAAACTTAAAAGAGTCCTACTATATCTTAATTTCAGAAAATAAAATTGCGCTATTTGCCGAAAGAAAAAGGGTTAGAGAAAATTGACACAAAAGAAGATAAATTATGCTATGGCAAATTAAAATTTGGATAAGGAGCTGCAAGTTCAGTAATCTAAAACACACAAAAAAGCAGGAGGAAACGACCTAGCATTTTCTTCAAAATTAAGGACAAGAAATTTGCATAGATTTGCATTTTTCTGCAATTTAAAACTACAAAGAACGTTTCATTGCATTTGCCTATTAATTTTTAATAGCAGGGGAAAGGGGAAAAACACTAAAAACCTCTATGTCGTGCGTACAGGTGAAAGCATCAAGCGAGAATTGAAGCATGTCCAGCTTATCCTGAATGGACTTCTCAGCCATTAATTTCAAGTGATTGAAGGCCGTGTTTCTGAGCATCTCTGAGACTCCAAGCCTTGTCGTCAACATCGATCCTGCGTCTCTAGAAAACAAAATTGTCTGCAATTTCTGAAGCGCAGTGTCATATCTGACGAATAAGGAAGAAATTCAGCAATATCACAGATATTCAACAACCTGGAATTTTCAGCTGCTAAAGCTGAAGAATTAAGCCGTAGGCTGCAACATATAATTATTTTCTGTGTTTTTGTGATTTATGACATGCAAAGCATTCGTAACTCCGATATTTAAATGCAAGGAGGTTTGATATTTTGTTCTTTGAAACGTGGAACCAAACCTTTTGAAACGAATGTCTGAAACCAGTGTAGACCATTCTTCTTCTAGCCCCGCCATCTCATGTTTTGAAGAGCTCCGCAAATGTTTGAAAGTTATATCCCATCGGAGAACTAGATCAAGTAACGTTAACATGACGGTGATGGGGCGTAAAATTAACCCTTCTTATATTTGTTACGTCGGGGCGATAGCTTTTTTTGTTTTTGTTTTTTTTCGGGTTGTTTTTTATTTTTAAGGAGTCCCTTTTTATATTGTTAAGTCGACGCTATAGCTTTTTGCTTTTTTGCTTTGTTTTTGTTGTTTTTTTCGGGGTGTAAATAGGTTTATGGGACTCGTTTCCATATATATAGATTAGATATGGCTTTAGAGGCGCCATATCTATATATAGGGAGACTTTAGAGGTGTACCTTATAGATAGATAGGCCTTCAATCAACGCCCCCCCCTCTATTATCTATGGGATAGGGATATGAGGCACTCCCCGTTCCCCCTATATTTATTCGGTTATTCAGCTATTCGGGGAGGGACCCTTATTTGTAACATAATCTCTGACGGTTATGACTTCAAAGTATTACTCTTGCGCATTCTAGCAATGGGCAAGGGCTTTCTAGTGTTCGGTGTTCAATCGAGGTCGACTAGATATATATATCTGCAACCTCCATCTATATATCTCATTTGACTACCCCTATAGATATATGGGTTTTGAAACAAGAGTTATGGTGTAGCCATAGTACCTCTTTCACATGGTTTGATGTGAAATGATATAAGATGTTGAAGAAACATTTTTCTTAATTTGTATAATCAATTTTATTAAATTTGACATTAATTTGGTTACAAATAGTTCACAATTAACTTTAGCATTTTGTCTAAAATTCTGGAAATTTGATTTATAAATAAATTTATAAAAGACTAGAAACCTAAGAAATGATAAACTTATTGTGGTTGGTCATTTAGGAAATGATGAATTCATTTTTGTTGGTTATTTAGGAAATGATGAACTCATTGTGGTTGTCATTTAAGAAATGATGACATTGCATTTTTCACTCTACAATAATTAAATTCTATATAAAGTTTTCTATATAAAAAAAATCATTCCTTTTAATTGGATAAATCCAAAGAGCTAAAAATAAAATAGAAAATGCAAGTACCTTAGCAAATAGGTGAATTTAATAACACTTCCAAATTAAATAAAAAATGCAAGTACCTTTTCAAATAGCCAAATTATGAAGGCAATGACAACGGATGTAAAATGTTTTTCATTTCTTGTAATAAGTAAATTTCCTATAAAAATGTAGATAAAAAGTAATTTTTTTCGAATGTATTTATTCCAAAATCTTTTTTTTTTAAAATGCAAGTACCTTTTGAAATACATAAATTGAGAAGGTAAATGTAGTCTGCAATATACAAATCACTTAGAATTCATTATATATATATATATATATATATATGACATTAAGTAAAGACTACACATGGGGCGAGGGTGAATGCATTTGTCAGTTGACATAATAACAAGTAGATGCAGATAAGTGACAACAATAGTTAGCATGTACATGTTCATTAAATATATATAAATCTATCCCATGTTTGGTTTCATCGAGAGACCAACATTCTTAATATGGAAATTTATATAATAGTAATTAATATTTAATATTTACAATAGCATGAAACAAATAGCAAATAACAAAAATTCATTAAATAACTAAGGCTAAGCTCAAAAATGTATATGCAATCATTGCATCTCATTTTTAAATCTTGACATTTATATAATATCTAAATCTATATCAAGAAATTTATTCAGTATTTATATATTTAAATACATGTATTACAAGCAAGTAAATGCTTTTGATTATAATTGTTTTGCATAAACAATCAACTTAAATCAATATAATTGTTTTGCATAAACAATCAACGTAAACTAATTTATAGTAGAGAAAACAAATATTGGGGAAAAAATTAACTATTATAGTGGGGAAAACAAATGTTGGGAAAAAATCAACTCTTTAAATTTTTTTTGACTCTTTGCTTCTTTTTTCCTTTCAAACCATCTTGTTCAAATTGTAATAATATCAATTTTGTATCTTCCTTTGAATAAAGAATTTTCTTTAATATTAAATTTTTTAATATTCAAATTGTAATATTACCAATTTTTTGTCCTCCTTTAAACAAAAAAATTTCTTTAATATATATATATATATATATATATATATATATATATTATACACTACAATAAAATATTTAAATTGAAGATACACTAATATATATACATTGATGTATATCAAAATGGTAATATAATAATATATTATTATGTAATAATGTAGAACGTGTGATCCACTACCTTACAATAGTAAAATAATATTGTCTTGTCAAATTGTTCATTACAAATTTATTAAAATGAATATCAAGTTATTATTTTTTAAGTATTATGTAGAACAATAGTACAATATATAATTGGTTTTTAGTCTTTCAAAATATATAGTTTCAAAAACATACTATAATTTTATCTCAGTAAAAATAACAATTATATTTAACACTTTCTTTGTATTATGACTTTTCTAGCAAGGAAACTGTAGACACTATTCTTATTGCTCAAATCTATTTGCACCATTTATTTATGTACCTTTACAAATAGACGGAGTTATTCCTTCAAAAATACATTCTAATTATTTCACTTTTAGTTCATATAATCTATTGCTTTAAATAACTAAAATAACAAAATTACATATATAATTACTTTAAATAATTAAAATAATAAAATTACATATATAATTGCTTCAATAAATTTTGGCTTATGGTTATATTTCTTCATTGTACAAATTCACTTTCCTTAAAATTGTCACTAATTTTTGTAGTAATAAATTTTCACTAATTTTTGTAATAATATCTTTTAAATAGTTTAAACGATATTATAATAAGTATTATCTAAAACACATCATAAAAAGAAATAATATATTTTGGATATAAGATTTCCTTGGGAATTCCCTTGTTTTTTTCAAAACTAATCAACATTTAAATATAGGTTTATAAGTGTATAAAAAATAATAAAATACTAAATAAAAATATAGACAAGTTGCTAGTAATACAAGTGAAGGCGTGGCATGTCTATTGCCGTTCACTTCAAGGCTTTACGAACACGTCTGCCATACAGTGACCACTTAAGCACCGTATGTCTAGCGAATAGTAAATATTTCACTCTCTCAATGGAAGTCGGTACTTTCTCAATGGAAGCTGTGGTGATTTCATGGGTACTAAGCTACATAAAAAAGGTTGAAAACATGGGGAATCACCGGTGGCCCAAAATGGTGGTGAACAAGGTGCTAGATCGGAGGAAGAAGACGTGAATGAAGCAAAACATCAAGTGGCTGGGAAAATGGGACATTAAGTTACATGAGTGCCCTGACTCCAAAGAGGAAATAAAAAAAGTTTGTGTTAGAAAAATTTAGGCCTGCCATGTGGACAAATCAAATTGGATGTAAAAAATTACATTATATCAAAGAGTTCAATCCCACTTGGGAGCACAGGTATAAAGCATCCCTAAGTGCCGAACTTAAAGGTAATGCTAGGATCTTAATGGCACAATTGAGGACCGGTTCACACCATCTTAGGTGTGAAACTGGAAGATGGACGGTTCCCAAGGAAAGATGGGAAGATAGGACTTGCATTTTTTGCAATGATAGAGTGGTTGAAACTGAACGACACTTCATTAGGGAGTGTGATGCGTACAAGGATATTCGTATGCAGCAGGATAACCGCGTGAATGTGGGCAGTTTTAGTGAATTATTTGAGGAGGAGAGGCTACACAACACAGCCTAGCTGTTGGTAAAGACTCATAGGAGACGAAATGACTTCGAAAGGAATATGAAGAATCTCTAATGGTCTTGACACTTGGTCCCATAAACTGTTTGGTCTCGTGGAGGTTATTAAAACTCATTTCATTTCATTTCATTTTCTCGCTAAATCTATCACGGACACAGCAAAATAGAGGACAACGAACTCATTGCATACACGTATGTTAATAGGAAACAAGCACCACACCATCCGCCATAGCAAATAAATTTAAAACGGCCAAAATAAAACGTGTACAGGATGCACACCACAATACCCATGCATTTGTAGCAGCTTCTTTTATGTTAAATTTTATTGGCTTTTACAAGCTGAGCGGTAATGTTTTTGAAAAGCATGGTTTTCATGTGTTTGCTTCTAGAAAATTTTGTCTCAAAGATTTTGTGAATTGTATCTCCTTTTAGGCATTTATTAGTATCCTAAAATTTTAGTTATGCAAGCTCATTAAATCTGTATGAAGGCAGATTTTTGTTTTAAAAGTTTCTTTCATATGTAATTTTTGGACTGCAGATTTTTTTAATTTTTAATCTGTGTTCGTTTAACACAAGGCATCTATGTTGGTAGTGTCAATTTGGGGATTGCGTGGATGAGACTCCCTTCTTATAGCCTTCTTAAAAGCTATTCAGGTATCCAAAAAAAAATGCAATGAAGGTGGTTAATGGCCTAGGGCATTATAATTATTCTCATTAATTTCCCTGGGCATAGAGATTTCATGACTGTAGCCTTCTGCATTTAGGATGAAATATACTATGTGTCTATAACCCAGAAGAATCTGCCAGTTTAGCTAGGCACGTAATGGGTGATTTCAACTACCACATCAAGACATAAAAAGATATTCAATAAAGATGTGTAAGATAGTATCATGCTTGGTGGAAGGGAGACCCCCAAAATTTAATCGCACAAGAATTCTGTTATGTATTTAGTTTGAGGTTGCCATAATTCGAATCAGAGCTTTATGGCTTCAAACAAAACCTTCCTTTCTGATCTTAGCCACCATTTTGAGATTGAAATCACCCATTAGCACAATTAAATCAAGCAAATATAATTAAGACAATAGGTTTCAATGAATTTTGTCAGAATAAGAATTCCATTGCATAGGATACTATCCCTGTAATTCTGAAGGATGATATAGATTCAACTATCAAAGCCTCGTCTTCATGCCAAGGAAACATGAAATTCAAATAGCACCTATTCTATTAAAAAGATATGTTTGTTCTGCAGGGTTTGTTTGCTTATTGTCAGCTTAACTTTGCGTGATTCGACATTTCTCCAGAAGCAGGTGAAATGTATGCATGAAGCTATGTGCTCTGAAAACCCTGTTACTATTGTAGTAATCGACGAATGACCGGAAGGATACCGTGCATTTGGTAGAACGCATTTTGATGGTTGTCTGGCCACCATTGGCAAAACCCCTGCTACTCTCAACTCTGGAGGGTGGAGAAGTACGGCTGAAGGAAAGTGGGGTTGGGGGCCGCCCAGGTATTTTGCAGCAAGATTATTTGAGGTGAGATTTTGCTAAAAGGCATTGGGTTTATTCCATAAAATATTTTTACTGTTTTTTTTTATATAGTATAGCAAATAACCATAAAAGAAACCCTGTAAACTAAGAACTTGTATCTGTTTATTGTATTTTTGTAAATAGTATAGGAAATAACCATGAAAGGTAAAAGAAAATCCTGTAAACCGTAAATAGAAATGCAGGGCACAGTGGAAAGCGGTGCAAGGAATTTCAAATTGCGTATTGTTTCAAAGCACAATAGACTGCATCAATATCTGAATTTCCAATCTGGGTCACTTGTCAGTGAAGTGCATGTTGTGGCAATCGTAATAGTTTGTAGTTGTCTTTGCTTCTAACTAATCGTGACAGCGTTCATTACAATTTGCTAATGTCTCACACTGAAGACACGATGATTCATGTGTCACTAACAGCAAGCATCGTATATGGCCAAAAGGCAAATTTGTCTAACCAAATGCTTTAACATGACATTGTTTTGATTTTATCAAACATTAATATAATAATATAATTATAGTTTGATTTAGATATTTATGATTTTAATTGGATGCAACACGTTCAATCTATGTACTGTTTAATATTAACATGAGAAAGTAATTAAAAAATCTTAACATTAGAAAACTATCAATTTTTCATGTCATAGCCTATTTTGATTGGTTGGTATAATTTTATTGAAAAAGTAAACGCTTTCACTGAAAACAATAGTACCATGTCTAAAGGCAAGGACTAATAAAATGAAATGAAATGGTTTTAATTATTTTTATGAGATTTAATGGCTTATGAGACTTTCAATTATATAGATTGTTGTAATTAATTAAAGATTCTCAAGATCCAAGATATCTTTTAGAACGTTGTTCTACGTTTTGTTAATCTAAGTTAGCTTCTTTTCTTTAAATATATCTGTCATGCAACCAAGTCTTAAATTTTCCACATATTTAGTTTGTATGTCCATGTATTAAGGGTAATCAAGGATGAAGTACTCATCTGTGTCAACCGCCCCTATGATGTAAAAAATACAAACCCTCTCGCCCGACTACTCAAGAGTTGTCCATCTGCATGTCTTGCATCGAAGTTTATAAGAGCTAGTTCTTAATTGAACAATGAGGATTTTTTCCTTCCAACTAATTTTAACCTTTATATATGATTTTTCATTTTGAACACTTAAATTTTAGCTTGGACTTCTTTCTTGGTAGCAAATCCCACCCCATCCCTCATTGTTAGACTATGGCATGGTAGACTATTATTATTGAATATTATTTTGTTCATGTCCTTGCATTTGGGTTGAGATAAGGTAGAAGAACATTGTTCTCTTTTATTGGTATCTTCGAGTTGAGATAAGGTTGAAATACATTGTTCTCTTTTGTTAGTCTTATCTTTGGGTTGAGATAAAATTAAAGTAAGATGATAAGAGCAATAGTATTTCCATTCTATGTAGAATGTAGTAGTGCTTCCGAGTGTTATTATGTAGATGTTTTTAGATAAAAGTTTCATATCACACTTTGCAATCCATCATCAAGTAGAGAAAATAATGATGATGGATCAAAGAGTGTGGTCCGAAACGTTAATCTACTATGTGATCCAAAATATTGATTTAAGTCTTAAGTCTACAATCTTCTATTATTATTTTCTCCACCTGATGATGGATCAAAGAATGTAATCTGAAATATTGATAAAAAAAACATCCACACATTTGTATCCAAAAGTACTATTGCATTGTTCTCTTTTATTGATCATTGTTTTCTTGCAATCATTAAAGTGAAAGAAGTATATGACTAACAAGGAAAGGAAAAGGAAATGAGATGAGTGTATTATGACTAAATACAATAATGATATAGAAATTTTTGTTTGGTAGATTAGTAAATGAGATGAGTGCGTTATGACCAAATACAATAATGATATAGAACATTTTTTAGGCAGATTGATGGTGTATTTAAGAAGTTTAATTAAAGAATTAAATTTTCTGGTAAATTGTCCATAATAGTAAAGGATTATAACAAATATATCTAATATTGGTACCAATGAAGGTACTATTGTTTCAATCGAATGCTAATGATTTTTGTTGATCGTTGTTGACTACCAATGGTAGAGTGGCAATTGCTAAAAATATGAACTATTTTCCTATGTTCAGGGGAAATCTGCATATTTTATTATTTTTCCTAGTTGTCGTTAATGTGTGAATAATTAGAAGATCGACATCCAATTAGGCACCTGTGTTTACCTTATGCATTTGCTTCGTAGGGTAAAAGAAAATTAACAGAGACAATTGGCATTGCAGTGGTAAGCAAGCTAGGGGATAATGCATTTTTATGATGAATGCCATGTTGAGTAGCTTGGTGGCAGTGTAGTAGAATGGAAGGCCATTTGGAGGGAGCATAAATGTGAACACCCTTTTTTGCATGTCTGTGATTCTTTTTCCTAAAATCTATTTGTATTCTTTGTGATTCTAGTTACTATCAAACCCTTGTTGCATCCAAACTCTTTGTGTTCTGCATTGAACTGGTTGAAGTGAACGAGGTTGCGGATGGATGAACCTTGACCATATTTCAAAGGGACCTTTGCAATAATACAGTTTTTGTTTTTTTTTTTGAATTGAAAAGAACAATACAAAAATTTTGGAAAACATTTACAAATTATGTTTCTCTTTTTGTAGTGGCCACTTTTGGAAAATCGAGAGGGAACAAAGTCCTGCAATAAAACCCTTAAACTTGAAGGGCATTGATATTATCCTCCAAGAAACAAAAACAAACAAGGTATAAACATATATGCATATATTTCATAAGAATAGGCTTTGAATTTATAGAGAGAAAGAGCCAAAATGTCAATGGATGTGTCTATAATCTATTTTCTTAATCTTCATGGAGACGTGCTCATCAATCGACTCTATCATGATGATGTCGAGTTTATTTGTGCTTTCTCTTGAATTATTTAAGATTGTCCTCAATTTTGTTTTCCAGTGATCTCATTATTTGTTCAAATATCTCATCAAGTTAAATCAATGGTAGGGATTTGAGGATGCCCATTTGATTCATTGTTATGTTTTCAATATCTTATGTAGGATTTTACATCTATAACAATTAAATTTTCATTGGAAATGTCATTCCAACCAATATTGGTGCTACTTGTTCAATTCATTCTTCCTGAAAGATCTTTGTTTATTAGGGATCTCTTAAATCTATTGTCGAGATTGATATCATCAGTTTATGTATGTAGAGATGCCTTTGATCTTTAATCACACAAGGAGGTTTTCAAATCCCCCATTCCATTCATCACTATTTTTTCAGGTTGTTCTACAAAATTTTACAATATTACAGACAACAATGAGATTTTTGTTGAAATTGAAAGTCCAACCATTGTAGGGTGTTCCCCTTTCACTTTGATGTGGATCTTGTGACTAGCTCTTTATTTATTTAGAAATATCATTAATGTTAATCAATGTCATGGAATTACATATCCCTCCCTTTTAATTAATGGACGGATGGATTTATTCTAGAGTGGGTTCATGAGGTTAAGAGGCAAACTAATTAGGTTTTCACCAAAAAAATGACCTTTGTCTTTACACACCTAACAGTGAAATTTTGGTTGGAAGCACTAAAATAATTAATTCTAATGAACACGGTTTATCCCCATTCAATTAATTGTTGAGATTTTTTTCTGCTTTTTTAGAAATCTCAATAATTTTAATCAATGGAAGGGACTTATATATTCCCATCCAATGGAAGGGATTTTTGGATTCTCATCAAACCTGTTGTTCATTTTTTGTCATTTTTAATAAAATTTTACCCAAAATAGTGATATTTTCTCAGAACAATTTCCTCAAATTATTGTTTTTTGGGGAACTCTTAAGCATTGGAAAGGATTTGCAGATTTCAATTTTGAACTTTGTTTGATTTTTAGTTTGTTTTGTGATAATTTATTCATACAACAATTTAATTTCAATTTACAATACTAAAAGAGAACTATTTCCAACCCAATATGGAAATTTTAAGACAAGATAGCCCTAGTAAACCAAGGGCTAGATTTTGTTCTTAGAGGATTTAGGGATTTAAGGTTTCATGCTTCTCACTAATGTCCTTAGCAATGAGATTGAGATATATGACTGCTCCACACACTACCTTCACTAAGTGGGTTTTGATATTAAATATGATTAAACCAAATTTTTGAAAAATGTATGAGCCATACAAAATAAACCCTTGTCATTTTTTGTAGGTCAGCCAAACTATTACTATTTTAGCAGTAATGGAAAAAAATAATGATGCACCAAGTTGCTCAGGGTGGCATTCATCATACGAATGCATCATCCCCTAGCTTGCTTAACACTATAATGCCAGTTGCCTCTACTAATTTTCTTTTACCCTTTGGTTTTATTATTAGATATGATTAAACCATTTTTTGCAAAATGTATGAGCCCTACATACATAATGACCTTTCTCTTAAAGTTTCCTCCCCTTATCTCTAATGTAGTTGCCATCAATACATTGATTCGCTTGACTTTTGTTTTGGCTTGGTATGTACTATGGGGTATCAACTAATGTTTAATTAAATTCAAGATCAAAAAATTGATATAAATACCACTAATAATAATGCTACTACTAATACGTATAATCCAACTACATAGCTTCATTTATTGTGGTTAACATTATCATGATTGCATAAACATAAGGATCATGCCTTGTAGGGATTGAACTTGGGTCACCATCATAGTTCCATTTACCTAGATTTGTCATAGTTCCATTCACCTCATTTTTCCATCAATGAACATTAATATTAATTTAGGATTGCATACTAATTAATGAATCAAGATAGCTAAAGGCTAAAGGTGCCCTATCTATTTTAGGTTGGTGACCACTTGTGAATATTTTTAGTATTCCTAATGTGGTATATTATTTACTAGTTGATTTTTAACTGGTCTTAGATTGTCAACTTCCTAAATGATTAAAAAATGAACATCATACATCCATCCTTCATAACTTTTAATTTTAACCACTCTGATTGGATAGGACTAATTATTTTTTTGTCAAGATATGATTGCCAACCTTACCAAATAAGTTTTTGGCCTTGTCTACCATGATTTTGATACTAGGTTGATGTTCCTCAATACCCATTTGGTAAGATTGGTTACTAGTATTGAATCTCTCTTGCCTGTGATATTCTTTATATCTTTTTGACTTTTCCAAACAAAGTGTTATGTATTAATTAGACCAAAAAATTATGATCTCTTGTTCAAGGCTTGCCTTAAATCTTAGCTATTGGCACAAAATCACATTGTGTAATTTTCTCGTCATTTTTTTTTTGGGCTTAAGATTAATGGATATTTTAAGGGTGATAGATATGAGGTGTGTTCCACTTACTATCTATGATAGTTGCTGTGGGAGTGTGGTTGCAAGAGAAAGTGTCAATATTTGGATATAAAGGAATGCAATTGAATTAGTATTTTTGAAAACTATGCAGATACATATTTGACAAGTCAAACATCATCATGGAAAACCTCCCATGAATCCTAATTTTGTCACATATTATTAGCCATTAAATTGAAAATGATATGGAAAAAATAGCCTTGGAAGTGATGGTATATGAAACATAATGCTTGAGGGCATGAAGCATTTACAACTGCATACATGCACCACTTGTGATTTCCTACCCTATAAAATGAAGGTACTATAGCTACTTCGTAGTACTTGTTTTTTATGTTTGTTATTTTTATAATAAATTATTTTAGCATATGAAGGCTAATGTTGAATATATGTCTCTCATAAAAAAAAATATACATGATAGATAAGGTTGACCATGATATTTTGTTCTTGTAATAACAATGGGCATAGGAAAACTAAATAGAATTGAAACCCTCGCTGATATGTTATATCAAGTGTAACTTACTTTGCTTAGTATTTTATGACTGGGAAAATTTAATGAAGTATTTACTATATTTTTAACAATTACATAGAATAGTGGGATGTGATGTCTTTGTACTAAATGTCTCTACCACTACTCTAACTCCAATGAAATGACATACGGGTAAGTGCACAAAGTTGGGGGACAAAAAGTGGCCTACCCATGGACATGATTCTTCTGAAATTTCATAAATTTGAACTTATGTAGATACTTTGAGATATTTACACTCCAAATTTGAAGATGGTGTTGAAACATGAAATGTAGCATTTCGAGTCTAGTTTACAAAACACTAATTTTGTTTTAAAATGGTTAAGTATAACTAGGTCAAACATCTAAAATTTGAAGAGGAACTCCAGTTTTTTTAAGAAAACATAATAGATCGACGGCCGTGATGCACACCATTTTTTGAGCAACGTTTATTATTATTTGAAACTCTTTGAGGAAAATTTATATCAAATATTGTATCACATCACCTATATTTTTTTGTATTTTTTCAATGAATACTTTTTTTTATGAATTTTGCAAGTAACTAGATCCTAAAAACTGACAAAGAAATAGATAGTCATCCGTGAGTCAGGCCTAACTACCTCAAAAAAATGAAAATCAATTTTTTTTAATGTGTGTAGAATTAAGCGTACCATGTTACCATATAATTTGTTTTTCACTTGGATCAACGAAACATAAATTTCATGAACATGTATAGACATCTATGTTTGTGGCATTTAGTGGCCTAAAAAAGGCATAGTTAGAAATAAATATTTTTGAAACCTTAAATTAGTCCAATAAATATAAGAATCATATTTTTGGAAAGAGGAGAGCGTTCTCATCATGATGGTATCAAGTTTTTAAATTTTGGAGTTAAAATTCTTAGTGTATTTGGTAATCAAATTTGAAATTTGTTGTTTATTTTCATACCTTTCAATACTCGGCTATACATTGACAATCTAAGCCTTTGGTTAGGGAATCCAAGCCATTCTTGAGCCAAACGTGCAGGAATTGAATTCAAATTCAAATATCATGACCGTGTTAATAACATGATTATGTTATTGACTGTGTTATTAACATAATCATGTTATTATATAATGCAATCGTGTTATATATTCTAAACATCCTAAAACTTAAATAAAAGCCATTAGGCCTAGTAGTCTTAAGATTGTTGTCTAAAATGACATGTGGTATCAAATCCCTAATTGAAATTATATTGAAGGAGTTCCTTGCACAGGAACCAATTACTCTTAATTGTAAACATTATACTGAAGAAAATACTTGATTGGTTAAATATGATGTCCAATTAGGGAAAAATATTCACAATGGACAAATTAGATGGACACAATTCATTGCATGGGGTGAAAAATGCCTCAATTGATATTCTAGGTGGAAGCAATTAATTACATAGGACTTAGTTATCCTCAATTATTTATAGTATTGAAAAAAATATCAATTAATTTAACATGGTGTAATTAAAGCCCCAAATGACATTAAATGGATGTAATTCCTTGCTTGGGGATTGAGTGGCCCCAATTGCATATTATATTGAACCTAAATACTCAATTGGTTCAATATAGTGTGCAATTAGGGCTAATGGAATCCAACTGGAACATTATATGGACAAAATTACTTTCATGGGGCTCAGTTGGCCCCAATTATGTATGTAAGATAATTTACCAAATGCATGATTAGCTAGATATAGTTTAGAATCGGGGCCAATGAATTTGTAATTGACATTAGATGTATTCAGTTAATTGCATGAGCCTTGGTTGGCCATAATTGCATATTCAATTGAACTAAATACTGTGTTGATTCAATATGTTATGTATTTGGGACCAACAGAGCCCCCTGTTGACAATAGAAGGATGAAATTTCTTACACAAGGCTCAAGTTTGGACTAAATTTCCTAGATCATATTGAACCATTATATTTTTTCAGTTGAATTTGGTGCACAATCAGAATCCTGATTGTTATTAAAGATGGATCTATAAATCCTTATAGAGGGTTCAATTGGTCATGATTTCATATCATATTCATGATAACACTCAATTATTTGAACAAGGTGTGCAATTAGGACCCTAATTAAAATTATGTTGACATAATTCCTTGGGCAAGCCTCGATTAGCCCCAATTATGTATCATCTAGAACCAAATATGGTATTCAATCAGGGCCAAATAAGCCCCACTTTTCATTATATATGAATGTAATTCCTTGCACATGGCTCCTTTAGATCGAATTGCATATCAAATTGAAACAATACTTATTTTTTTAATATAGTGAGCACTTGGATCCCCAATTGATATCATATGGATAAAATTCCTTACATTGAGGCTCAATAAGCCCCTGGGATCAATTTAGCCCCAATTGACATCCTTTTGCAACTTAACTTATTTGTAGGAAAAATTAAGACATGTGATAGTCAAACACGGGCACGTAATAATTGAGTCACCGATGTTACATTGTGGATTAGTCTTTGAAATAAAATGAGCTCTCTATGGATGCTTTATATTATCCAATTAATTTTGGAAAAAAATTAGGTTTGCTTGTTTTAACAACATCAAGTAACATAAAAAAATTAAACTTTAGGCTTAAGACATGAATGTGGCCATAAAGAAACTTAAAGTTTGGAAGAATTATTGTATGACCAAGTAATTATTGCGTTAAAAAAGAAGACATGACAATCAAATACAGGCATTGGACCACATAAGGTTACAGAGCATAACTTAGTTTTGAAATAAAGAGAGGCCTCCATGGACATGTTAAAATATTAAATTTATTTTAAATTGTGGTTGGGTTTGCTTGTGAACCTTAACTTTAAGTATGTGTGAAAGTGGTTGAGGAAATAATTTTGACTTTGATTGTGTGTGCGAGGATCCTTCCTAAACAAGTTAGCAAATAATTGAAAATATGTGAAATAAACTATGAAAATTAGCAATATATTAACTTAAATAAGCTTAACTTAAATTACAATGGCTGAATTGCAGAATCACTAGCCTCTTTGAGGGGGCAACCTCCTTTGAACACGTTCAATTCAATAAATTTATGGATGCCTTCATTGGCCTCAATACTTACTTTTATACTAAGTATAATCTAAGCAAACACTACTTCCCATGAATGTGGGATAAAACAAAATGCTCATGAGATGACTTATAAAGCATATGCATCCATAGAAATTATTATACTAACAAAGTAAAGAGAAGGGGTAGCATGGGTTCTTAACATCCCATCCCTCTTAGAAAAATCTTTATCCTCAAAGCTTCAAATGTGAAAATTGGTGTTGAATCTAAAATAGTGGTTCCCATGTGGCATCTTCTGATTGCATTCTGTGCCATTGAATTTAAACCTCTATGATGGAATGGAAGAAAAGTTAGCATGTGTGCCTATCTAGGATTTCCTATAGATCAATAAAGATGGATCCCTTATTATCAAGCTCTAGTAAAATAATTTGCACTCTGATATTTGTGCCAAAAAATAGATAAGATCCATGAAATACTGGGTGAATTTGGGAGAAGGTGGGAGCTCCAACTTATAAGCAACTGATCCAATCTTTTGGAGAACTTTATAAGGTCCATATAACTTAGGAACCAACTTATGACACCATTTGAGTTTTAGGGAGTATTTCTTGTATTGATGCAGGCAAAGAAAAACCATATCACCCACTTAAAAAGTGCACTCAAGACGGTGCTGATTAGCCTGTAGTTTCATTCAATTTTGTGCCTTATGAAGATTGTCTCATAAGGTGCTGAGGATCTGATCCCAAGATTAGACAATCATGTCAACCACTTGAACTGATGAACTACTGGGGGTATACGAAAGGAGCACTAGTGGTGCTTAACCATAGACTTTTACATATGGAATCATTTTAGTTGAGGTGTGGTAGGAGGTATTATACCACCATTCAGCAAGGGGAAGCCACTTTACCCACTGATGTTTTTGTTCTAAGGTGAAGCAATGAAGGAAATTGTCCAAGCATTTATTGATAATTTTAGTTTGGCCATCCATTTGTGGATGATACCCAAAACTCATCTTCAGTTGGGTGTCGGTGCATTGAAATAGTTCTATCCAAAAATGGTTGGTGAAGGTTGCATCATGATCTGAGATAATGGACAAAAGAATGCCATTAAGATGGAAAATTTGTTCCAAGAAAATTTATGTGACTATGGAGGCAATATAAGGGTGGTTGAGGGCACAAAAATGACTATATTTGGAGAGGCGATCAACCACAACCAAGATCACTATTTTCCCTCTAGATTTAGGGAGCCCCTCAATGAAATTCATAGAAATATCTATCCAAATCCTAGTAGGGATGGGCAAGGGTTTGATCAACCCAAGGATGAGTGTGGTTTTACCCTTGTTGCATTGGTAGGTATCATATTTAGACACCATCTATTGAATTGCCTTTTTCATTCCCTTCCAAAATAAGTTGTGTCATGCCTGCTCATAAGTTTTGAGAAACCCTGAGTGTCCTATAGATGGAGAAGCATGGAGTTCATAGAATACAAATTGCTAAAGATATGTGTTCTAGGGAAGCACTAGATGACCCTTATATCATAGAGAAACACCATCCCAAGAATAATGCAGTATGGCAGAGGGGTTAGTGGATAACTATTAAATGATTTGAGATAATAAGGATCCATTGACATATCCCTACTATACAGTGTTCAACCAATTTGGAATAGGCATGGAAATAGATGAAAGGGAATCTTGGTCTACAAATGTGTGAGATAGAGCATCAACCACAATATTGTCCTTACCCTTCTTGTAAGTGATCTCATAGTCATAACCCATGAGTTTGTTGACCCATTTCTGTTGTGATGGGGTGGAGACCCATTGTTCTAGGAAATATTTTAGACTCTGGTGATCAGTTTTGATGCAAAAATGATTCTTCAACAGGTATGGCTGCCACTTTTGTACTGCATGCAAAATGACCATAATTTCCTTCTCATAAGTGGAGAGTGTTAAATTCTTCCCAAAAAGGGCTTTATTGGTGAATACAATGTGGCATCCTTCTTGGAGGAGAACAACACCAAGTCTATTGTCACAAGCATCACTCTCGATAGTGAAGGTCTTGGTAAAATCTGGCATAGCGAGAACAGGTGTAGTACATATAACATGTTTCAATTCCTCAAATACACACTCAACAACTTGTGTCTAGGTTAAAGCATCATTTTTCAACATAGTTTCCAGTGGAGCTGCAATATTCCCATAATCTTTGACAAACTTGCGATAGTATCTAGTCAGTCCCAAAAAACCATGGAGACTCTTGAGTGTCTGAGGATGAGGCCAATTTATCATGGTAGCTATTTTTTCTTAATCCACTCAAACCCCTTGGGCTGAAACAATATGCCCAAGACACTCCACTTTGTCTTGGCCAAAAGTGCACTTGGACTATTTTGCATTAAGATGATGGTCAGAGAGAAGTTACAGTGTGAGCTCCAAATGTTGGAGATGCTCAAACCATGTTTTACTATAGATGAGGATGTCATTGAAGAAGACTAGAATGAATTTCTACAGGTAGGGCTAGAATATCTTATTCTTCAATGCCTAAAATGTTAAAGGAGCATTCGTGAGGCCAAAGGGCCTGACTGGGAACTCATAGTGACCATCATGCATGTGAAAAGCTATCTTAGAGATAACATCCTCATGAAGTTAGATCTGGTGATATCTAGAGCAAAGATCCAACTTAGAGAAAAAATGAGTGCCATGAAGCTCATCAATAAAAGGGATTGGGAACTTATCCTTGATGGTGATGTGATTAAGTGTGTGGAATTCAATGTAGAGGCACCATGACCCATATTTTTTGTGTAGAAGGAGAACTGGGGAAGAATATGCATTGGTACTAGGGTGAATAATTTCTTGCTTTAGTAAGTCTCGAATGAGCATCTTGATCTCAGTCTTTTGATAAAATGGGTAATGGTAGGGCATGATGTTGGGAGGAATGCTTCCAGGAAGGATCTGAATATGATGGTCTTCTGGCCATGAAGGTGGTCATCCCACTGGTTTGGCAAAGACATGTGCATACCTATGTAAAATAGTTTATAGATCAGAAGGAGGAGTGGAGATCATTGATGATTGCATTTGAATGGAATAGAGTTGGGAAATGATGATGTGTGAATTCTTATTAAGAATATTTTCCATGTGATGTGAACTAATGATGCTGAGGGATCCCAGTTGTAAGCCTTTCAATGTGTGTTTTTTCCCATTATCTAAAAATTACATCCAAAGTTTAGCAAAATCCCATAAGATGGGTCTAAGTGTGCATAACCATTGGGTTCCCAAAACAACATTAGATCCACCTAATAGTAAGGTGAACATGTCAGAGCATAAGTCATAATCTCTAATATATATACACACATTATGACACTTCCCTTTGCAAGGTAATGTGCTCCCATTGGCAATCATGACTTCAAGGTTTGAGCAAGGATAGATAAAATAATTAGCCTATTTGGCGATCCAAGTCTTAATGAAGTTATGAGTGCTACTAGAATCAATGAGTATTGTGAGAGGGAACTTATTGAAGTAACCCCTAACTCACATGGTTTTTGGGGTGGTGACTCTTACTAAGGCATGGAGAGAGATCTTCAGTTGGTCTTCCTGAGAAGTAAGTTCCATAATTGATGATGCTTCTTTTGAATCATCTATTATATCCTAAATATCCTCCCCATATTCAATTTTAGGTAGAGAGTCCACATCTAATAGGTAAAGATTTTGCTCGACACATCAATGCCTCTAAGTTAATTTGTCATCACAATTATCACATAGTCCTTTTTCTCTACGAGCTCACATCTCTGCTTCAGTCAAATGCTTGATAGGAGTAGTTTTGGGGGCTGACATTATTTGAGATCATTATGGATTTGTAATTTTGAATGGAGAAAAATTGGATTTGAATCATTATTGAGTTGTGATCTTGTCCTCTACCAATTTAGCCAACCCTAGAGCTTCCATCATCATATTGGGCTAGAACATTTTGACCTCAGATCGAATTACATCCTTTAGTCCACTGACAAAGCAACTTATGAAGAATTCATCAGATAATCCCTCTGTGTGATTGGCTAATTTTTCAAATTTTGTTTGATATTCTCTCACAATACCTATTTGGTGAAGTTTAGTGAGTGCTCCTATGAAGTCATCAAAAGCACTAGGGACAAACCATTGCAAAATGAGGGTACAAAAATTGGTCCAACTTGGCTCATCATGAGCCTTGATATACCAACAATACCACTAAAGGGCTTCAAGTTTCAATTGAAAGGATGCAAGTGGAACCTTGTTGGCATCAAAAGTATTATGCAAGATAAAATATTATTCTGCCTGATAGATCCATCCAATCGAATTTGCATCATAAAATCGAGGAAAATAAAGCTTCGATCCATGAAAATTACTAGAAGAATAAAATCTGGTGTCAAAAGAGGACTCTAGATGTCGTCTGTTGTTGAAGGTGGTATGGTGAAGACTGAGGTCGAGAATTTTTTCATCAAGATCTTTGATGTGTCTTGAGGTTGGTAATTTCATCCTCCATGTTTTTTGCTTTTGTTTGGGTTACTACCATGACCCAAATAAGAGATTTTCAAAAAAATGGGTAGAAAAACTAGAGTTAAGACACGTTTAGTAAATTAAGTTTTTTAATAGGTTGAATTCAGAAGGGGTAAAGGTACTTTTAATAATTATTTTGCATAGTAGGAGTATGCTTTACAAAGGCAAGGGTAATTTCATGAGTGAAAATGAAAAAACTAAAAAAATTATCAAAGAGGGACAAAGGATCAGAAACATGAGATGAATACTATAAAAAAAATTGAGGTAAATAGACAAAAATAGAAGTGGAATTAGGATATGGAACCTCAAAAAAGAAAATGTGGGGAATGGAATTTCAGGTGTCTAGATAAAATTTGAGAATCAACGGGGATATAAATGGAGAGATTTTTTTTTTGTTAATTCTTGTTTTTTGTCTGTCTAAGTCTTTTGAGAGTCTTGTGAGAATTTGTTGATAGTTTTATGAAACTAATAGAATGGAGATTTCTCAATTTCTAGTTTTTATCAATTATCTGGTTGTAAGTCCTTTGACCATCTACAAATACTCTGTTGATTGATTTTTTTGATAGTCTGTTGGAAATATTTTGAAACTAATAGAAATGGGCCCCAAGTTTCAATGGTTGTGTAAGGGTTTAAATATATTACTCTAGCCACCAATCTTGTCGAAGCGAGTACCGCTCTCCTTAAATTTTTTGGACATGGATTTACCTCTCAGTCACAACTCTTGGTTTTCTTCACAAATGGGAACTACTCAATCAGGGAGGCCCTATTTCCCATTTCACTGACAGGGCCGCTCAATGGGCCAACTAATTTGGGGTTCTTGTGGTAATATTCACAATGAGTTTTAGGGCTTTCACCCAAACACTTCCCATAGTTATGCAGTCAGGTTTTTACCCTGATCCAAAATAGATTATTGTGATACAGAGAATTGCATTCTAAAAAATTACATAAATAGATTATGCAACATAACAAATTTAAAAAATTTTGAAGGAAAAAATTTTTGGCTCTAGAAAGCGCTCTGATACCAGAAGAGAGGATCCTTCCTAAGCAAGTTAGTAGATAATTGCAAATACATGAAATAAACTATAAAAAATAGTAATATATTAACTCAATTAAGTAGAACTGAATTACAATGGCTAAATTGTAGAATTGTTGGCCTATTCAAGGGGGTAACCTCCTTTGAGCAAGATTACTACAATAAATTCGTGGATGCCTTCATTGGCCTCAAAACTTACTTTTATACAAAGTCTAATCTAAGAAACTACTACTTCCCATGAATGTGGGATAAAACAAAATGCTCATGGGATGGCTTACAAAGCATATTCATCCATAACAATTATTTTGCTAACAAATTAAAGAGAAGGGGTAGCACGGGTTCCTAACAGTGTGGATGTGGCCACTGATAAATTTAAATATTTACAAATGTTATTGCACGACCAATCAAAATAAGACCAAACTATGTTACAACATAAATTGGACCTTGAATGTAATATACATCAAATTTGTAAATCGATACTATTTTTATCATCCAATTTCATTATACACATGGAAATATCTTATTGCTTTGCATTCATTGTGACTTCTTTTCTTTAATTTAATTGCACCTAAGCAAAGCGATCGAGCCAAATGTTAAAAATGCATTACATAAATGTGTTATAATGATATTTTATTACAACCTTAATTAATCCTATCAAAAATATATGTTTAAATCACCTAGTCGGTCTCATTTTATTTCCTCTAACACTTGCCATGTTGTGCATTAACTTTGTAATTTATGTTGTATTTTAAAAATCAAATATCCATTCTTGTTAGAATAAGTGTTTTTTTTTAATCACCATTTTATATGGTGATTTTAGACCAAGAATAATATCTATTTTTGTTAGAATAAGTGTTTTCTTTTGAATCACCATTTTATAACCAAGAATAATATCCATTCTTATTAGGATAAGTGTTTTTTATGGATCACCATTACATGTGGTGATTTTAGACCAAGAAGGATATCCATTTTTGTTAGGATAAGTTTTTTTTTTTTTTTTTTTTTTTTTTTATCACCATTATATGTGGTGATTTTAGAGCAAGAAAAATATCCATTTTTGTTAGGATAAGTGTTTTTTTTTTAATCATCATTTTATGTGGTGATTTTAGACTAAGAAGGTATCCATTCTTGTTAAGATACATGTTTTTTTTTAATCATCATTTTATGTCTAATTGGGAAGTGTCAGGGACATATATGAGAGAATAGCTACGAGGAATGGTGAATAAGAATCATGTATGCAAACATAATTCAAGTAGGATAAGGTTTGTTCAAATAGAAAAAAATCAAATGTATAATACCAAATATTAGTGTCTACACCTCGGATGAGAAATCCAAATTCAAAATTGACCTTTCAACATACTTAATATGTTTGAAAATTTGTTTTTTAATTCCTTGCACAAAAATGTCATTCCTCTCTTTCTTATTTGGTGGATGTTAATCTATTAATTCATCCTCTATTTCCAAAGGCATTAAAAATAGAGGTCCTCATCTTGGGATTTAATAAGCAACTTAGACCAATACATTTTTTTATATAAACTTAAGCTCTGAACTATCAATAAAATAGAAAGGGGATTAATGTGAAAAGTAGTGAGTTAAAGAGAGTAAAAATATGGAGTAACCATTTGGAGGTGACACAAAAAAAATCCCTAACTGAACTAAGATATTGGCCTACAATGTCAAAATGCTCATAACCCACATGACTCAAAACATGGTAGATGAATCCCTCTTCTAAACCAATGAGGGCAAATATAGAATGGAGTCGACTAGAAGGAATTTGATAAGTACCAAAATAAGCAAAGGGATTAGAAGGCCTATGAAAAGTATCAATGAAGGATGATATTTTAAATAAATGGTAGATTGGAGGACATATTGAATATTGTTCCTTGTTTAAGCTTTTAAATGTTGTTTTACATTGTAATTCAATTTATTATCACATTGCAATTAAATAAAAAGTATAATCACCAAGACATTAATGAATGGATTTTAGTCACATGTAATATAAAATATATAATAAAAAACCACCAAAGCATAATATCAACAATACATTAATTAAGGGAGTTTAATACCAAATCTAGAATGTGGCGAATGGATTCTAATCACCAATACATTAATTAAAGAATGAATAGGAATGATGATTCTAGTCTACAAGTTGAAGCAGGCTTTGTATAGCCTCAAGAAAGAATCAAGAGCATGGTATTCCCTAATTGATGGATATTTTCAATAGAATGGATTAAAAATAAACAAGTGAGGTTATTATTTAATACAAGCAATAAGGTAATGATATCCTTACTGTAAGTTTGTATGTTGATGATTTTTTAAATATGGGAAACAATTCCAAGATGAAGTATGAATTAAAAATTACTATGATGAATGAATTTGAAATCAAATATATAGGTCTCTTGAAATACTTCCTAGGGATGGAGATTCATCAAAGTAAGGATGAATTTTTCATTTTTCGAACAAAGTATCCAAATGATATGTTAAATAAATTCAATATGGTTGATTATAAACCAATCTCCATTCCACCTATCCAAAGAGTTATGTTATGTAGAGAAGATGGCATTGAAATAGTAGATAAGGCAACTTACAGAAGTATTATTGGAAGCTTAATATTTCTAACTCACACAAGACTAGTTATTATTTATTCAATTTCTCTTGTTTCGAGATATATGTTGCGACCATCCAAAATTAATATGAAGGTATCCAAGAGGAGTTTGAGGTATGTGAAAGGTACTATAAATTTTGATATTCATTATTATGCCACAAAATAGTTTAAACGTTGGTTTTAGTGATTTTGATTGGGGATGTAGTTTGGATGATCGAAAGTCAACATTTGAAAATTATTTTTCACTTGGTTCGGGTTTGGTTACATGGATATTATAGGGAGAAACAAAATCAAACTACAATTATTTTTTGTGATAATGTAAGTGCTATCAAATTGGCCAAGAATTAAATCACAACAGATCAAAGCATTTTGATTTGAATTACCAAGATTTGGTTCAAAATAAAGAGGTGGAATAGAAGTATATAAACACCCAAGAATAACATGAAGATATTTTCACTAAAGTTGTAAAAGTTTTTTTTTTGAAACTTCAAGATAAAGTTGTTAGTCCAAAATCAAACTACAATTATTTTTTGTAATAATGTAAGTTCTATCAAATTGGCCAAGAATTCATTCACAATAAATCAAATAATTTTAATTTGAATTACCAAGATTTGCTTTAGAATAAAGAGATGGAATAACACCCAAGAACAACTTTAAGATATTTTCACTAAAATGGTTATAAAATATTTTTTTTTTAACTTTAAGATAAAGTTGTTAGTCTGATGAACATCAAGGGTGTTACAACTCCTCAAGTTGTACTTAGAAAATGTATTAATTTAAAATATATATATATATATTTAACCTTCATTCACTCAACCATAGTTAAAGTAAATTACTTAAACCAATCATAATCAACAACTTATAAAAATAACGTTTGCAAAATTCTAATACTGAAAGCAATATAATATATATCACAATATTAAAAAAATTAAATATAATAGGACACAGCTACGATTGCTCCACTAATACAACAATTACAAATGAAATATAATGACATTTCCTTAGGCCTTCAGTCTTAACATAATAAATATCTATCAAGCCCTTCGAAGTTTGTCTCATACCAACACATGTATCCATGATCAACTCAAGTGTAGTCTCCAGGTATGTAATACTATTGTGGGGAGGGAGAGCATCATTCGAGAACTTTTTCACACTAACCATAGACCAATAATCCCCTGCATAATTCTTTATCAGGAAATGGTCCTCCCTTCGTGGATGGGTAGATAGAACAGTGTGAGAATCCAAATAACAAGCTAGTACCCATGTGTGTATGATAAAACTAAACATGCAATGTATCATATAAAACTTATTCTATTTAACCACAAGATTCATACTAAGCACATTCTCCTAGCAATCATATCATACCACATGTTAAACATAGGAGTAAGCAAAGCATACTTTTAATCATCTAATCATGAATGGATCTTACATCATAATTAATTCCAAACTGGAAATAATGACCACTATTTATACCACCTAAGTAAAACACATATTTGAACTACTACAATAAGATCCAAGCAACTACACCCCATGACAACCCCTATTATCATAGTCTGATGTTCTTAAACACAACTATAAATTTTACCATAATCAATCATACTAAGTAGTTATAGATACATGGAAGCGTGTACTTTTATTCAAGTAAGAAGCGTGTCTATCTTAATGTTCATTTACACTGTTAAAGTTGTATGTACACACACAAATGATATCTTACTAAAAGTTACAACACATACTATTCAAGTAACAACCAACACGTATATATTTATGTAGGTGTGGGTCAAGATATATCAAATATAGTATGTACCATTTGGGTACATTTTTATATTGTAGACTCTATGAAATCCCATAAATTCATAGGTTATTATGCTTGAGCACCCTACCCAAACACCAACAAATAATCTTACACCCAAAAATAAAAATAAAACAAGTACAGGATTATACTGCATAATAATAATCAAATTAAAACATATCTCTATGCACACACCATGATGCATCATTTTAATCTATAAATGTCTAATTATTTGCACATATTGATACTCTTGCAATATAAATTACACACAATTTTTAATCACTAAAAGTTATCATAATATCAAATAGCCCTAAATCAAGTTAAACCTCGATAAAAATAGACAACACAAGTTCCAATCTGCATTCTTCTCATCATGTAGAAGTCTAAATAAGAATAATACTTATTAATTCATAGTTATACTCAGCTAATCAAGTATTGGTTTATAGATCTCTTGCAAAAATTGCTATACAAAAATCTGAGCATAATCAAGTTCCACTGAACATTCGATCTTGCATAAAAGAGGAAACTTGGTTTCCTTTGTACACTTACCATTTATTTTTGAAACATGTTATTTGAACATGACTCAACCTTTTAAATAACTTAGTAATGTATTTTGTTGACTCAACATTGTAATTTATAAACGTAGTCCAATATTTAATATAACCTAGCGTTATACTTTGTAAACCTAGAGCTATAAGTTATAAACTCATGTTTCTACTAAGTATACAACTCTATATTTAAATGAACTGCATTTTCAATGTTATACCTCAAAGCTAATTCAATGTTTTATATATATATATATATATATTAAACTCAACATTCAATTAAAAGATGCCGTTTTACTTTTAAATGCATAGTTGTACTAAAATACATGCCCAACATGATAATATATGCATAGCCTGATGTATATATATCCAACAAACTTTTTCTATTTCTTGCATCCTTTTTGGGTGACTTGGCATTCCAAAAAATGACTGGGCATTCCATTTAACAATTTTCTTATAAACTCAACATTTTATAAATATAAATTGTGTGAGAATATATATAATTTTTGGATTTGGTCATATGAAATTTCATTAGGAAGATCCCTTGGTTGCAAGCCATACAACCCCCTCTACATTTTTAGATCTCTAACAACATTTGCAAGGTTGAGTATCATATTGTATCTTTGTATTTATTTGTTTGAAAAACAATGTTAGAAAGATTACAAATTAAGTGACATCGCATTTTGATTCATATTTGATTCGATATTGATATTATTTATTCTTGTTTGAATTCAGATTCACCACTGCCATTTTTAAACTCTCAGATTGCTTGTTCATAATTGCATAGCTACCACCACCCATGACTTTTTGTCTATAGAGCTCGATCAATATGTCCTTCTAGACACCTTGATCTTGACCAAATCGCATTGATTTGAATTGGTGAATCATAGTTAGTGCAATGGACCCCAACTCAAATCCAATTCCCAAAGGTGGTGGATAAATTTATCTCGCCCTTAATTTCACACAACTCTATATAATTATTACTATGTGCAATGGAAATAGTTTTCATGGAATAGTTAAAGATATCAAGCATTCTAATAACAACCCATTTTTACACTCTCAGATTGCTTGTTCATAATTGCATAGCTACCACCACCCATGACTTTTTGTCTATAGAGCTTGATCAACATGTCCTTCTAGACACCTTGATCTCACAAAAATTGCATTGATTTGAATTGGTGAATCATAGGTTAGTGCAATGGACCGCAACTCAACTCCAATTCCCAAAGGTGGTGGATAAATTTATCTTGCCCTTAATTCCACACAACTCTATATAATTATTACTATGTGCAATGGAAGTAGTTTTCATGGAATAGTTAAAGATATCAAGCATTGTAATAACAACCCATTTTTCAAATATAGGATAAAGGAAGAGAAAATAGACAAGATGCTTATTCAAGAAACCACAAGAATGGCTTCCCTAAATTTTTCTATTAGTTTGGCATTTTCCTTGCCACCTCTAGTGTGCTTCACCACCACGCTAGGGACAAATTCTAATTTATTCCTTTTAATTCATCCTAAACACTATGTTTAGATTATTGTAATTAGATTCATTTGGTTGAGGGATTAACTGAATATGTTGTGGGTAAATGAGCCACATGATGTTTGTATCTACAGTTTTAGGGCAACTAGAATATTATTTACTACACATTTATATCCATTTCCATTGAATCACCATTTCCTCTTATTACTTTATTAATTTATTGCCATTGCTTCGATTCATCGATGAAGCAATGTATTATTGTGGAATAAAATAAATATTATAGTTGAGGATTATGTTAGCTCTACAGGAAGAGGCATTATACATAAACTCAACATTGAATATTTTACTTAGCATTTAAATCCAAAACACAGTCACATCAAAATAAAATGTATCCAATACCAATTAATTATTCATGTTCCATTAATGATTGGGCATCCTAATTTAAGGACTGGGCACTTCTATTTCATATACTAAGTGTTTGATTTAGGATGCTATGCATTGTTTTTCCCAAGATCTCAATGTTGCATTTTTTTGTCTCAGTGTTTTATATAAAAGACTTAGACATAGACCAAAAAAAATGCAGGCTTATAAAGATAACATGTAGTATAAAATGCAATGGAATGCAGGGTTAAAAAGTAGAATACACAAGATAAAGAATTACCACACAGCTACACAGAGCTATGCATTTAGAACTCTGACCATGATGAATATTAAAATCTTATTTTAAAATTTATTTGCTAGTATATAAGGATAAGATGCATGCCAAATATTTATCTCAGTAATAAAAAAGAGATCATTTACATAATAAAATATAATTGCAAAACCTACCTCTAAATCGCTTTTAAACTTGAGCAGATAAAACCAGTGCCCTTTTTCTATCTCTGCTACCTAAGTTTATCCTTTCTCCTTTTCCCATGCCTCTATGTATCCCCTTTTCTAATGTCCATAGGATTTATTTATAAATTTACTCTTTTTAAATGCCACACTCCAATCCCTTTGCATGCATTTCTTTTAATTTTATTTTCATGCTTTAATCATTGTTTTACTAGTTTAGCTAACAATTAATTATATTTTCTTAACTTTGAGATTGATTTATCTCTAAAATCATGCATGCTATTATTATTTTGGTTAAATTTCTAATTAAGCTCCCTTGATTTCACAAGTTAATATCAAGTTAACTCAACTTCACCTCTTTTTTAAAGCTTTCTAAATATCCCTTTTAAATAAAGTCATCATAGGATTTCATGCAACAATTAAAATTCTTAGTAATCAAGTCAACTTGATAATCATAAGATAATTCTTTTTAATCTATAGGTTCATCCTAGTGTTTAATTAAGATTTTTACACATATTTATTTAACATAATTAATATGTCAAATACCATAAATCAATAATTAATATGTCAAATACCATAAATCAATAATAATAAATCATTATTTTGACAAATTAGATATAACATTACTAACTATTTTTATTTCCTATTGAAAGATGCATTCATGATCCAGTTTATAGAACACAATATAAAACATCTCACAAACACAATAATCACTATAACCAGTAGAATGTATCCTAATACTATAGGATAATAAATTCATTCCTTTTTAATGCAAAATTGAAATATAATCAATGCAAACTACTCTAGCATTAACAAGCATAATACTAGCAAACCATATCAACATAATGAATCTAACAAGTCAATTTACGGTGGTGTGTGAATTTGGGTTACTAGCAACTTCCTCTGATATTCCCCCATCCCATCTAGATCATTATCTCCAATGATGCTCTCCCTCATCAAGCCATGAGGGTAAGACCTATCCTGCATCCACCTCATAACAAATAAGTAGTTAGTCTTAGTCATCATCTAATCAACCAATGATACAATACTAACAAATATACATCTATAATGTACAAAATAATTAAAATACAAATATTACATCATGTATGCTAATCAATAATATCAATATCCCATACCAATAAATGTCAAATGCTCAAATCAAAGCAATGATAATTAGATAATATTAATCTATGGATTTAACGGTTATTAATTATAGATGAAATTAGGGTGTGACATCCTCCTCCCTAAAATTGGTCATCGCCCTGATGATTCTTATTCAAACAAAATTTTTGATTAACAAACAAAGTTTATCAGCATAAAAACATTGTATCAAGTGTCATATGATGTATATAAATGCAAATTTTACTTAAAGAGCTCATCATAATTCTCCTAATTAACACTATTCGTAGAGTATTGGTCCTGTAAGACCCTACTTGGTGACCTTTCTTATTATGCAAACAAGTTTTACGAATGTCACTTATGCTGATTGGTTCTATCATGACCACCCCAAGGTTCGAAACCACAAGAAAAATATAATAATAACTTAGTAGAAGTCTTATTGATTTTTAAAAACACATGAGATCAACACAAAGTCAAAAAAATTGACCAAGAAGAATTCCAAAAAACCTTTCAGCCCCTACACACATCTCTCTAAACTAGAGAGTGTATTTTTCATATTAGAGAGAAACATTTAGGTAACCTAGTAAGAATAGTGTGTATATGTTAATACTACCACTACACCGCATAACTTAGGATAAGTATAACATGTCAATATTGTCTACTCAATCATATCTCTAGATAAGTATGATAATGAATACGAATTAAAAATATATTGTATACAAAATCATGGAATACCCATCCACATGGGATACCCATCCACATAGAATGCCTATAAATAGTATACATGCATATGTCTATATGATTGAATTTGATAGGTTCCACCTATCAAATCCAAGATTTGACAAGTTTGTCTATCAGATCAACTCAGCTCCAATCTGAGTCAATGTGAGGCTAAGTAGGATGCTATCCTGTCACTTAGAAATTCATTTTCCTAATTCACCACTCTTCCTTTAGGTCTCCATGACCTAATGATCTCCTAAAAAGTGCATAAGGTTATATGAAACACAAATCTATACTAACAGATCTTAAAAAGTAATACTGTATGCTAAATGATTCCATATGTACTAACTTACCCACAAGAGAAATCATATAGTCATTTCAATATTGCATTAAGTTGATACAAATCAAACATAACTAGTATTATATTGCAACTTAACCTATAGTGTTATATTCATAGTAAAGAGGAAATAATA
This sequence comes from Torreya grandis, assembly GCA_037957365.1. Lineage (NCBI taxonomy): Eukaryota > Viridiplantae > Streptophyta > Pinopsida > Cupressales > Taxaceae > Torreya > Torreya grandis. Next base: position 941,175 of record JARHVA010000103.1, read on the forward strand.
TCATCATAACATATAAAGCATAATAATTATACTATCCTTACAACCTTATAAGTGAGACAATGTCTCCTTGCTTGCATGACTAGCACACCACAAGTTTAAAAAGTTTATCTCAACCCTTTTTAGACAACTAAGAGGTTCTTCACATCTCATACCCTACTTACTCTCAAAAAAAGGTACATAAATTACTCTTCTAAACAACATGCTTCGGAAAGAGATTAATATTAGTCTTGACAAAGGTATACAATAACATAATAATTATAATTAGCTATAATTAATATAAATTCAATGTTAGCCACTCCTCATGGTCAAGTACATAAATTATATAACATAGTAACTCTAAAAAGTCATAGAGTGGATAGTAAAGAACTAACATCTCACACACAAAACTCCTACACAAAAAAAATCATAATCAAGGCATCTACACTCAACTATAAGAAAAATTCCACCACACTAGGTGGTGACAATATAGAATGGTTTTATAATATTCCTGCTCCTAGGATCTATGTAAGTAAGAAATAAAATTAATGCAAAAATACATAAGTGAGAAGCACTCCATGCTTTTAAAACACTCAAAACACAAAACACAAATGCTGAAGGTGACTCGATTACCAAGAGAAATGTAATCATTGTAGAGGTGTTTAATCTAAAGATCAAAAACATGGTAGGAAACTCTTATTCATGACTCAAGAACCAAGCTATGCACTCTCCTACCCATACACCTTATATAAACCATCACCAATGAGACACTCAATAAACCAACCCTTTAACAACTCTAAGGGGGTATGATTTATATAAGGTACACACTCAATATACCATACATACTTTCTCATTTCTCCTCTTGCTAGAGAGAAATATATGAGAATGCTAATGGACTCATTAGATTTTAGAATTCGAGCCACAACTTTGATACCACATGTTACAACCCCTCAAGTTGTACTTATAAAATGTAGTAATTTTTTTCTTTTAAAACAACATACTTAATATTAATTCACTCAATCATAGTTAAACTAAATAACTTAAACCAATCATAATCAACAACTTAGAATAATAACGGTTCCAAAATTTCAATATTGAAAACAATATAATAATCAACAACCATAGTTAAACTGAATAACTTAAACCAATCATAATCAACAACTTAGAACAATAACGGTTCCAAAATTCTAATATTGATAACAATATAATACATATCACAATATTAAGAAAAGTAAATACAATAGGACACACCTATGACCGGTCCACCAATACAATAATTAATAATGAGATACAATGACATTCCCTTAGGCCTTCAGCCTTAACATAATAAATAGTTATCAAGCCCTCTGGAGTTCATCTCATACCAACTCATGTTTCCCTAATCAACTCAAGTGTAGTCTCAAGGTATGTAATACTATTGTGGGGAGGGAGAGCATCATCCAAGTGCTTTTACACACCAACCATGAACCAATAGTCCCATGCATAATTCCCTATCAGGAAATGGCCCTCCCTTTGTAGATGGGTAGATAGAACAATGCGAGAATCAAAATAACAAGCTAGTACCCATGTGTGTATGATAAAACTAAACATGCATTGTATTATACAAAGCCTATTCTTTTTCAAGATATCTCACTGACATGCAAATCATACATACCAAGACAATGTCTCACTATACACTAACCACAAGATTCATACTAAGCACATTCTCTTATAAATCATATCATACCACATGTTAAACATAGGAGTAAGAAAAGTATACTTTTAATCATCTACTCATGAATGAATCTTACATTAAAATCAATTCCAAACTGAAAATAATAGCCACTATTTATACCACTAAGGTAAAACACATACTAAAACTACATATTTCAACTACTACAATAAGATCCAATAAACTACACCCCATGACAAACCCTATTATCATAGTTTGGTATTCTTAGACACAACCATAAATTTTACCATAATCAATTGTACTAAGTAGTCATAGATACATGGAAGCATATGTTTTTAGTCAAGTAAGAATATATAATAAAGCAAGTTATATAAACACATATAAGTCTATACTAATGTTAGTTTACACTCTTAAAATTGTATGCACACACACAAATGATATCTTACCAAAAGTTACAACACATACTATTCAAGTAACAACCAACACACACACACACACACACACACATATATATATATATATATATATATATATATATATATATATATTTATGTAGGTGTGGGTCATGATATATCAAATATAGTATGTACCATTTGGGTACCTTTTTATATTGTAATATCTATGATATCCCATAATGTCATAGGTTATTATGCTTGATCACCCTACTCAAACACCAAAAAATAATATTACACCCAAAAATAATAATAAAACAAGTACAAGATTATACTGCACAATAATAATCAGATGAAAATGTATCTCTAGGGACACATCACAAGGCATCATTTTACTCTATAAATGTATAATTATTTGCACATATTGATACTCTCACAATATAAATTACACACAAGTTTTTATCACTTAAAGTTATCATAATATCATATAATCCTAAATTAAGTTAAATCTCGATAAAAATAGACAACTCAAGTTCCAATCTGCATTCTTCTCATTATGCAAAAGTCTAAATAAGAATAATACTTATTAATCCATAGTTCTACTTGGTTAATCAAGAATTGGTTCATAGATATCTTTCAAAAATCACTATACAAAAATCTGAGCATAATCAAGTTCCATTGAACATTTGATCTTGCATAAAAGAGGAAACTTGGTTTTATTCATATACTTACCATTTCTTTCCGAAACATGTTCTTTAAAAATGGCTTAACCTTTTAAATAACTTAGTGTTGTATTTTTTTGACTTAACATTATAATTTATTAACTCAATCCAATATTTAATATAACCCAATGTTATATTTTGTAAACCCAATGCTATAATTTATAAACTCATATTTTTACTAAGTATCTTACTAAGTATTAAGCGCTATATTTAAATGACCTGCCTTTTTAATGTTACACCTCAACACTAACTAAATGTTATACATTTATTTATTTTAAACTCAACATTCAATTAAAAGACATAGTTTTACTAGTAAATACACAACTGTACTAAAATGCATGCCTAACATGATAATATATACACAACCTGACATATATATACCTAGTTCTCTTTTTTATTTGTTACATCCTATTCGGGTGACTTGGCATTCCAAACAATGACTGGGCATTTACATTTAACAAACTCAGTGTTTTGATAATATACACATAACAATATTTTATTATAAACTTAGCATTTTATAAATATAAATTGTGTGAGAATATATATATATATATATATATATATATATCAATTTTTTTGATCTAGTCATAGGAAATTTCATTAGGTAGAGCCCTTGGTTGCTGGCCATACAACCCCCTCTGCATTTCAGATCTCTGAAAACATTTTCAAGGTTGAGTATCATATTGTACAGATCTATATTTATTTATTTAAAAAATAATGTTAGAAAGATTACAAAGTAAATGACATCACATTTTGATTCATATTTGATTCGATATTTAGATTATCAATTCTTGTTTGAATTTAGATTCATGACCACCATTTTTACACTCTCAGATTTCTTGTTCATAATTGCATAGCTACCAATGCCCATGAATTTCTATCTATAGAGCTTGATCAACATGTCCTTTTAGACACCTTGGTCTCGATCAACTCACACTGATTTGAGTTGGTGAATCATAGGCTACTGTAATGCACCCTGACTCGACTCCAACTCCCAAATGTGGTGGATAAACTCAACTTTCCCTTAATTCCACACAACTCTTAATAATTCTTACTATGTGCAATCAAAGTAGTTTTTGTGGAATATTTAAAGATATCGAGCATTTTAATAACAACCCATTTTTCAAAGATAGGATAAGGGAAGAGAAATGGCTTCCTTGAATTTTTTTATTGGTGTGGCATTTTCCTCGCCACCTCTAGTGTGATTCACTACCATGCCAGGGAAAAATGATAATTTATTCCCTTTGAGGCATCCTAAACACTATGTTGAGATAAATATAATTAGATTCATTTGGTTATGAGGGATCGACTGAATATGTTGTGGATAAAACCGTGTGATGTCTGCATCTATGGTTTTGGGCTAGCTAGCATATTGTTTACTGCACATTTATATATATTTCCCTTACATCACCATTTATTCCTATTACTTTATTTCCATTGCTTCAATTCATCGATGAAGCAATGCATTATTGTGGAATAAAATAGATATGATAGTTGAGGATTCTGTTAGCCCTATAGGAAGAGGCATTATACATCAACTCAATGTTGAATCTTTTACTTAACATTTCAATCCAAAACACACTCACATCAAAAGAAAACACAACCACTACCAATTATTTATTTAGGTTTCATTAATGACTAGGCATCCTGATTTAATTACTGGGCACTTCTATTTCATATAATAAGCTTTCAATTTAGGATGCTATGCATTATTTTTCCCATGATCTCAACATTGTATATTTTTTATCTCAGCATTTTATATAGAAGACTTAGACTCAGATTAAGAATAAGAATGTAGGCTTATAAAGATAACACGTAGTATAAAATGCAATGGAATACAAGGTTAAAAAGTATAATACACAAGATAAAGAATTACCATGTAGCTACACAGGTCTATGCATTTAAAACTCTAACCATGATGAATATTAAAATTTGATTATAAAATCTATTTGTTGGTATATAAGGATAGATCATAGGCCAAATATTTATCTCGGTAATAAGAAAAAGATTCATTTACATATTTAAATATAATTATAAAACCTACTTCTAAATCACTTCCAAACCTGAGCAGATAAAACCAATGCCCTTTTTCTCTCTCTACTGGCTAAGTTCATCCTTTCTCCTTTTTCCTATGCCTCTATGTATCCCATTTTCTAATTTCCATAGGCTTTATTTATAAATCTATTCCTCTTTCTAAATGATACGTTCCAATCCCTTTGCATGCATTTCTTTTAGTTTTCTTTTCATGCTTTAATCATTATTTTGCTAGTTTAGTTAAGGATTAATTATATTTTTTTAACTTTGAGATTGATTTATCTCTAAAATCATGCATGAAAATATTCTTTTGGCTAAATTTCCAATTGAATTCCCTTGATTTCAAAAGTTAATATCAAGTTAACTCAACTTCACCTTTTTTTCAAAGCTTTCTAAATATACCTTTTAAATAAAGCCATCGTAGGATTTCATGCAATAATTAAAATGCTTCGTAATCAAGTCAACTTGATAATCATAAGATAAGTTTTTTTAATGTATAGGTTCATCCTAGTGTTTATTTAGAATTTTTACACATATTTATTTAGCATAATTAATATGTCGAATACCATAAATCATTATTTTAATGAATTAGATATAACATTACTTACTATTTTTATTTCCTATTGAAAGATGCATTCATGATCCAGTTTATAGAACACAATATAAAACATCTCACAAAAACAATAATCACTATATCCAGTAGAATCTATTCTAATACTACATGATAAAAAATTCATTCCTTTTTAATGCACAACTAAAATATAATCAATGTAAATTACTCAGGCATTAACAAGCATAATACTAGAAAATCGTATCAACCCAAAGAATCTAACAAGTTAATTTATGATGGTGTGTGATTTTAGGTTACTAGAAACTTCCTCTGATATTACCCCAATAATCCCATCTATACCATCTTATCTAATGATACTCTCCCTTGTCAAGCCCTAAAGGTAGGACCTATCCTGCATCCACCTCGCAACAAATAGGTAGTTAGTTTGAGTCATCATGTAATCAACCAATGATACAATACTAAAAAATACACATCTACAATGTACAAAATAATTAAAATACAACTATTACATCATGTATGATAATAAAAAATATCACTTTCCCATACCAGTATATGTCAAAAACTCAAATCAAAGCAACGATAATCAAATAATAATCATATTAATCTATAGATTTAAAGGTTATTAATTATAGGGTGGAATCAGGATGTGACAAAGGGAGAGTGTTAGTTAAGTGTGTTGAGTGCTGATTTTATACTAGATAAATCCATGCAATTACCTTAGATCAATTTAGTGTGTTTAGTGCATTTTAGGCTAATTTTAATAGAATAAAGCCATGTAATGGCTATATATAAGATTACTTTATTTTCATACAAGTAGTTTTTATTTTTATCTTTTAGATAAATTTAAAATATTCTATTTATTTATTAAAAAACATGTTCACATGTAAATTTATAAGTATATTATATTAGATCAATTTTTATTAAGGAAAATGAGAACAAATTGAAGAAGAAAAACATTCAATAGAATGAATGTGTTGGTCTGAATTTTTGTGTTGTGTATGACATATTGCCTATGAGTTATTATTTAAATTTTGTCTTTGATGAACACTAATGTGTTTAATTTATTTAAAAAATCATCGTTCATAACTATTGAGGACTCTAATTAGTAGATGCCCCACTAAATACAAAATTTTCAACCGAAAGTGATTTATGATTTTGGTTATCTATTGCTTAAATAGAATAGTTATATCAAGCTTATAACTTACATGTTACCATACTCTCCTATACTCTCAGGATGAACCATAGGGTTTATCCAATTTTTGGTTACCATGGATATATAGCCTTTTATTAGCTACCAGGGAAATCTAGGCTTTAACAAATTCCTAATATAGTGATTTTCCTATATTATACTTATTAGACAACTATCCAATTCAAGGTTCATAAAATGCGATCATGTTCACATGATCATGAATGAAAATAATGGATTATATTCATCTAAAATTCATCCTATAATTTAATTATCTAATATTATTCCCCCTTAAACTGGCATGTGAATTTACACTTGTGGCACAACTTTTAACATAAAGACAATTTTTTTAGTAATATACACTACCACTTTCAATTGAGTCTTGATGTATCATGATACATAAAATCATTTTAATTTGTGTAAATTTAATTGGAATAGCTTATCAAAATGATGTGTCAATTCTTTATCCTTTTTAAATAAAATTGAGATTATTATTAATATAAATAAATCAACATACAACACTATTCACAAAAATAGGTGGTAGAGGACACACCACAATGCCACATTAGGCCATGCCTAAGAAACACAAGGCAACAAGCCAAAAAAACCAGCAAAAAACTAATTCCAGATTAGTAGATGCTCTAATACATTAAAAAAGAGATAAGTAATCAGTAGTAGAAAAGAGACCAATAAAGGATGGTTCATGATCGAGAGGATCACCACACATATATCCTAGAAGATATTTCCCTTCAACAATAGGGTCCCATCCAGAGGCAGTAGCATCTTGAGGGTCCCTAACTCATTCTATGAGCCAACTGAGTTCATAGGCAAGGTCCCATACTAGTCCAAAACTTTCCCTTTGAAGGACAAGGCTAGCAATCTAATGGCTACATTTTCTTCAGTGATATTATGAAAGTTGCAGAGGTTTGTTATGTTTCTAATATGCTTGACATCAGTGATTGGGCAATCTCCACTAATGGGAGGAACACTTTTGAGAGTTGTCCTTGGAATTGGGTCATATTGCTGAAGGTTCAAGGGACTTTGACCATTGAAGGCCACAAAAGGGAAAACCCTAAGGGTTGTCATGGCTGTGAAAGGATTCAACAAGGGTCTCCTTGAGTAGGTATATTTTATGGCTAACTTAGGAAAATGGCTTGCTATATAAGGGTGGGTATTTGCAAACCTCGAGCATTTTTGTTGAGTTCAAAGGTAACTCAACAAATTCAAAAGGGATACCCCTAAAATAAGATCTTGTAGTGACCTTTGGGATGGGATACATGAATGGAGTTACCAAGTGCTAAATATAGCTCCTTTTGGATATTTTTAACAATATCAAGACCAACACCAATCCTAAAACTTGTAGGACACAAAAACTGTCCCACCAAGTGTGCCAGAAACTATTGACATGGTAGATTGCACCTTGTGAAGGGAGGCTTAGCTCTCTTCATCCATGCGACACAATGGAGACATCCCTCTTGCTATGGGTGGCAAATGTGAGGGATGAATCTCTAGATTAGGGGCTAGCTCCCTTTGATGCACCTTGAGGCCCTATATTTCCTACTGCTAAAAATGGGGGGGATGAAAAGGAGAGAAAAATTGGAAATTAGAACCTAAACTAAAGTGGTGATGCACCAAAATGTTTTGTCTACTTAGCTTTGACATACACTTTACATCAGAGACAAGCAAGCATACACTTCATTCAAATGAGAACCTTTCCTGCATCAATGTTTCAATAGGGGGTCCTATGTAGATATAGGGAGGAAGAACTACCAGAGGTGTTCTAAAACACACTATGGACAACCTATTTACATGAGCCAATAATCTATTCTGGACACTTCTTGTTGACCTGCAAGAGAAGAAAATCACTATGCACTAGATATGTTGGAATAAACTTATGAAAGCATGAAAAGAAAATGACTTAACACAAGAAAAAACCATAGACATATGTAAATGTGCAAGCTCAAATGGAGGTAAAATTCTCTTTCTGATTCAAAGTAAATTCCATCAGGGCTTCACCATATAAGCTGAGAGATATCTTCTCAAAATGAGAAGTTACAAATATATAGAGAATTGGAAACAAGATAGTTGACCATTCAAGGAATGAAAACCCATGTTGAGTTAAACACTTATGCAGAGACCAAAATACCACGTTTATGTCATATTCTTCCAACTGCGTATGGGAGAGCCATGTTGTAGATTTCCAATTCACCGCCCTTGCTATTATATGCCTACAAAAGCATGGGATACTCCTTTTAGCAACTAACAAAGCCATCCCCAAGTTGTTGTGGTTGGACCATGCTCTCTTCAATGTTGGGTGCAACTGGCTATGCATTAATGGTAAAGCATGAAAATATGGGCTACGGCTCTCTATAGTTTGAAAACCAATCTATTTTATTGGTTTTTGGTAGATACATTTCACTGAATGTATTAACTCCTGCTGAGTTGTCTATGCCACTTGTCTCGGTCTGAGTGGTCATTGATTATGTCCTTTGTCTTTATCAGTAGCTAAAATTATTCCTTGTTTTGTCTTTTTCGCTTTGTCTTTGCCCATGTTTTATCTCTTTCCTTCAACTTCTCCTTTGCCTTTGCCTATTCTTTTCTTGCTCTTTACGTGCCTTTTCTATGGGTGGGCTTTTTTTTGACATGTCCTTCAAATAAAATGTCTGAAGGAAAAATCCTTTTGCTTGTTTCCTTTTATCAAAGGGCAAGTGACCTTCGAGCCTTTACTGTAATTTGTCTCCTTTTTTAGCTGGTTGCCCTCCACAAGGGAACCCTTCAATTTTTTTTCAAATGTCCTTCAAGCCATCAAAATGCCCTTTGAAAGAAATTTGTTGCCTTTTGCAAACTTCTTAGACCATTTCGAGTTCTTCAATCACTTCTACATATAATAGTAGACAAGTAATGCACTTACACAAACCTGATTTGCACTATATAGACCATTTCAGACTTCCCAAGAGCTTCTACTTTGGTTTTCACATCAACTCCAACTGATAAGGCAAATAAGTCAAGACCAAATCAGGCTTTACAAATGACTTTACTTATAGAACTTTATAAGTAAAGACATTTAAAAAGTTTGAATTACACCACCAAGATCAAATTGGGCTTATCAAGTGACTTGACTTATGAAAATTTCATAGGTAAAGTCATTTGGGAAACTTGAAATGCACTTGGCAAATTAGAATGAGGGAAACACTTAGTTTTTTCATGAGAAAGGTGTGGCAGAGAACATTTTGCACAAGGTAGTAGAGGGATGATCTAGCCAAAACATGGATTAGATGACTTTTGTAAACAAAAAAGAGGGGGTGCTCAATTTTGGCTTGCAGGACCAAAAATTGGTCAATAATTAGGGTATAATTAAATGAGATAAATAATATTAGATGGGTTAGGTGAAATTAACTGTCGATATATTAGTGACATTAAATTAAGCGAGCAATTTTAGATGTATACACCAAGATAAATGGCCATTCTATGTAGCCATAAGATTTTTCAAAATCAATATTAATGAACAAGGCCTGTTAGTTAGAACAATGAGCCCATTCCATGCCTTTCCACACAACAATTACATTATCCAGGATGTAGAGGCCTTGTATGAACCCAATACTTAGGTTGAATAACCACAAGGAGAAGATGGTGAAGGCAAAGTGATAAAGCCTTGGCAATAATTTTTTAGGAGACATTGAGCAGGGTGATAGGTCTCCAATTGAAAATTAACTCAGGGTAACTAGCTTTTAAAATAAACTTGATGTGCCCTTTATTAATGACTGGCCCCAGGGATTGATTTTGGAAGGCCTTAAGGTAGACCTGGAGTAGGCTTTACCCAATTGTATGCCAAAATATTTTATAAAATTTGTAAGGGAACCCATCATAGTCAGACACTTTGTCATTGGCCATTTGCATAACCACTTCATATAAGTCTTCAATAGAGAGTTGTCTTTCATTTGATGGAGGGAAGATCAATGGTCACCATCCAAAGTTGGTTGCCACAAGATCAAGGGTGGATAATTATGCAAGCAATTAAAAATTCCTTGAAAGCCCCTAGAATAGAGGCTTCTAGATAGAAAGGGGCTAAGTTAGAGAGGATTCTAGAATTGAAGAATTCTAGAATCCATTTAGGGGATAAGTAAGATTAGTATGGGATTAAGATAGGTGATTAGGGATTAAGGATGTAGGAGAGCCTAGGAATAGGCTATGTTAGGTGGGTAGGTGGGTCATGGGAATTTTAAATTGTCAAATATTAGACAAGTGGGATTAGTTAATAAATAATGATGATTTAGGAGAATTAACTAATTTGTGGGATGAGGTAAGGTTAGTATGATGAAGAATAATGAAAGGGGATGGGATTTAATTATTAGAAGAGGTGATATTAGGGCATAATTAGATGAGATAAATAATATTAGATGGGGTAGGTGAAATTGACTATCGATTAATATGAATATTAGTGACGTTAAATTAAGCGAGTAATTTTAGATGTATACACCAAGATAAATGACCATTCTACGTAGCCATAATATTTTTAAAAATAAATATTAATGAACAAGACCTATTGGTTATAATAATGAGCCCATTCCATGCCTTCCCACACAACAATGACATTATCTAGGATGTAGAGGCCTTGTATGAACCTAGTCTACTTGGGTTGAATAACCACAAGGAAAAGATGGTGAAGTTGAAGTACAAAAGCCTTGGTGATAATTTTTTTGGATACATTGAGTAGGGTGATAGATCTCCAATTGAAAACTAACTCAAGGTAACTAGATTTTGAAATAAACTTGATGTGCCCTTTATTAATTCTTGGCTCTAGGGATTGATTTTAGAAGGCCTCAAAGTAGACCTGGAGTAGGTCATACCCAATAGTATCCCACATTTTTTTATAATTTTTTCAATGGAACCCATCATAGCCAGACATTTTTTTATTGGCCATTTACATAACCACTTCATATAAGTCCTCAATAGAGAGTTGTCTATCATAGGAAAACCTTTGAGCAAAATTGACTTTGATCGAGATGATTAGCAAATAATGGTCTAGATCTTGTTGACATTTAAAAGAGGGAGCCTGAGCTATGAACACTTGATGGTAGTGATTAATGAAATCTTGACCATATATATAGTTTAATTATAGTGATGGTAGTGCTCATGGATGACTTTAATTTGTTGGGCTGAGGACTTGGCCTTGAGCATATGAAATAACTCCTTAGAGACTATTCCCCACTTTGAGCCAGTGTAGGCAGGAAAAGAGGTGGGCTCCATGGGCATTGTACATGTCTATAATTTGGATTTTATTTTTAAAATGGCCACCTATAATTATAGAGTGTATTTTAATGGGTGTTTCTTAAGAACCACAACCATATAGCTTAGTTGCAAGGAGGCATCTAAGTAAGATCACCATCAAATCTTGGATAACTAGCCTAAATAAATTTGGTCATTTAATTGAGTGCATCTGGCCACCATTGAATCTATCCATACTATTGAGTTATCTAGGGAAAAAGGTTCCAAACATGCTTAATGTAGGCCATGGTAGGGCCATGATCCAGCAAGGCCATGTTTAGAAAAATTGAGTTTTCTAAATTTTGGGAATTTTGAATTACCAAATAATATAAAAGTGGATCAGTGAGTGGTTGGAGAGAACAAAATAAAACATAATTTCAATTGAGAGGGATATGGTACTGTCAAAAGAGAATTACTACTGCATATAAATCATAAACTGATCAAGTTGTTTTAGCATGCAATTGATGCCACTTCAAAGATTGGTCCAAGTATACCAATATTTAGACATGGGATGATGACCAATATTAGGGTCATAAAACCCAAATTTAGTTCTCATAAAAAACCACACTTCTATTTCATCGGTGGTCCAATGCATGGGAAGGGTTCTTATCTTGTTAGAAATCTACTCTACCATATTAAATTCATCATAAATATCACAATGGGTATAAGGTAGTGAGTTGGAAATCCATCACCATAGATCCATCCTTTCATGCAAATCATTAGGGACATAAACATTAATGAAAAATAATGATTCTCAATATTAAAGAGGGCCCAAATGACATGATGTAAATGGTCATTTTTGAAATCCAATAAGTGTGGCCACTACTTTGGGGTAATAAAGGTCATAATGCCTCCATGACTTACATCATGATTTCTAGTTATAACTATGTTGTCAGACCAAATAACTTTGTTAACAACACAAATGAAAAAACTCATCACCTTAATTTCTTGAAGGTAGAGAATGTCCATGTCTATAAAAAAATTTCTAAAATATCTCCCCACATAATTTTGAGTTGGGTTTGTGAGACTTATAACATTCCATGAATAATAATTCATAGATTATGGGTGTCAAGGGACATATCCTTGACATCGAGCCCTTGGAGAGTTTCATATCTATTTTTCATAAATTGCTCCATGCTTGAAAGAAGAAATTCCATATGTTGGGGAAATTCAACCATATACTCTAACTTTTTAGAAGGGTTCTAATGAGTATGAGTATGAGAGTGAGGTAGAGAACCCCGGGAAGGATTACATGAGCACTTGCCTACACCAAAATGAGAAAGTGGTGGAAGAGAAAAACTATCATAAGCATATTTTGAAAAAACTTGAGAACTAAAAAAAAATCACTGTCAAATGGGTGATGTGAAAATGTGGTTTGGATAATTCCACCTCAACATGCACATTCTCCTTGGTGGGTTGAGTGTTGCCATGAAACTCCCTAATAAGTTGAGTCACAGGCACATCACTAGTAGTTGGAGTGTTGCTCGGACATTCCATAGTCTAGATGTGTCTCCCCTAAATAACAAGGGAGGAATATATGATCCAATGATAATTGATATTGTACACCATAGGCATATGGGGATACAACCATTCATAACCTTTTTGATCAGTGTAGTTCTGAAAAGTTGTGTCCACATACCACTTCTAGTCTTTCCACCAAGGATGGGAGGAATTGACTATGATTTTTTGTAGGAAAGTTATAGGAATAAATTCCATAATTTCCTCAAAAGGCTCTTTTTTAATAGATGAAAGTTTGTATTTAACTTTGAATTCATTATAAGGAGGACAAGAATGAGTAGTTTTGCATAAGAAATCCTACATTGTATAAATTACCTTATGATAGAATTTAAGAGCACAAATCTAGGGAACTTCAGAAAGGGGAGCCACATGCATATTGATAATAGGGTAACACCATTTAAAATGTTAATTGATAGAGATTCCATCCCAAAAACCACACCCATTCCATAATATCCAAGGTTTGACTTTATTCTAGGCTTTTCATATACTCTTGATAATAAAAGACCCCAACATTTTTTATTATAGCTGCAAGAGTGAGGAGATTTACAAAACCCAAACCTTTCCAAGCTGCTTACTCGTAAAGATATCCTTAGGTAATATAATTATGAATGATCACCTTCCAAACTTTGTTACCTTCAATGGATAAACAATCCATTTCATACAAAGCACTAGGTCTTGTTAGGAGACAATGATAAGGTCCATCCCACCTGCTTCTTGAGGGAGGCAACAATAGTATTAGGCCACTTAATGAAATATTTTACCAATTGTGGGATTAGCCCAAATGAAATCATAGAGAAGATTTTCAAGCTTGTAAATTAACTGATTAGAAGGCACCCAACAAGAAGAATAGTACACATGGGTGGGTGTGAGCACTTTGGAATAAATTTGGAATTTGTCAGCCAACAAAAGGGGCTTGGTTATCCAATAAATCAATTTTTTTCCACCCTGTCCACCACATACTACAAAAGTATAGAGGATGAGGTTTAGAAGGAGAAAGGGGATGCACATGAATTTAAATATCTCATCATGTTGAACTAGCTTCCAATTAAGATGTGCCATCCAAGGGGATAGGGGGAGGAAGGATTATCTTCAGCACTGGGTTTTCTACCATTAAATGGAAGAACCAAAAGTGTGACAAAATTTGTTGGGTTTGTTTAGTTATTTATACTATGGCATTGAAGCTTCTCTCCAATAGGCTAGCACACTAGCCCTTATCACGTGAGAGGTAGGTCTCACATGCTAACCCAAAGCACACAATGAAAGACTAATTCCTAAAGGCTTTGAAGCTTAATGTTATATGTTTGTTCATCCCTTGTAATAAAAATATTAAGTTATTCAATACCATAAATACACCACTATTATCCTTATTGTACCAGACTTAACTACTATGATAACTACATCACCATTATTCAATAGTAGCAATAAAAGGAAAAGATACCCATGACTTAGAAATAAAACATATTCATTATTCAACACTTAGAATGTTCATGAATCATCACAAGTTATGGTAAATACTAATTATTCATTGATTTCTTAAAATATTATAAGACAATGCTGTATCTATTCTCCAAAGGTGCACACCCACAAATGATTACAATAGGGGTTTTTATACTTGTTTTTCCCTGACCAAGTGTTGAGATTCTAAATACCATGGAAAAATGGCACAAAGGCTCCTAAAAAGATAAGAGTCATGGATCTTACAACTGGTTGTTCTTATAAAATCAGTCCTCTGCCCCTAGATGCTTATTTTATGTTATGTTATAATAGCCAAGTATTCCATTCCTTATGGGCTGGTACGTAACCTTCAATAGGTGGGGTCAAAGTGTCATACTCGAGGTACTCTTCTAACTACTCCCATGTTCTTCATGCTTTACTTCCCTCATGCTCCCTTATTCTCCCACTTGTTTTGAGTTCTCTATTATCAGGTCCCTCATGACACATTCTTCCTTGACTGGGTCCTCTCGTGCTGGGTCTCCTGCACCATTATCCTTCTATGCTTGGCAAGTTTTATGCCACAATATTCCTATGTACCATGGTCCTCCCACACCATGGTCTTCTTGCACCATGCTAGTACTTGCATCAAAATGGACAATGGTCCTTTCATGCTATGCACCAAAAATAGAACAATACTTATATAAACTTTAGGGGTCAACATCATCCTAAACTAAGTCTTGGATCTATCCTAGACTAAACCACACTAGTATATTCTAAAAAATTTGGCCTCTTCTGCTTGAGTTCCTTCTTTATCCCATCCTAGTGGGACAATGCATCAAGGACTTTGGTAGTTATTTGTTTAATGGACTCCTTTATTTCTTTCAGCTCCTCAAACTGAATCGAAGTCTCAGTGTTTTTCACCTGTTCATCTAGGGTTGCACTGGCTTCCTTTTGAATGTATTCTAATTCAGAGACCTCCTTGTCAACCTATCCTCAAAGTATGGAAAAACTTGCATTTATTTACCGATGACGTTTATTAATGGTGTCTTCCATCATCTCAACATCCTTAAATGCTTTTGTGTGCTCTACATGGTCTTTTATTAATAGGGCAGCATTAATTGATTGCTACCTCAGGACCTCCTCATCATTGAGTTGGGCTTCTACTATTTTTTTTGGGCATGCTAGGCATGCAAAAATTCCATCCAAATTGGGATATCCTCCCTGACTCTCTCTAAAGTACTTTTGTAGATATCTACCACAGTGGTGAATTGTTTAAGTATTTATTGGGCCTCATCTTTGGGCGTGGGGTGATCCTTATTTTTATTGAGTAATAGCTCAACCAATATTTTTAATTTTATGATGGCATCCCCATATAATGGTACACCATCCAAAAGTGCCAGATCTTCTTTCAAAATTTTCTTATAAAGGTTTAAAACCCCTACCTTAGCCTTGGTGGCCTCTTGAATTTGTTGCTTCAAGGAGGCCACTTCCTTAGCTAGTGCTTGCTTTTCTATATAAACTTTACTATACATTTATATAACTCTACCATGTTAATTTTTTTCCTGCATATGTCTGATTCTAAAGAAATATTTTGGTACATCATTTCCATGGCTAGTTTTAAAAATGAGGAAATTGTCATTATTGGTGAGAGCCATTATAGATCAATCCTCATAAGGTCTGGCAGACTTGGAGCATCTAGGCTAGAAAAAAATGATCCAAAGGAATATCAAACTAAGGCTCTTAACTATACATTTCCAAAAGGAAGGATAACTACTTCCCTATTTCAGGGGTTATATCCTTAGGGTGAAAATGCTTCTAAAGATAGAGGTTCTTATCCTCTACATCAAAATGATATCATTCACTTAGAATGGACAACCCTCTCTTTTCCTATTCACCCTCAGTTGGCCCCTTTCCCATTTTAGGGTCTCACTCAAGTTCACCTTCTTGATGGCTTTCAATGGCCATCTCATCTGTTCCCATTCCATTAGTATCAACTTGATCACCAGATGGGGCCTATTGTACTAGGGATGGATTCTTCTCTGAGTCCGATCCCACATTATGAATCTATTCTCGAGAGGGGTCCCTTTAGGGTGCTTGACTTAGAGGGTGTTGTGGCACTAATCTGGTGGTAGTCTTTAGAGAAGGTAAAGGTGAAGGTGGTCATGGAGGAGGAGAAGGTGGGAAAGTTGGATGAGGAAATGAAGGGTTTAGGGTAGGTGAGTGGGAAGGAGTGGAATGAGAAGGTGAAGATGAAGAAGATGGTGATGAAATGTGAGATGGGGATGGAGATAGTCAAGGTGGTGAAGGTGAGGGGCAAGGTGGAGAAGGTGAGAGGTGAGGTGGAGAAGGTGAGTGTCGAGGTGGAGGTGGATGTGCCATGGATGGTCAAGAAGTAATAGGTTAGGAGGGTTGTGCCTCTGTCTCCTTTTATCATTTTTGAGGGGTCTGTTGCCCACTTATGCTAACACTTGGTTCCAGCTGCTTCCTTTTTACTTATGGTGCCTAGGGGAACCTCTCCTTGGGGTCTCCATCATGAGTGTATTGGTGAGGGTGTAATATGTAAAATAGTTTGTGGACATGCTCACCAAATAGAATATTTTTAACCTCGATGTTGGTTAAGTCTATTTTTCCTCTCTCCAAAAAGGCCTTTTTGCCTAGATATATGAACATTTTTTGCAGGGTGTGGCAGTCCACATGGATCTAATTTACCTACATACTGATTGGTTATGCATCATAAATCCTATTGATAGAATCAATTAATTATCACATAAAGAAGGTATATGGTAGTTTAAGCCATGTTAAAAGTTTGCTCGAAAGGTTTATTCGAATATGCATTAGGGAGTAGTGCTACTTCAGAGCAAATTCTACTTGATCTATAGCCAAGGTGGGAAAATTCTTGGGAATGCATAATTCATTCCTAAAATTCACCTTCATCTCATCAAACCTACTTTATCTTCAACTTATATGTTGGGGACAAGTGAAAGCTTTGAAGCGCTCAATGGGGGACTTGTGAGTGGGGAGATATACCCACTTCAATGATCCTAACTTGTAGTTAGGCACCCTAATCTCATCAAAAACCAATAATAAGAGGATTACCCCCAAGGAAACATGTACTTACACATCTTATGCACCTTTTCTACATCTTCAGCTTTCTTTTAAGTAAAATACATCACCTAGTTGTATTGCGTGCCTTGAACCAGTTGGTGATAAATGTGCAGGTGAGACATATCCACCTCCTTCCATCAATTAGTCCCTTTGACCTTGGTGGAAATGATCCATGATATGAATCTAAAGACAAGATCCTATAGGTTCCTTATATGCATTACATGCACTTATTTTTGGTACATCAACGTGGTGGCAGTTTGTTGGATCTCTTTCTTATCTGCCAAGTCATCCAACACATTCACCCACAAGAATTGAAGCCATGTGACTTTTATTATCCTCTCCAAATTCATATTCATGTTTTGCCCCATGAAGTGGATGTAGTCCTCATGAACGCATGAGAGGAGGAACTAAACTGCCTCAGTAGGCTTGCTAAATTATGGCCGTTCAAAGAGTTGAAAGAATTCAACCTTATCTAGCTAATTCTTGATGGATAAGTCATAGACCACTTAATTCCTAGTGTTGGTGGTCTGAACTTGATAATAATTTTACAACTCTACTTCTTTACCTAGCTGATAATGGTTTTAGTAAAAGATGGTTACATTTGACACCTTGGAGACCTAGTTCTCTGCACACAAGACTGACTCTAGGTACTGCATCTCTTCTATTAACAAAGATGGAGGGGGAGATGCTAGGGCATTTTGTGATGAAGAGGCCTACACCGACTTTCCCTTCTTCACCATATTTTCTTCTATGCTCTCTCTCACTTCTTCTGTGCTTTCCCTCATGGCTTCCACATGCTTTCCCTCACCTCTTTTCTTATAGGGAACCAAGCTCCTTTGTTCACCTCTTCCTCTTTTGGTATTGTTGGAAGATTTTCAAGTCTCTTAGCCTTTTTATTCAGTCATATGAACCTTTGTGGAACTTTAAGGTTAACCCATGGCCATCCCAAGTTTCTAAATGAGTTCATGGTGGAAATCCAACTTATCTTGGCTCTCGAGCTTCATGCTTCAATAATGGTGGAACCTAAAATGTATAATTTCAACAATATCTACTCCTACACACAAGTTCAAACTTAGAAACCTCTCCTCTTCACTTAAAAACCACCATCGTGTCTTTGTCAATATTTACAATCACTCTGTTATACAAGAAATTTGGTTTCATCCATAGCCGATTCTCTGGTTCACTGATCACACTTAGCACTCAAATATTTAAGCACGGTAAAGTATAAAATGGTTTTGGCAAGCTTATTTATAGGCTAAGTGGGTGGATTTACCTCCATTAATTCTTTCCCTCCCCTTGTCACTTCTAGTCATTAATGCATATCTTTTAATGGCCTTCATACTTTAAATCTTATAACAAGCATTAAGTGCCTTAGCAATTTATCCCATCATTCTACTCACTTGCTTCTTGCCATAACTAACCTTGTCACATTAAAGGTCCATTCCTTCATGCAACTTTCTTGGAAGTGGATGACAATTGTGTTCCACCTTTGCGATGAAGTGGAAGACAACTGTCACCCAAATGGTGGGAACATTTCAAAAATGCCTTCAAGGTGCATTAAATGACTCATGCACCCTTAATCACTTGCGTGCCATAGATGAATTTTGTGCCTTATGATCTTTGCATGCTAACTTGTCTTATGTCTTATATTAATATGCATGATGCCTTACTCCACACTAAAAGGGTTTGTGGTCCTCCATGAATGCACACACAAACTCAAATTACATTAAAGATTTGCACACCTCAAGGGCAATGCTTTTTATGAAAATCATTAAATCCTAACCTAATGGCCTTAAACCTTATTGATTAAATTTTTTGAACTAAACATAATCATAATACGACCAGAGCCAACTCCCATTATAGTGTCTTGGGAGAAATTATCCATCTATTTGCTTTAGGTGGTAAGCTCTGATAGGTCGAATGCTATGAACTATAAATGTTCCATCTTAGTGGATGTGGATCTTCACAGGGTGGCACGTGAACTTGGAATCATATACTATAAATTTCATGCCTAGGGAAAATCCTTTATTCCTTAGATGGAAATCATGCCATGTTTTTTGTTTATGTTTCTCAACATCTTGACTCTAGTGGGCAAGGAACTGAGCCTCATCTAGTTTCATTAAATCATCTATCCAAGCTTTCAAATAGGATTCATCATCCAAGTTTACAATACACACTATTTGAAGAGATGACACTAGGAACTCCACTGGCATGACTGATTACTTTCCATATACTAGGTTGAATGGTGTACTTTTATTGAGGTGTTTGTACATGGTTTGATAAGCCCATAGTACTGTAGATACTCTATCATCCTAATCAGTCTAACCAACATAATTTTTTTTTGTGAAAGTGGTACTGAGGATCTTATTGAAGGTTTCAATTATTCTGTTAGCTTGTGGGTGGTATGGTGCCATCTTGTAGAGCATGATCATGAACTCGGCTAATAAGAGGTGAATCATCTCATTCAAGAAGTGGGTGCCATGATCACTAGTGAAGCTTCAGGGACATCCAAATCATGTTTTAATGTTCTCCTAGATAAATCATGTGGTAGTTGATACAATATAGTCTTTTGTTGGTGATGCTTCAACAAAATGCATGAGATAATCAGTTGTTGTAATGATGTACCAGGAGCCCATTCATCATCCAACTGGACTGATAGGCCCCACAAAGTCAATAACCCATTTCCCAAATGGTTCTTGAGAAGGAATAGGGTACAACTACATAACATCTCTTCTATTCAATTTTCCTACACACTAGTAGACATCACATTGCCTAACATAAGCCTTTGTATCTTTGAATAAAGTTGGCCACCAAAGTCTAGTGAGCAAGACCTTATGTGTGGTAGCCTCTCCAATGTAATGCCATCTAATAATACCTTTGTGTAATTCTTATATCACTTCAGGGTGCTCTTATTGCATTACATAATGACAAAGGACCTCATCATGGTTCATTTTGTATATATCACCTGCTATGGGTTGATAAGGTGTAGTGCAGACTGTAAGTTGCTTTTTCTCTTGTGAAGTCAGGGAGTCAAGCATGAAACCAACATTGAGGAATTCCATAACATCCTCCATCTCTTCAAGTACCCAAGTAACTCAAAAAAGTTGTAAATGAAGAAGATCATCTTCTATAGTATGTGAGGGTTCTCCGTTGTCAATTTATGATAAATGATCAAGACCACATTTGGTCTTCCTAGGATTTATTACTATGGAAAAATAAAGTTATTGGAAGAGTACAATCTAGTGGCAAATCCTTCCATGTAGTACTGGCTTGTTGAAAAGATACTTCAAGGCCTCATGGTCTATATAGAATATAAATGGAGTGTCCAGGTACTACCTAAACTTTTGTAGAGTGTAAACCATAGACAAAGCTTTGCACTTAGTGCTGGTATACTTCTATTCTATTGATGTCAGCTTCCTTCTAGCAAAGTAAATCAGGTGATATA
This sequence comes from Torreya grandis, assembly GCA_037957365.1. NCBI lineage: Eukaryota > Viridiplantae > Streptophyta > Pinopsida > Cupressales > Taxaceae > Torreya > Torreya grandis. Next base: position 962,495 of record JARHVA010000103.1, read on the forward strand.
GGTTTCCATCACCTAGTTGTACAAGTATTGCACTGACTTCCATCCTAGATGCATTAATATGGACATGAAAAAGCTTTGTCCAATCAAGAAATTATAAGATAAGAACTATAACTAACCTTTCTTTGAGTGTTTTGAAGGCTCTTTTACAAAAATTAGTCTATATAAATTGTATATTATGATTTAGAAGATATTCCAAGGGTGAACTGATCTTGGCATAACCCTGAATGAACTTTTTATAGTACCCCATGTGTCCTAGGAAGGTGCATACTTCATGCTAAGTCTTGGGCACTCACAGACATAGAAGGATAGAGACCTCGACTGGATCCACCAAGAGTCCCTCCTTATGAATGATATGCCTAAGGAGTATACCAAAAGGTGTTATAAACATGCACTTTGTCAAATTTAGGGAAATTTACAACACTTAATAGTGCTCAAGATTGAGTCTCAGATTGGCATAATGGTCCTTGATCAACCTGTATAGCGTCTAGTCATCTAAGTAGACTTGGAGAAACTTATGGATAAAATATTTAAAAACCTCAACTACTATCCATAAGAACACTATCGAGGAATTTTTCAACCTGAATGGTATGATGGTATAGGCAAAATATCCCCATTCAATACTAAAATTATTCTTGGATTAGTCTTCCTCAACTATTTGGACTTGGTGGTACCCTGAGAACCCATTGATATAAGAGTATATCTCACAACTGGCAACACATTCTAAGATTTCCTTTGTGAATGATGTTAGAAAAGGATTTGTCACACAAGATGCATTTAAAACATGATAATCCACACAAATGTAGATACGCCCATCCTTTTTGATATTGATTACCATGGGACTCACCCAATCTTATTCATCAAAGGGAGTAATTACTCTGACACAAAACATGTTATCAATTTCCTTTTTTGCATGCACCTAAAGGTTAGGATTCATCTTGTATGGATGTTTCTTCATTGGATGAGTGCCATCAATCGACTTTATGTGGATCTTCCCTAGAGAAGGGTGAACTACTTTCATTTCATTATAATTTATTGGGAATACATCCTGATACTCTTTCAGTAACTCAAAAATATGTGAGATTTCTATCTCAGTCCAATAGTTTTCAATCGTAGCCATATTAGGTTCTTGATCCGTACCAATGTTACATTGAATAGTTTGAATGGGCCTATGATAAGGATTATCCATTTGAGAACTAGTGTCCTAAATAGTTCATCAACCAATACTTGTAGGGACGTCTAAATGGTTTTTCAATTGGTTAAGTGAGGTAGATCCTTCACTTTCATCTACTTGGAAGACGAGTTTTTACTTTTCTAGGTGGACCTCTTTACAAAATTCTTCATTTAGAACTATCAATGGTGTAAGAACTGATGGTTAGGGAGGATTAGTGAATAAATTCAAGGGTTCTTTAGGTTTTTGATGAATCTTGTAGGGATGTCTAAATGGTTTTTCAATTGGTTAAGTGAGGTAGATCCTTCACTTTCATCTACTTGGAAGACGAGTTTTTACTTTTCTAGGTGGATCTCTTTACAAAATTCTTCATTTAGAACTATCAATGGTGTAAGAACTGATGGTTAGGGAGGATTAGTGAATAAATTCAAGGGTTCTTTAGGTTTTTGATGAATCTTGTAGGGATTTCTAAAGGGTTTTTCAATTGATTAAGTGAGGTAGATCCTTCACTTTCATCTACTTGGAAGACGAGTTTTTACTTTTCTAGGTGGATCTCTTTACAAAATTCTTCATTTAGAACTATCAATGGTGCAAGAACTGATGGTTAGGGAGGATTAGTGAATAAATTCAAGGGTTCTTTAGGTTTTTGATGAATATGGCAAAACCAGTCTTTGATGGGACTTGGATCTCTAATGATTAATTCTTGCATAGATTGAAGGGTGAGGCACAAGTCCATCCTTGGTGAAAATTAAGAAAGTGCTAACATCATGTTTTCCTTCAATAACTTCTATAATCTAGTACCCATGTGCCTTTCTTCATGAATGTGCCAAGCTTATGCCCAAGTGTGTAAAGTCCCATAGAATGCATGGAACTAGAGGTACTCTGATAAGAATGTTTCTTCAGCTCATCATATTGTTTCACAAGATTCAATGTGAGGTTTAGGTGCTTTCATGACATTTTATCTAAGTTTTCCATTTATCTTATTTTCATGATGAAATCAATGATATAGAGTATCTTTCACTTGATCCCAATATAAAAGGTGCTTCTTTATGAGTATGCCACCATCTAGTAGTGGTACCATAAAAAATGTGATCTAAAGACCTCATCTAGTCATTTTTGGTATCATAGAACTCTTTGAGTTGCTAGAAAAATTCATGCACCTCCATTTGTCCTTAGAACCATGGAGGATCGTCTAGTCTATCTAGCGGTGGTCACTCTAGTGGCCCTCTCATTGCTAAACCCATGAGGCACACAAACTTGTGGCATTTAGGGAGATAAAAAAGGAGGCTTTATCCTCTATTTATGGTACTGTATAATATTCTGGTGAGATCATACTCACCATGGGCCCAATAATTACAAGTATTACTCATAGTATCTGACATAGATTGATTATCCATCCACCAAAGACTACCATTTGGAATTGGATCATGCTATTGATCATTTTGAGCAGTCACATTATAAAAATTATTGATGTCTCCATCAAAAATCATAGGCTCAATATAGGGTGGTCTCTATGCTTGGTATAAGGGTATTACCACTTGCTAATCAGTATTATCAAAGATAATTTAATTGCTTTTAAAGCTCAAATCTACATGATTCTTGTAACACGAAGGCCTTCCTACTAAGGCTGGATAGTCATCAGCTTTTGCCAACTCCAAAACCTCAAAATTTGCTTTGAAGGAAACCCCAAGTATGTTAACAATGGCATTTTTTAAGGATCCAATATGATGTTCTTGAGTCTTATTCACCATAAATAAGACATGAGGAGAGGGATGCAGGACTGGAATAGATATTTTTTACCAAGCATCTTTAGTGAGAACATTCACCTTTATATTGGTATCTACTAAAATATCCTGGATTACCTATCTGTTGATTGCTACATTAACTAATACCTCTCTATATTCTAAGGAAGAGGAACTAGGACTTTATTGACATTGAGCATGATTTAAATAATGATCTTCACTTTGCCAACTAAGGTGAGGATGGACTTAATTTGATAGGTGAGCTTGACATTTAAGCCAAGCACTGAGCTAGGGAATGATGCCTTCATCAAGCATACGTTTGTATAGTTATTGAAAATTGTCTCGCACCTCAAGAGGTTTGGATTCTTTGCATTGAGGCACGCTATATGACATCCTTATCCTTGAGGTATTGAATCTCACCTTGGATCTCTCACACAAGTACCATTGTATCCTAAAGGACATCCTTTTATTGTTGTACATTAGGGTACTTCCTTGCTCATGGTTCTTCCTAATGTACCTTATCAATCGGGTTGGATATGGATTGATTTTAACCTTTACTATGAGTGGTGATATTTACTTGTTGTACTATGGGGATGGTCAGTCATGCAAACCATTGTGGTTTTTTTATGCAAATCATGTTGACACCCTTTTAATTTTGGTCCTTAGTGATGGCTACATATAGATCAAGGCACTCTTCCAATTGATGATCTTTTTTGCAAAATGCATAGGTTGGGTACTCTGGGCAATCTCTTTGATAGTGGTCTAGTGAAATACTTTTCTAACAAGTTATTGGTAAAAACCAATCATTATTTCATCCTCATCCTCTCCCTCACCCATGGTAGCCACCATTGTCTTGAGTATTGGTAATTCAGGTTTGGCACGTACCACATTCTAGAACTTCATGGATATCATTGATCAATCGATAATCATTGGTATGATGTGTATAGGCATCACAAATCTTACAATATTTAGATACCTTAGTATTTGTAGCATGTTATAAAAATGGATAAGAATGAATATCATATTCTTCATAACAAATCTCATAGGTTTGTTTTAGTATTTCATGGATGTTCTTACATGGGCAGTTATTCCTTGTATTCCCTTCAGTCTCACAGTTGGTACACTAGACACCACTACATATCTCATGTGCATTATTTGTCATCAAATTTTCAAGTTGAGATGTCATGGATGCTATCTGTGCCTCCATGAAGTGACTAATATTAGTATCCATGCTTCTGATTACTTTAGTGTGGATGGTAGCTTATAATGCCTCATGCATGCTTATGAAGGTTATTTTTGACAAGGTCCATCAAAAAGATGAAAATAATCCTCCCATAAACCATTGTGCATGCTAAGTAGGATTGATTTTAAATGACAACTTAGAAAGTAGGGTTTTGAATCATGCATCATATTCACATACGCTCTCCGTAAGTCCCTATTTTATGTATTTCAATGTTGTTATACTTTGATACTCAAACTTAGGAATGTTAAATTCCTATAAGAAGGTTGCTCTGAACTAGTCATAGTCAACCACTGCTTACTAAGGGTCAAATTTGTGATACCATTTATGTGCATGCTCTAAAAGTGTGGTTGTAAACTATGTTGCCTTTATTTAGAAGACATGATACCATATGCTCTCCAAATTAATTTACACTTATGAACATGCTCAGCTACATTCCCTACCCTACGTTATTTAGGTAAATGTAATGTCATCTGATAGTAGACCGTAGTGGGTTGTGATTGAGCGGGTGGTTGCTGGGAAGATCCACTTCCTATTCCAAGAGGGGCTCTACTTCTTCTATCACCTCCTCCTTATCCTCCTCTAGTGCCTCTAGTAGCAATGCTCATGGGAAGAGACATGGTAGAGGGTTGATTTCTCAGGTTTGGGCCTATATTTTGGCCTTGTGGGCCAGATCCACTAGGGATCCCAATCTATGCCATAGAATTCCCTTAAAGAGGGAAAGATGTAGATTCTAGATTATCACCTAATGGTCTATTTTTAGTCTCCCTTACCCATTCAATTTATAACTCTGTACTATCTATATCCTAATTTTATATATGTATTCTATCTGACTCATAAGAATGAGCATGCATTATGGTGGGGGAGCTTGGTTTACTCATATTTAATTCATCTCTTGTATTCTAACTCATTTCTCCTTCAAAGGATAAAAGTGGCAAAGGATGTGGCTCAAAAGTGATGGGTTCCTCATGCATGTTTGCTTCCTTCTAGATCTTCACAACACTCCTCGAGGTTTCTCAATCTCTCCCCATACCACTAACTCCCATGATCCTCTATTGAGCTTTATCATACTTCCATTTCTATAATTTTTAGTGGCTTGTTACCATATTGAACCCATAATCCTCAATCAACTATTAAGTCTCCCCTACCAATTGTGTAACTCATGCACATGAGATTTTAGCCTTCCATGGGTAGAGTTTCCAATCCAAGGTCAATAATTAACTTTGAAATCAAATAATGAGAGGTAGCTTCCCCTAGGCTCTCATAGAAATTGGAACTTTGCCTCCTCAAGACATGAATAGGTGGTCACTACGTATTCAAAAATGTATATATTTCGAATGCGTCTCTACCAATAGTTAACTACTCATGTCTAAGACTCTACAAGTCATGCTAAACTCCTCTGCCATTCAAGTGTCCATGATTACCTTCATCCAAGATTTCAATATCATCCTTGAGCATATGCTAAGATCCAATAATACAAGAGAACTGAGACCTCGAAAAAAAATTCTCATACAAAGGGTTTTAGATATTCTGCTCTATCCACTGTTATACAAAAATTATTGGTTCAAGATACCAAACCATAAAGTTGTCTTCGACACTGGTAACCCATTCTTCAATATTATCTAATGTAATGCACTCAAACATTTCTCATGATTATGCTTCAATTGCTTTAGGTCCTAGAAATGGAGCCAAAATGTTAAGTTCATTTAATTAGTTCTACTATGACACTGAAGCTTCTCCCTAACAAGCTAGCAAGCTAGCCCTTATCATGCAAGAGTTAAGTCTCATGTACTCACCCAAAGCAAGTAGCAAAGGACTGGTTCTTGAAGGCTTTGAAATGTTATATTTTTGTTCATCCCTTATAACACAAATCTTAAGTTATTCAATACCATAAATTTACCACTAGTATCCTTATTTTCGTAGACTAACCTACTATGATAACTAAGATCACCATTGTTATTCAATAGTAGAAATAAAAGGAAAAGATACCCATGACTTAGAAATAAAATGTATTCATTATTCAACACTTAAAATGTTCATGAATCATCACAAGTTATGGCAAACACTAACTATTCATTGATTTCTTAACAAATTACAAGACATAATGTTGTATCTATTCTCCAAAAGTCCACACCCGTAAATGATTACAATAGGGGGTTTTATACTTATTTTTCCCTAACCAAGTATTGATATTCTAACTATCATGGACAAATGACACATGAACTCATAATAAGTTGAGAGTCATGGCTCTTACAACTAGTTGTTCCTATAAAATCAAGCCTCTACACCCCTAGATGCTTGCTCTATGTTATGTTCTAGTGACCAAGTATTTTGTTCCTCATGGTTTGGTACATAACATGTGATTGATGGGGTCATGTCTTACTCGAGGTAATCTTCTAACTACTCCTACATTCGTCACACTCTACTTCCCTTGCACTCCCCTAGTTTTCCACTTCTTGTTCTGAGTCTTCTATTCTCAGGTCCCTCATGACACGTTCTTCCTTGACTAGGTCCTCTCACACTAGGTCTCCTACACCATTGCCCTTCCACACTTGGTAAGTTTCATGCCAAAATACTCTTGCATGCCATGGTATTCCCACACCATGGTCCTCTCGTTCCATTTTGGTAGTTATGTCAAAATGGATAATGGTCCCTCCATATCACATGCGAAAAAGGGAACAATACTTGTACAAACTTTAGGGGTCATCAAAATTTCTTGAGACATAGCATGGCATTAAAAAGTTTATCCTCATCTTTGATGATAGTGAGGAAATAATAATCTAAAAAGTGCCCATTAAGAATTTGTAGGGATTCCTTTGCAGGAAACAAAATTCTTTGAATAAGGCCTTGAGATTGGGTATTGGTAAGGAGATAGATGAACCCCTCAACAACAAGAACATAGAGAGTTGGGCTTAGGGGTAAACCTGGCTTTATTTATCTAAAAAGGCCATAAACTTCTGAGTTGAATCTATTAATGGATAGGAAAATTGAATCATCAACAAAAATAGCAGAGATGAAGTGATAAAGCCTTGTCAATAATTTTTTAGGAGACATTGAGCAAGGTGATAGGTATCCAATTGAAAATTAACTCAGGGTCACTAGCTTTTAGAATAAACTTGATGCGCCCTTTGTTAATTCATGGCCCCAGGGATTGATTTTGGAAGGCCTCAAAGTATACCTGGAGTAGATCCTACTTGATAGTATCCCATAATGTTTTATAAAATTTATAAGGGAAACCATCACATCTAGGAGTTTTGTCATTGGCCATTTGCATAACCACTTTATATAATTCCTCATTAGAGATTTGTCTATCATAGGCAACCCTTTAAGTGAAAGTGACTTTGATCAAGATGAATGAAATATAATGGTCTAGAGCTTGTTGGTATTTTAAATAGGGAGCATGAGCTATAAGCACTTGCTAGTAGTGATTAATGAAGGTTTGGACCATATATTTAGTTTCAATATAGTAATGGTCACCTTCATGGATGTCTTTGATATGTTGGGTTGAGGACTTGGCCTTGAGCATATGAAATAACTCCTTAAAGATTATCCCCCATTTTGAGCTAGTGTAGGTGGGCATAGATTTAGGCTCAATGGGCATTTTACATGTCTTTAATTTGGATTTTTTGTCATAATTTGGCCACCTATAATTTTATAGTATCATTTAATGGGTGTTTCTCAAGATCCAAAACCATATGACTTAGCTCCAAGGAGGTGGCCAAGTAAGATCATCATCCAATCTTGGCTAGCTGGTGGCCATAGATCTAAAGAAATTTGGTCATTTGATTGAGTACATTTTCCAACCATTAGATCCATCTATACTAATAATTTGGTCAAGGTACAAAGTTCTAAAATTGCTTAATGTAGGCCATGGCAGGGCCATGATCCAACAAGGTTGTGTTTAGAAAAAATGGCGTTTTTAAATTTTGAAAATTTTGAATTATTAGATAATACAAAAGTGGATCAGTGAGTGGTTAGAGAGTACAAAATATGGCATAAATTCCATCGAGAGGGAGAAGGTACTGTCAAAACAAAAGTACTATTGCATGGAAATCATAACCTGATCAAGTTATTTTATCACATGATTGATTCCACTTTGAATATTGGTCTAGGTGTACCAAACTTTAGATGTGGGATAATATGCAATATTAGCGTCATAAAACTCAAATTTATTTCTCAAAAAAAGCCACACTTCTCTTTCATCGATGGTCCAATGCATGGGAAGGGTGCCTTCTTATTAGTAGCCTACTCCACCATATCAAATTCACTATAAATATCCTAGTGGGCACCAGGTAGTGAGTTGGAAATCCATCACCATAAAGCCATCCTTTCAAGCACATCATTGGGAGCATAAAGATTAATGATTCCAATAGAATGATTCTTGATATTAAAGAGGGCCCAAATGACATGATGTAAATAGTCATTTTTGAAAGCCACCAAGTGTGGCCACCAATTTGGGGTAATAAAGGTCATAAGGCCTCCATGACCTACATCAGGATTTCTAGTTAGAACTATGTTGTCAGACCAATTAACTTTGTTGACAATGAAGATGAAAAAACTCATCACCTTAATTTTTTGAAGGTAGAGAATGTTAATGTTGGCAAAAGAAATTTTGAGATCTCTTGCCACATAATTACAAGCTAGGTTTGTGAGACCCATAACATTCCATGAATAATAATTCATATATTATATATATCAAGAGACATATCCTCAACATTGATCCCTTGAAGGGATTCGTATATATTCTTCATAAATTGCTCCATGTTAGAAAGAATAAATTCCATATGCTAGGTAAAGTCAACCACATACTCTTCCTTTTTAGAAGGGTTCCAATGAGTAGGACTATGAGATCAAGGTGGAGAACCCCAAGAAGGATTACAATGAGCACTTACCTATGCCTAAAATGGAAAATGGTGAAGATAAAATCTATTAGAAGATTAATCTAAAGAAACTTGAGAACTAGAAAAAAAAAATCATTGCCAAAGGGGTGCTATGAAAATATGGTTTGGATAATTCCTCCTCAACATGTACATGTTCCTTGGTGGGTTGAGTGTTGCTAGGGAACTCCCTAGTAGGTTGAGTCATAGGCACATCACTAGTAGTTGGATTGTTTTTGTTCAAAGGTTTATGATGAGTGAGACCTTTATTGTGATTATTCTTTCAGCCCGCAATACTTTTCCATCCTTCCTCCTAAGAAATTTTGAAGATATCAGATGCAACTTTATAAATTGGCCTATTGTGAGGTAGATACAGAGGACAATGCTTAATCTTGTAGTATAAGGATTGATAGTAGAATCTAATGTAGGACAAGTTAATATATAGGACTCACTGAGAGTAACCACTATCACACACTTTAGTATCAATAAAGATCCTTAAATAGGTCAATTTTAACATAGAATCACTTTTGAGGGTAAGCAAAATAAAATCTTGCTGGCTCATGGCAAACTACACATCCAATAGAAGTTGTGATTTGATTGATAAAGTGAAAAAAAGGTAAGGGTAACATTGGAAACTCCACGCAGATGGGGACCTTTAACACAATATGCTATGAAATAACAAAGTCCTAGGTTCGGGGGATAATACCATCAAGGAGTTATAGATGTACCAAGTGGTGTATTTGATTGGGATCACACTCACATGGGTGGGGTCGAAGAAACTCAAGATGAACAATCCTTTGGTCATGTTTTGGATGCTCTCTAGCTTAATTCTATGAGCATTCTAGGAAAAATAAACCCATGTCTTAAACATGCTTTTAGAAGGAATACAACCCACAAAATAGTTGATTTATCAAAACTTCTCTAACCATTGAAAAGCATTATTAAATTTAGGTATGGGTAAAACCACATCAGGTTGAGAATCATTAACTCATGGTACACTTTGTAGACAAAATTCCTTGGTCATTTGAGAGGTGGTGCCATGATTTAGAGCTCCTCTTTTGTCTGTCATAGCTTCAATAGATGGAACAGAAGGTGAGGAAGTCATTATATAGCTAAAGCTCACCCAAAGGGTAAGATTAGTAAATGTCAATAAATCTTAATATCCCATAGGTGCCTTCAAGGATCGTGGTGTGAATGGAAAGAATTAGCTGGGAAAATGCATCAATGACATGCATCAGACCTTGTTTACCCATTTTTAAGGGGCTTTGGTATTATGGGGCTGATGTATGTAAACTACATATGTACACACCTATTATTTATAGGTTGATAGGCCTATGATGTAGTTTTTTTTTATGTGGGTTGTTTCCTTTATATTTAAAAATTAACAATTGCACCTAAAACATGCAATATAAATGTGCATGGGGGGAGTGAGTATAAACATGCAAAATATAAATGGGAAGGAAAGGTATGAAAAGTAAAGTGTGTGGTATTGGAAACCAAAATGAGTGTAAGAAGGCATATGTAATGAGATTATGTTTGAGAAAATAAATTGAAGAATTTGAGAGTGCAATAACATGCCTAGTGATGTGGAGACACTATTCACATTTATGAGGTGTCAAGGACACTATTCTTGATTGCTACTATTTGACACTATTCCTAAATGAAACTATTCTTAATTGGCTTAGGTGACATGGGACTAATTTCCCATGTGATGATAAAAAAGATCAATCAAAAAGAGAATCTAACCTCTTTTTGAAGTATATGCAAGTAAAAGAGACAAGATCTACTATTCTAAATTGCATCTCCTTTTCCATTTTGTCTTTGCATGAAGGTGGAATTAACTTCCCCAAAATAGAGTTTGTCTTTGGTAATAATGACCCCAAGTGGGATATGGGGCATGCCTTTCCTTTTCATCTAGCTCATATACCTTGTCTTTACCAATATTAGAGAGAGGTGGTTTAATTTCTCTTTACAAGTGCTTTTTTTCTATATAAGGATGAAAATTGTCTTTGTATTTTCATAGTGGTTTAGATGCTTGGGTTGGATGCTTTGAAGAGAGTTAAAGGAAAGTTTGTTGAGATTTGTATTATTATTGTATTTAAGAGTTGTATGATTCATATTTGAAATAATATATGTGTGAGGCTAAGAATCATTTTCATTTGAGAAATGATATTACCTTTCTTGCCTTATGTGTTTGAGATGATTTGTGAGATTATTTTTGTGGCCACATCAAGTGATATCAGAGCAAGTTAGAATCCTTGGGAGAGTTTTTGGAGAGAGTGTTTGTGTTTTTTTGTAGGTATGGAAATAATGAAAGTAAAAGAAGGATATGATCAAGTGAGTAGAGATATGCAAGTGCTCCAGAGGGAAGTGACACATCTAGCCACCATGTTCAATAATCAAGGGAGAAGGCAAAGAGGAGATGATAATGAAGAATAAATAATTCATGGAGAATAATTTAAACATGAAGAGGAGCCACTATCAATGGAGGAGAGAGTGATTAGATCCTTAGAGGGAAGTAATGATGGAGTCAAAGTGGAAGTTATAGACTATGGGGGTAGTTTACATACAAAGGAGTTGGTTGATTGGTTGAATAACATGGATAAATTCTTTGAGTGGAAGACCATGCCAAAAGATAATAATGTGAAGTTTGCATGTACCAAGTTGAAAGGTAATGCAATGATTTGGTGGGATCACATACAGAGAGAGAGGCAAAGGAAGAACAAACAAAAGATAATCACATGGAGCAAGATGCAAAAGAAGCTAAGGGAGAAATTCCTTCTTATAGATTATGCCCAAATCCTCTACAAAAGGTTTTGGAATTTGAGGCAAATGGAGCATAGTGTACAAGAGTACACAAATGAATTCTACAAGCTATCTATAAGAGTGTATCATGAATAAATAGATGAGAAAAAAGTTGAAAAGTATGTGAATAATTTAAAATTTTCCATTCAAGATGAGTTGAGTATGCATAGAGTATTTTGTATGGAAGAGGCTTATCAATTAGCCTTGAAAGTAGAAGAGAAGCAAAATAGACAAATTGACAGGAGAGAATTTGATCCAAGAAGAGCACAATCCCCTCAAGAATGGGTACAAGGTGGTTTCAATACCACTAGTGGTGGATGTGATCATGTAAGAGGATAATCATCACATGGTATAGAGAGGAAAAAAGATAATAGATAAGGATTCCAATATCATCAAAGAGGTAGAGGATTACAAAGAGGATGAGGTTATGGAGTTGCTAGTAGTTGGTTTCTTAACCAACCTAGAACTATGGTTTGTTACATATGTGGAGAATAAGGACATAAGTAAAATGAATGTCCTCATAGACAAGAAAGAAGACAAGAGTACCATCCAAGAGTGAACTTGGTTGAAGTTGAGCCATAAGATCAAGCTACTGGAGTTGCAAAAAATTATTTTGGAGATAACCTCATGTTGAAGAGGACCATGATAGATCCAAAGAAAGAGACGGAAAAAAGAAAATAATGTGGTGTTGCATGGTTTCAAACAAGTATCTTCCGAACAAGGTGTAGCTCAGGTGGAAAGGTATGCAAAGTCATTATTGACGGTGGAAGTGGTGAGAATATGGTATCTAAGAAAATGGTAGATAAATTAGGATTACATTGTGAAATGAATCCTAATCCACATAAAGTTTCATGGTTTAAAAAGGGAAATGAAGTCACTATAGATAAGAGGTGTTTGGTTAAGTTTTATATAGGGAAAACTTATAAAGATTAAATATGGTGTGATGTTTTACGTATGGATGCATGCCACATGTTGTTGGGAAGGCCATGGCAATATGATGAGAAAGTCACTCATGATGGATAAAAGAATATATATTCTTTCAATAAGGGTGGTACAAATGTAATCTTGATACCTCTTAAAGAAGAAGGACTGGCAGAAAGTATGTTGTCTACAAAAGATTGTATCAAGGATATGAGGATGATAAGTTGTCATTTAATGACAAAGAGTTCATGTGACATCAAAAAAGAGGAAGAGAGTGGATATTAAAATTTAAATATTGAATAAGGATAAAAATTAAAGATCGCTAAATCAAGCTTAATGAAGCCCAAGCATAATTGGGTGAACAAGTTAACAAGCAAATCAAAATTGCAATTACTAGTTGCAGATAGAGTTAGAAATGAAGCTACGGTATTTCCAAAGCATAAAAAATAAGAGGAAGTAAGAAGGAGGTTGCATAAAATTAATGTGAAGTACAAAATTACAACAGATGATAGGAGGAGATGAATTATCCCAAAGAAAGAAAATAAAATGCAAATTCTAGATATGAAGACTATGCACACAAGGCAGGGAAGCTATAACAGATATTTAGTGCAGTGGAAGGATTGACACAAGAGGAAAATACTAGGGTTATATAATGGGAGCTAAAGAAGATTGACAAGGAGAAATGGAATGAATGCATTCAAATGAACTTGCAGGAGTTAAATTATTTTAACCAGAGGAGGATGATGCAGAGACACTATTCACATTGGTGAGGTCTCAAGGACAATGTTTTTAATTGCTATTATTTGACACTATTCTTGATGGGCACTATTCCTAAATGTAACTATTCTTGATTGGCTTATGTGGCATGGGGTGAATTTCCCATGTGAGGACAAAATAAATGATTAGTCAAAAAGAGGATCTAACCTCTTTTGGAAGTATATTCACATAAAGAAGCTAAGAATGGCATCTCCTTTTCCATTTTGTCTTTGCAAGAAGGTGGTGCCAAATTTCCCAAAAGAGATTTTGTCTTTAGTAATAATGACCCCAAGTGGAATATTGGGTGTGCCTTTCCTTGTCCTCTAGCCCATCTACCTTGCCTTTACCCATCTTAGAGAGAGGTGGCCAAATTTATCTTTACAAGTGTTTTTTTCCTATATAAGGATGAAAATCATCTTTGCATTTTCATAATGGTTTGGATGCTATGAAGAGATTTGATGGAAACTTTGTTGTAGTTTTATTATTGTTGTATTGAAGAGTTGTATGATTCATATTTGAAATAATATATGTGTGTGAGGTTGAGAATCATCTTCATTTGAGAAGTGATATTCCCTTTCTTCCTTTATGTGTTTGAGTTTATTTGTGAGATTCTTTTATGGCACATCACCTAGGAAGGAAATATGACATGTTATATAGTCAATACATGCCCTATTCAAGTGCCTTTTGTAACTAATCACTTGATTGGTTTCAAATAACACTTAAATATGGTAAATCATCCCCCTAAACATAAATGTGATAAACTAATGTAAATTCAGGTTCGATATGCCCTATTTGAGTGCCCTGTGCAACTAATCACTTGCTTACTTATATGGGTAATCTAAATAGGGCATATCAAAGCCCCTAAATACAAATGTTATAGCCTTCAATATAAACTCACACTTGATATGCCATATTTGTGTGCCACATGCAACAAATTAACTCAGACTCGATATGTCCTATGTGAGTGCCTCGTGCAACCAATCACTTGTTTAGTTGCATAAGACATTGAAATAGGGCATATCAATCCCCTTAAGTAAAAATGTGATAGCCTAATGTAAATTCACACTTGATATTCCTTATGCCTCGTGTAACTATTCACTTAATTTTTTTGCATGTGGCATTCAAATAGGGCATATTGAGCCCATTAAACACAAATATGACAACCTATTGTAGATTTGGACTCGATATAACCTATTTGATTTCCCCATGAAACAAATTGTGTGATTAATTACACTTTGCAGTAAAATATGGAATATCAAGCACCCTAAACATAAATGTGACATCCTTATATAAATTTAGACTTGATAACACTACTAAAACTACTATTGAGCATGCCACAAGAGAGTTTAAATATGCTAGGTTTAGATCCATCATCACTCACACAATTGGCCAAATATTTTGGTGCACTATTCTTTTAGGGCATCCATAATGGTTTTTTTAATGTGTAGGGCTGCCTCAAGTTGATTTTAGAGGTTACCCATATTAATTTTTCTATGGAGTTATTCTAGGTACGATGAAACAGATCCAACTAGTAATCCTTCCTTCTCTTGTTCTACTCACATGTTTATAAGAATATAAAAGAGATATGCTCTTATACAAATGACCAACACCATGGGGCTAGAGATCTTATGCATAGGGGATAACCTTACACTTAGAGATAAACTTTGATTTTATGAAGTGTTCACATTATGTTATCTTGTAGAAAGTAAACAAACAAAAAATATATATGTAGTTAGAAGACTGATACTTGCAATAAATAAAAATTATATTCAATTAGAATGAATATGGGAAAAATACAAAGATGAAAAACGTTACAACAAATCTAGGAATGCACACTTATGTAGTCAAGAGGGGAAACACTTCCTTTGATTTACCTAGACTAATGCGTGAAAGAATGCATATGAGAAAGTTTAGATACTGAAGCATGTTATCTATCAATATGAGCGTGTATATCATCAGCCTCAATCTAGATGTATATGTTACATATTTATACACACAATATAAGCATGTAGTTACAATTATCAAAAGTTATAAAAAGAACATAACTTCAAGTCTTTTCATCTTCTTACCACAAAATTATTGAGCTTATTCCAAGTATGTGGCATTTGAATTTTTTGGTTGGATGATTACTCTAAGGGATTCCCTAGCATGTCACTAAATAAATAAGTCCCATATGGAAAGCCACTTGGATGTAACATGATAAAAATATTTGTGTAGGATGTATGAGATGTAACATGAGCTCTGTTAGGTGTAAGAGGCTCTATGCAAAAGTGAATTTTTGCACATAAATGTGGTGGTTCATGATGAGTCCAAGAAATGAAAGTCATATGGCGCACGATTAGTTCATAAACCTTTCTACCCTGACCAATAATATAAACCTTAATCCATTCTTTTACTCCTATTTATATCCTTGTTGTATATGTCATATGCTTTGATATAGAATAGTGAATTATAAGTAAAGGAATGTGTTAAAAAAAATTATTATATGGTTCTCTAATGGAATAATTCAAACTCATCTAAGAATCTTATAAGATTCCAAGGAAGATAACTTAAATATGTTATGTTGCATCCTATAGAATTTGTTCTACTGCATCATGTAGCATATGTTTTGCTACATTACATGGCATCTGTTTTGTAGTTTTCTCTATCCCATAGCATCTACCTAGATCATGTAGCATGTACCTAGTAGAATTCATGTAACATCTACTCAACAGACTTATTGTAGCTTCTACAACAAAAATTCCTATAGTGACTATTGTATCCTATAATAATTGGATGGAAACAAGATGGTGAATTAGAGCAATAATTTCTTCCATGATTATAGGAGTGAGAATCATGCCATGCATATAGGAAGGAGTGATTCACTCAACCAAATCCTTCTCTCCTTGTACACACATTATTTCATTTGGTTATGTATTTAGTTATAACTATTGTTATTTATTATTATATTTAGTTGCCCTACATTTAGGATCTTGTAAATAAAAAACCTATCTCTCCTATATAATAGGAAGAGTTTAGGTCACATAGGATCATCAATCAGTAATTCAATATTATTCAGATAGTCATATAGTTAGTATAGAAATGGGAGAATAATTATGTAACTTTGCTATGAGTAGAATTTTTATGTTTATAAAATAAAATCAACTTATTATAGTTCATTTTACTTAAGAAGGAGAGGAGTCAAGATCCCACCCAGTTTAAGGTAGGGCCCACTTGCATGGATTGGTAGATTGATTCCTTGTCCATCAGTTTAGTATTGTTTACATATTATTCACATATCTATTTATTGTCTTATGTTGTAATATAATGTGTGATTTAATTCATGTAATCATATTTTATTGTGTATTATTCATAATTCAATTCTTTAATAGATTATATTTCTTTCTATCATTTAGTTTCGTGCAATTTATTTTATGCAAGTATGTTTATGTTTACGTAATGATTAGGACCCAACCTTCAAAGGGACACTATTATTGTGTAGACAATGCCAACACCTTGTCATGATAATTCACCTTGGTTGATAATTAATAAAGTAGCAAGATTGATAAGCTAAGTGGTCACCTATCCAACCAATAGGGTTATACTTATGGAGATTAGTTTTCATCATATTGATTGGGAGTTTAATCTCCCTCATTAGTGCACAAGATTTTTTATAGTTACAATATTCTCTATGCAAAAGTGTTGCAAGACTTGTATGTGCATGGAATGAATATGGCACAAAAGACTCCAAGATGATTTATGCATGATCCTTGTAGGTGCATAAAGGAGAAGTGTATGAAACTATATGGTTGTGCATGAAGCACCAACATTAGATTGATATAATCCTCAACATCACCTTTGTATACATCATAGTGTCACCCCTTATGATATATTGAAAACATCATCTACTAAAAGAACCTCAATGATGTGTTGTAAGTTAATCTAAAGTCACCTATAAGGTCATTGTAAAATCATATGCTAAATTCACATGTTATAAATATACCCTAATTCCACCCTCTAGAGATGCCTCCCTCATGCTACTTGAAATTTGACTTATGGGTAACATAATTAAAAAAAAAAACTCTATGTGACTTTAATGTGAGTTAAAAGTGACTTTAGAGGGTGAATTTAAATGGTCTAAATTATATAAGGTGTATGAAAATTCATGTGTCAATATTCTCTTAAATCTTACTATCTTTGAGAGGTGAGTTTTTTAAATTTAATTTTTAGTACACCTGGAACTCCTATAAATGTCATAAATCAATCTGAAAGGTCCCAAAACCTACAAATTAACCATTGTTTTACCCAAAACAAATGTCAAGTGAAAAATTTACACCTAGAGAACCTTATGTTCGATTTCAAAATTTTGAAAAATGAATAAGTATTGCCCAAATTGAAATTTGAAAACTATTTTCCAAACAATAAATCCTACAGTGTTGGAGTTAATTTCAAAAGACTCAAAGCAGCCCTAAATTCTTATATTTAGTAAAATAAATTTTAAATATAAGAATATAAAGCATTTGATTTATATTACATTTTATATTCTTATATATGAATGTTTATTTTACTACTATACATTCAAAATAAAAATCAAAACAAACTCAAGCACAAATAAAGGGCATGTGCCCTTCAATAAAGGGTGTAACTATTTACTCCACATTTAATATATATACCCTCCAAAATATCTATTTAAATCTACGCTTGTGCCATTTCTTCAAAAAGTGTAAGCCTTTTTTTTTAATGACACTCACCTTTTATAGGTCATGGATAAAATTTTGAAGAATGGTCCATTTTTTGTCCCATAACTTTGTGCATCTAACCAATATAATTTGTAATTCATTATAATCATTAGAAATAATGAATAAATCACTACCTACATAAATGAATATAATTACCAATCTTGGCAACACATTTTGAATAAATGATAAAAGTTCAAAATATAAGAAAGTTTCAAAATGATAAATAATCACTTGATTAAAAATTGGGCCTCTCACACTCCATGTAACTAAATTATTCAAAATTTTATTAAGATTGAAGAAACTATATATGCAAGTGATTAGTGTGGACAATAGTTTATCCACCACAAAAGGTAGTGTTTCTAACTTTTTATAGCTTAAACCAGTGCACACAATTCTTTATCATTCAAAACTACTCAAAGTGCAATTTGAAAGGAATTGATCTCAATTTCAAATGGGCATGAAAGATAGGTTCATAATACAATTTTGTTTCATTGTGTTGAATACACTAGAAAGTTTCTCTATCAATATAAAATAAACATTGGTCTTTGTTAATTATTGCAAGAGCAAGGTAATATCTTGTTAGAGTATATTACTCATGCTTGTTAGGATCTAGGTGTTTGTGTTTACCTAGTTTTATCTTATGTGGGGTTTAGTCCCACATTGGCTAGTTAAGCTTTCATATTGATTTACCTTGCCTATATAAGCAAGTGCTCTTCATTGTAATATATATGTTTTTTTATGTTTTCATAATCTTTTGCATATCATTTGAGTATAACAATTATTTATTTACAATTGGTTTTCTCCTTTTGAGTATATGTTGAAGCATTAATGGTTGTGGGAATGAGCCAGTGGAGAGATCTTAGCTAAAGAGTTTTGATAACTCTTTTATGGCATCAAAGTCACTCTTCAATAGTCATTAATTAGCTTGTAGGTTTCTTGCTATTATGGATCTGTCATTGCTTACTCAACTCATGAAGTTAGATCTAGGTATTTGATTGGCAGTGGATGTTTTCCTAGTGGAGAAATGCTCATGATCTATTTTGATCAAGTTGAATTTTTTTTAGTGCTAGATTAAGCTCATTGTTTTTTTGGGGTTTTTAGTTTTTATACCACACGCATGACACCAGCCTGTGCTACCACTACTTCACCACCTCTCCATGACTCCTCTTATGGTTTTTGAGTAGGGTGGAAGTCTTTTTGGTTATGTGGTATCTTGTTTTCATCTGTGTGGAGATATTTTTTTTGACCTGCATTCTATCTCTCAAACCTTGCATGGTATTTGCTGATGTTCTTTTGTTGCTACATGGTCCTTGCCTATCACCATTGTTTTTTAGCATCATCTGTCAAATCTGTATGAAGATCCCTTTAACATCCTTTTTATTATCATGAAGTTCATTTTATAGTCTACGTCCTTCATCTTGGCATCATCAGTGTGTGGTCTACATGGAAAATATCTACAAAACTACATTTATGGTTTGGCATCATCTATCTAGATCTACATGCCAAATATTCTTATTTCTTAGTGTGTTGGACTGTGTAAGATCTGTGTGGAGTTGCATTGAGAGTCCTGTATGGAGGAGAAGGTCCCATTTGTTTTAGATTTGAATAATCCCTTTGACAACTTTGGAGCATTGAAGATCTACGTGGAGAAAGGAATAGGCATTGAAAGACTAAGAAGTGTTGCTACTATGTATTCCTTTTGTCCTACATTGAAGTTTTTATTTGTAGAGAAGATTTGTTAGACATTGGAGGACTACATAGTGCTTTCTTTATCTATAGAGAAGATCAGACAAACCCTGCATTCTATTTGTAAGGTATGCATTCCATTTAATTTTGTTTTTTTGAGATCTAAGTTTTTTTGTTTGTACAATGTGGAAGCATAATTATCTACATGGAATATCATAGGTCTACACTTAGAGAGCTTCTTATATTATTTACACTTAGATAAAAATCTCTTCAAACCTTGCGACCTGCCATTATCTCTTTTATGGTCTGTGTGGAGTGATGGAAGTGCATTGAGGTGTGTTGGAGACCTGAATAGTCCAAGATTTGGTGGTAGCATCCTCTTTTTTCCTTTTCTCCTTGTTTTTAGATCTACATTGGATATTCCCAATAGAAATATGAGGAATTTATTTGATCTACATTGTTGGAGGTGCATTGAGCATGGACCTAAACCTGCATTACATATCCTCTTTAGCATCATTTGCTCTGAGAATGGAGGTCTGATTTTTTATTGTTGTTCTTGGAATGCCTACTTAGGGTTAAGACACCTACCAAGCACAAGACACCTGTAATCCACTCCTTTCTCCTCTTAAACACAGTTATATACTCATTATTTATGTTAAATAACTATATTTTTTTCCTTAAGAGGAAGTGTAGTTCACTTGCATGTACATCGAGGTAACCAACAAAGACATTTTTCACTTTGATTAAATTTTTTGAGTCAATGGAAAAATTATGGTTCCAATGAGTGGTTGCACAACTATATTTGTTTCTGCTTTGGTCTCAAAAAGTAGTTTGTAGTGTTTTCTAATTGTTTTGACCCATTTTTATGAGAAATCAAAATGCTTATAACTTTTGAACCATAACTCATGTCTGAGTTCTATTTTTTTCAAAAGTGTATTTTTTCAATTCTCTATCCATTGGTGTTATCAAATTGTAAAAATGCACTAATTTTGTAAAGTGTTGCATTTTGGGGGGTCTCTTCACATTGGTTGTGCTTGCCTTTGCTTATGGTTTGTGGTGACATTTTAGTGGTGACACATTTCCTATGTTGTGAGAATTTGTAGAGGATTATTAATTATTTTGCATGTGGCTTATTTATTTCATTTGTCATATATTAGAGGGTGAGGTTCAATCTGGTAGGAGGTCAGACCCCCTCTCATGTAATACAACCTTCCTTCTTGCTTATTCTCGATTGAATTATCATAATTTGTTGCACTCATAGATGCATTTTTGGCTAAGTCTAACATCTTATTCTTGAGTGTACATTGTCACTACTATGGGGTTTTCATGTGCTATGGGCCTTGCATTGTAATCCACTCATGCACTATCTTGAATGCATTTTTTGTTGATCCCAATGTCCTTTTACATGTGCTTTGCATGTTGTTTTTTGGATGTTGATCCTTCTCTAGTGTGTTTGCATACATTATGGTTATTTTTTCCATTTTCCACAATCTTCTATCATCCCAAAATATGCATTAGTACTTTGACACATTGGTAGTTGGGTCATGTCTCCTTGAGCCTCCTTTATTAATGCCTTGCCTTCTTCTATGGAGACACCTCTTCACTCCCTTTTTTTTGAAGCATACCTCTCTTGATGGGTTATTCGACAAGTCGACAGTCTCCTTGTTTGGAGCTATTCTGGTGAAATTCAATGTCTTCCTTGTTTGTATTTAATATTTTTTGTGTATGAGTTATATTGTACTCACACTAATTTATAAAGTGCCATGGGGGGTTTGTTGTTTCATCCTTGTTTACCTTCATGCATTTGTATGCTCTATTTTGAGGACATTTTCACTTTGTCAGTTGCTTGTCTTTTCTATCACCACCATGGGACATCATCTTTGAAAGACTTATCTATACTTTTGACATATTTTTTCAACAGTTGATAGTCTATTTATTTAGATCTATTTTGGTGTATACAGTGTTATCTTATTTAGTGTTTGAGTAGTTGATTCAGACCACTCATGCAGACCTTTATTTCTCCACTCCATCCATTCATATGTATGGGGGGTGTGATGTACATTATGCTTCTTGGTGTTGAGATTTCCTTACACAGGCTATAATTTTTTGTACTTTCATCACCACTGACAGTCTTCTTGATTGAAGTGATTCTGGTGAAGCCCAATGCCAGTTGTTTTGTGATCGAGTAATGGATTTGAACCACTCGTGAAGATTGATTTCCTCGTGACTTATGAGTACTTGGAGTGTGGACTGCTTTAACATCATCTTTGGGGGGACCTTTTGATCTCTCTTCTTCTTTCTCTTTTTTGGGGGGTAAGTTTTTCCTATAGGTTTTCTCTCTTTTTTTCCACTTTATGAGAGTTATGTATTTTGCACTTTTTGTGTGTTTTTTAGATTTCTCTTTTGTACATGGGTATCTAATTTAGGCACTTTGTTTGCCAAAATGGATATGAGGACTATTACCTGACTCTATGGCTTTTTTAGTGATTCTTATAGTGACACTAGTGTGTTATCCCCACTAGTGATACTCGCGTGGCAGCCCCACCAATCTTTGTGTGCACTTCTCACTATCATGTTGGAGGGCACTCGAGTGATGCTTCCTCAAGTTCATAATTATACCTAGTAATTTGGAGCATATTGTTTTTGTTCAATGATCCTCATATTCAACACCATTCCTACTTTCACTTGGCAGTTACAATGATTTGGCATCCATGTACTCTGACATGATAGGTTGGCATCCATAAGGACATATGACTTCACATTACATCATCTATTGTTAGGCCCTCGCTTCACTTGATGGGGGGTGTTAAAGTATCTTACTCATTCTTGCTAGGATGTAGGTATTTGTGTTTACCTATATTTGTCTTATGTGGGGTTTAGTCCCATATTCACTAGTTTAGATTTCATATTGCTTTTCTTTACCTATTTAAGCAAGTGCTCTTCATTGTAATATATATGTTTCTTTATGTTTTCATAATATTTTGCATATTATTTGAATATAACAATTATTTGTCTACAATTGGTTTTTTGCTTCTAAGTATATGCTGAAGCATCTGTGGTAATGAGCCATTGGAGAGATCTTGGCTGAAGAGTTTTGATAACTCTTTCATTTCTAGCTAGCCAAAGGTAAACTTACAATATAAATTTAAAAAATGAGAGGGGAGAGATATGAACCTATAAATTCTATGTTGAATGTTCTAACATAATGTTTCTTTATCATTATTTTATACTAGTTTCAAATATATAGCATAAAACTTTTTTACAGGCCTTTTTCAATTTAACTCAAAAATAATAGAATGCTTTCTTATCTACTCATTCAAAAGATATTATGGATGCTTTCTTATCTGCTCGTACAATTCTTTGTTTTTCTTTGTTGACTTCAATTTATTCATTTGTTAGCTTTGTAATTGGTCTTTTTTGGTGATTATACAACTCCATGATCTATCCTTATGATTTTAAGTCCAACTAGGATAAAAATTAAACATAAATTAATGACTTTATACTAATTAAAACAAATTAAATGAATAATTTCCAAACTCTCAATTGTAAAAACCAGTTCAAAGCTTATAAAATGTGAAATACTAGAGTAAAAATTGAGAACATAGGAGTTTATTTACAAATTTTAAGGGGGTAAAAAGGGTGTGCGTTCTTTTAAATAGCATAAACACCTTTATGAATAGTAGACAACAATGGACCAATGCATTAAATGAGCCTTTTACCCTTATGTAAAGGATGCACACACTTTACATAAGGGTGTACAACCTTTTTAAAGGGCAAAGAGTTGTAAAGGGCATACTCTCTTCTATAAAGGGTGTGCACCCTTTAGAGAGGGTGTGCACCCTTTATAAAGGGAATGTGCCATTTACATAAGGGTGTACTCCCTATTCAAGCATATTATTTTGATCTTTACAAGTTTCCCTCCAAAATTCCATTAGTTTGAGGTTTGGGGGTTCTAAACTAAGTCTAAAACCCTATCATAGATCAACTAACATCACTCTTGCTAAATTTATATGTTTTTTTCATCTTTATGAACACATCTAAATTGAAATATTTAGTTGTTTAAAAAAATTATATAAGTTTGTAGGTGTGGGAATGCAAATTTAGAATATTTAATTGTTTTTAATGTTAAATCATTATTTTTAATTATTTATTAAATTTTACTTTAACATGCCTTGTTATGGTTTATATATATATATATATATATATATATATATATATATATATACAAATAGATAAACCTTTTATAAAACTTATATCCCAAAAATCTATGTATCATTGGATATATATATATACATACATACATACATACATACATACATACATATATATACATACATGTATATATATATATGTGTGTGTGTATATATATATATATATATATGTATATATATATATATGTATATATGTATATGTATATGTATATGTATATGTATATGTATATATATATGTATATATATATATATGTATATGTATATGTATATATATATATATATATATATGTATATATATATATATGTGTGTGTGTGTGTGTGTGTATATATATGTGTGTGTGTATATATGTGTGTATATATATGTATATATATATATATATATGTATATATATATGTGTGTATATATATATATGTATGTATATATATATATGTATATATATATATGTGTGTATATATATATATATGTGTATATATATATGTGTGTGTATATATATATATATGTGTATATATATATATATGTCTATATATATATATATATATATATATATATATATATATATGTCTATATATATATATATATATATATATATATATATATATATATATATATGAAGAGGTCAAACATTTGTGTTTGTACACTTGAATTTTTAATTTTTTAGCTTTCATAACATGTAAAAGTATTTAAACACACACACATTGAAAAATTAAGAAAAAACACACTTGCATTTTTAACTTTTTAGCTTTCATAACATGTAAAAGTTTTAAACACACACACACACACATTGAAAAATTAAGAAAAAACATTTTCAACAATTTTTGATATTTCCTCTATCTATATATGCAATTTCATATAAAAATTAAATTTTTAACTCCAAAAAAGTGTGTTCATACATATGTTGTCTACTTGTTGTTTTACAAAAACTACCATGTCATTGTCATAAATGCATCAATTTCATATACTATTCTCATATTCATATATATATATATATATATATATATATATATATATATATATATATATATATATATATATATATATATATTCAAATTTTCACATTTCATCTTCTTACATTACTATAAATTTATTTGTCCAAGTGTATCTAAAATTATCTCTAAGTTCAAGTATTGTTATTTTCATAATAAAAGTGGCACTTTAAGACCTAACTTTTGTCCCTCATTACCTTATAACCAAATATGTGATACTTAGCTTTTTTGATTTTTCTGTTTGATAGTTGTAGGTATCTAGCATTGGAAATCAAGATGAGAGAGGATTGTGATAAGTCAACTCTAGAAACATAGTTTGTGGATATTTATAAATAGGTTCACACTCCCTAAACAATAATGAATGTTTAGCCATGTCTATTGACTACATACTTATCCTCTTTGACTATGATGAAACTATGATTATTTTGCCACCTATGCCTATGTCTATTGAGAGGGATGAGATACTTTACTTCTATTATTATCATGTAGAAATTGTTTTTTCTTCTCTTTGCATTGGAGATCCTAAGGGTACTTATAAGATCTAGAAACCTAAAAAATAAATGGAAATTGTAATGGGCTAAGCTAACCCCAATGCTGACATAGTTTAGTGGTAAGAATAGAAAAACAAATTTACAACTAATAAACAATGAATAACCAAAGCTACAAGCTAAAAAGCAAGAAATGGCATAATAAATAACAAGAGAGGAGAATATTACACACAAAATCAAATGAGACCTAGATGATATATTTTATTCTCTAAATGGTCTCTGATTTACTCTTTCTTATACAATTTATTATAAAAGCTTTCAAATGACCCATCACATTCCTCTATGACTCTTCACTCCTTATGACATTTTAAATTATTTTGACACCTCACATGTCTATTTTTTCCTTTTTATTATAATTAATAATAGATCCTTTACCCTTGCTAACACTCGCCCTGACTTAAATAGGTGTCTCATCTTGAGACACACAAAGGCCCTAAAATTCAAATTTTTTTACAAATTTTATCCCTTATAAATGTATTTGAGAAATCAAATTACTCTTAATCCTACTCCTACTCTCCATGGCCTCTTGCTGGAGTCCCTACTCTTATAAAACTCACTCCTCAATACTCCATCACTATATCCACTCTTTTGCATCACAATACCCACTTTTTTGCATCAATATATCTGCTCTTCTGCATCACTAGCTTCTCTATATTAACTATATATTACAATCTCAAATACATTTATAACTTTACAAATTTTCAATCATTTTTACATCATTCGTACTTCTTATATCATCTTTTATCCTTTTGGCTAGAGTAAGACAATCATAAATGTCAAGTAAAGACAAGACAAATTATACCTTTGTCAGGAAGTTGCAAGAAGACTACCATCCTACAATATGAGAATCATGAGCCAAAATAAACCTAGTTCATAGTGTTCCACATTCCTCTACATCTTGTGAAAAATTAGGATAGGCTAAAATAAATAAGTATTACCGCATGATTTGGTGAAAAAATTATTAGTAAGCTTTTTATCAATCATCTGAGTTGCCACCTATTCTTTGCATTTGACACCCCTAGCTACCAATACACCATCAACTGACAACCTAACCTTTTCTGGGAGTTTAACTAATGGAAGTGTCAGGAGATATTACAATATTATAAGTCTCATAATCTAGCTCTCATTTTTTGAATCCACCTTTTAAACCTATTTCTAGTATTGTTCACTTTTTCTGGGGTCTATCTTCACCGATATTCTTTCTTGTTGCCTTGATATGCAAGTAACTTAGATCTCCTATATTTTTGTAATTACAGTATATTGACTCCTTCTAAAATGTAAGAAATAAACCAAGATCAATAAAAATTCCTCCCTCTAACTTTAGAGTATCAAATGATACACAACATTCCTCTTTTTATATGTGATAATAAGGCTTTAGATTCCTAAATCTTGATAAATATGACCACAAAAACTTCATTTTAAATGTTCTCAACATTCTTATCATTTATTATCTCATTGATATTTGAGGAATTTATTGTATAAGGTATCACATTACTATGAATATTTAGATGGTAGAGGACTATCAAGATGAAGAGGTGGAGTGGAAGTGTAACCGCCATCCCAAAATCTCTGCTGTGTTTGGATAGAAATAGTTACATACATTATTGTGATCAATCTACAAGTATTAAATTAATTTATAAGGATCAGACACTAAAATATATGGGTTGTAAGGTCATCACCCAAAATACATAGTAACACATGATACTGCTTAAAATTCAATCCAAAAACATAATTATAGATGAAAATAATTTGACAAAAACTGTAGATAAATAAATGCTCTTTTCAAGATCAATTCATCAGTAGTAGATTCAACCATATTAGATGCATTAATAGCATCAAAATTTACCTCTTTATTTTTACTTTAAAATTAGCTTGAAGACTCAACATAAAATTATATCAACTACACTTGGAGTACAAGCTTTTTCTTTTTCAAACTTCTCCCATTAAAAATAATTGTAGTTATTTGAAGGCTCAACATTTTTCATTTTGTTTCAGAACCTAAATCACTTCCCTTGTTACTCTCCCATGGTTAAGTAGTCATTTAATGAAGTATCATATGTAAAGGAGTCATCAAAATCATAGTTATCCATGTAAATAATTTTATCTCCATCAATATGTTCTTCATCACTGCTAAGATTCCCCTTAAGATACAAAGATCATGATAAAACAAAATTTTAGGAGACCAAAGCTAAATAATAAAAGCCATGCCATTATTGGCGTAGTTTAGTGGCAAGAAGAAAGAAATACATTTGTAGCTAATAAACAATGAATAACCAGAGCTACAAGCTACAAATCAACAACAAATAATAAGAGAGGATAATATTATAAAAACTCAAATGAGACCTATAAGATATATTTTATTCTCTAAATGCTCTCTGATTTACTCTTTTCCATACAATTGCTTATAAAATCTTTCAAATGACCCATCACATTCCTCTATGATTCTTCACTCCTTATGACTTTTTGACTTCTTTTTTGCACCTCACATATTCATTTTCTCCTTTTTATTACAATTAAAAATATCCCCTATACCCTTGATGATTGACTATGGCCTACATATCTAGATCTATCAAAGAGGGAATCGAACCACATATAGTTCTCTCACATAGTGTGATTAAGTAATTGTGCTCCTTGACTATATGTATGCAAATAGTAATTTGGATTTAATAATTTAAAATTTTAGCTATTGACTTTATTTTAAATATATCATATTTTATTTATGACTACTTGATGAAAACATAGACTAGCTAAGCAAAATATCAATAGGCATAAATTTAGAAATTGCATGGAAGCAAACTTTTCTATTGATTCTCATTGAATGAATAAAATATTAAAATAGATTCTTAACTAAAACTCAACTTGAAATTAGAGTTGACATGCATAATTAAAATTTTTAAATAAATCAAAATCTACCTAAAGCTAACTAACCCATACAAATTTTATAAAAATACTATTTTTAGTAACTTTCATCTTCTAGTGATTTTTCAAAACACTATTTTTAGAAGTTTTGCATGCAAGATTGGATGGGCCTAAAAATATCCAAATATATTCTAAAAACTAAAATTAACCTAATGGACTAAATTCAACTGAAGTTTATGTTCAAGTATAAAAATACACTATTTTTAAAAATGGAAAAACCCTGAAAAAGACTAAATATGTTTTCAAACCCTCAAATGGTCATGTATGGCCTCAGAAAGGTTTTGAAAATATATCTAACTAAATAATACGGGTTATGTCTGAATTAAAACTTTTGATATGGTTTTTTTTGCATAAACAAGAGCTCAAACGGAGTTACAAATCAAAATTTAAGGCCTCTAGAAGTTCGGTCTTCGCATCACTACTCCTAATGACTCATCTTTAATTTGGGAAGCATAGGGAAAGTTTTATCAATGTGTATTAGTGTAAAAGATAGATGTCTGATAGAGATCAAACCCCTTTGAAAATGTGGTTTTGATTTTTTTATATAATGAAACTTTTTAATAATATCCTTTAGCTGACTCACAAAACATGCAGGATGACTCAAATGAATGTTTTAAATTTTGGACTACCTAGTGCAGATGTGCCCCAAAAAAATAGGGACAATTATCCTGAGGTTGGAATAAATTTGAGAGTGATATAGGTTTGAGTATTGACTTTGAAATTCTTGTGTAGTAGTGATGATGAATAGAAGGGTCAAGCCTGCATATAGGTAAATGGATTAGAAGAATGGAAAATAAGAGTATTATATTTGGGCATAAGTCAAGTGGTTCAAGATGTGTCAAAAGAGTTATATTTTCAATATCTATGACTAGATTTAGGTGTCTACATGTGTGAGAAGAGTCTAGTTTGACTATCACATGTCTTATTCTTTCCTAAAAATAACTTAAGTCACATTTCGACCTCAATGACCCCATGATTCCATTCACTTTTATGTTAGTTGTGTTTATTAGGCATGCTTTAATTTTTAAGACATGATCATAATATATTTATTTATGCATATGTGAAAAGTGGACATGTGTGATACAATAGAGCATAATTAATGATTAAATGTATCCGTGTCAATCATTAAACAAGCATAACCACATTATGTTTATTCTCACACTATGTTTATGCGCCAATTTTCCATGACCCATGGCCCTTGGATGATTGCCATATGTTAATTTTGTTTGAGAACTTTATTAAAAGTGTTTTGTGTGTTTTTTAATATGTTTTGAATGTAATTATGGTCTCTTAATTTATTATGTGGAGAAAGGTGTAAATGCATGAAAAGATAATATAGATTGAATATACTAACAAACCCACATCCTCACATGAAGTCATTTGGAAATCTAAGAACACTTTGTGACCTAGTGATTATGAGGAAGTTAGAGCCTACAACATGTATCATTATGATTTGACATAATAAACTTCAAAGGTGATAAGGATGTGGATCTTACAAGAAATCATTTTACAAGATGAATCCATGTGGTTGTGATATATAAAGGAGAGAATAAATTTGAACAAAAGGGAATATAAAGTGGAATCAATAATTCTATACATCTGTAGAGAGAAAAAATAAATTATTTAAATACCTATATCCCCTTTGTGACTTCGTGACTATAAATTAATAAAAAGTTGGCATGTGTGTCACTCCAAGGACTCAATAATGATCATAATGAAATAAAAACTTAGCTAGGTGAACATACACTACATAATATTTTGCCACACGATAGAGAGAAAGATAAAGTAGATATATAAAATCAAATTCATAATACAATGCATCCAAAACAAAACCTCAAGATATAAAGTGAACACCAAAGTGAATTTTAGAGTATGTGAACTCTCTGATCTCAGGGTTGCATATTTTTGACATGTGGATATTCAAATTTTTCATGTGCAACCCAAGTCATAAATTAAAAAAAACTACTTAATTTTTTAACCAGAACAGAAAATAGAATCTTGGTGAAGTTAAAACTTCTTCCTTCTAAGTCAATTATATATTCACAAGTATGTTTTAGGTCTAATTCGCATTGTAACCTAGTATAGATTTTTATTTAATTACTTGGTCACACAATAGTTATTTCAAAATTTAAGTTTACCGATGACCACATTCATGTCCTAAGACTTTGGTTCATTTTATTCTATATTAGTTAAGACCATTGTGACAAGCGTACAAGACCATAGTCTAAAAATAATTGGAAAAACTAATGTGTCCTTGGAGGCATGACTTTATTTTGAATACTAAACCACTTTTTGACGTTTGTGACCTCGGTGATTGCATTTGAATACTACATGTATACTAAAGAACATAAATTTCCATGTGAACATTTCAAAGACTTGTATATATTAAAGAAAACCATGACCTTTTTGGTGGCTTCTAGGCTATGTAGACATTATAAATACTTTATATGTTTAGTGTCTCATCCATTTATGATGTGTGGCCCCTCTATTTTTATACTTATATTGGTGATACCCCATGAAAGCCTTTGTGGCTCTGTGGATTCTTATGGTAGCATTATATTTTTTAATATGTTTTGAAAGTATAGTAAGTGATGTAGACATTAAAATATAGTATAGGACACTTGGTAATGTCAGTTATTACATACCTCCACCTTAAATGACTTGTGCATACACATATGACTCTTATTTTCCCTTATCTTACATTTGCATGCTTTTCATGGGTCTAACCTTCTTGATTTTCTATTAGTCACCTATATGAATTTTATAGTATGTGTCTAACCTATTCAAAATCATATTCAAACTATATTTAAATCATTATATCAATATTCCTCTCTCTCAGACAAATCCTTCAAACCTGGACTATTTATGAATTCCATATTCGTCTAAATGTGATAGATGTTTAAGATAATTTGATTGAGTTAATTAAATCAGTATTTGGAAATAATTATTTTGTAATAAATAAATAATTTATGTACAATAAAAAATAAAATAAAATCATGGATCATAAGAATAAAACTTAAACTTACACACATACATGTCCATACTTATTGTGTAGATTATTTTCAAATCTTCAAAATAAAAACTTAGGCTCCATAATAACACTTCAAAAAATATTCTTAAATAAAAAAATTGTGTCAAATTTTACATCTGGTAAAATAATATGACAATTCCAACCTTATAATCGATTACAATTTAAAAATTAATTACTTTATTATTCTAAGTAAAAATTCACTTGTAAAAATTATTTTTTTACAATTAATAAATTAATTATTATTTATTTTTATAAGTTTTAATATACTTTTAAATTTAAAATAAAATTTTACAATATTATCATCATGTTTTAAGACTTTGTATAAATACATCAATTTCAATAAAATTTACTAAATCATAATATTGTACATTTATAATTGTCCTCAAAATCGTAGATAAATTTACATTTATAATTATCCATACATAACTAAATGTTGAAACAAACTCTTGAATATTTTCCACTGGAGAACAGTGGACATTAATATCTAAATTTAACCAAAATAATAATCTAAAGTGACAACTAACTGTCCATTCATAGTTGTCCTTAACGTAGATAAATGTTCAAAGAAACTGCTACTAGGAGACCGTGGACATATATTTGAATTAAATTTTAAAACATTTATAGTCATCCTAAAATAAATGTACATTTATGCACATTTATAATTATCCTGACTGCAGATAAATGTGCAAAAAACATTAAATTCTAAATTAGATAAGAATAAAATAAAAATATATCTGTATTCAGAAGAAAGAATATTATTGGAAAACAGTAAAGACACGCAGTGGCGACATGCAATTATGCCCACATTTTTTCAATCATGCAACTGTATAACTCAAGGTGTAATATAAGAATGGACCAGTGGTTGAATATGAGATTACAGTAATTACATATTGATGAATTGAGATTTTTGTTCTTTCTAAAATTAGAAGAATATATATTCACAGATTGTATGTTGTAATTCCAAATATTTATAGTTTAATTTAGATATTAATATAATTAAAGTTAGGAATAAGATATGAAAATAAAAAATATATATATTAATTTAATATATAAATATAAATAATATATTTTTTAAAATAAAATTGTATTTTTATAGATTGATTTTAACAGTACTCATAAATTTATGTTCTTAATTAATTATATAAATTTATATTAAAAAATATTAAATATTTAAAAAAAAATATTGATTGTGTAACTAAAATTCATGAATTTGTGATTGCTAGTTAAACATGTCTTTTTTTATGTTACCTTCCAATTTAATGTTATAAACAGGAGATGAATAAAATCCATAAATTTATGAGTGCTGGTTAACCCTTCCCTGGCTTTCCACGCTACTGTAAAAAGAAATGAATATACACGTGGGATAATGAAGGGAGGAATGACGTGGCGTACATATACAACATGCAAAGGTGCTAATTCGTTCGTAATTCGCCAGTGAAATGGAAGTTAAACATTTAGTTTTAATCCTGTAAACAACAGTTAGTCGCTTAGTCGCTGTATATATAGATAGCTGTATATGCAGATAGAAAGAGTGCTCTATTTGCGCGGGGTTGGAATGGTTATGGGAGAAAACAAAAATAAAAACACAGTAATCTCTCCATGCGCGTCGTGCAAACTTCTTCGTCGACGTTGTGCAAGGGATTGCATTTTCGCTCCCTATTTTCCTGCAGAGGAGCCACACAAATTTGCGTGCGTGCATAAGGTGTTTGGTGCTAGCAACGTCAACAAAATGCTTGAGGTGATAACAACTTCCAACAATTACTGTACCTCCTCGGCTTTTATTTGTTATGTAAAAATTGCATTCATAATTGACAAATCGGATTTCGGATTGTTGATGGAAGTTCGGATTGTTGATGGGCAGGAACTTCCAGAGGCTCATAGAGAGGATGCAGTTGCCAGCTTGGTGTACGAAGCAAATGCTAGAGTCAGAAATCCTGTTTATGGGTGTGTGGGTTTCATCTCATTTCTTCAGAAGCAAGTAGAAGAGTTAAAAGTGGAGTTAGCTAAGGCCAAAGCAGAAATTGAGTTTAAAAATGAAACGATCCGTAATCATCAACTTCAGAATAATCATGGTTATCCTCCTCCATCCGATGAATTTCATTTCTGAGGATAGAGTTGTTGCGCCGTTCGCCGTTGTGTTTAGGTATATGTTCGAATTTATAAGGAAAATTCAATTAATAATAGTTTTTTAAATGGATTAACAAAATAAACAGAATCTAGCTTGCTAATAGAATATTCAATTGTTACAAATTCTTATTATTGTTTTATTGACCTTGCAGATAGAGATGTGAACATATTCAGCTGAGGATTGTTTTGGTATTTTCTTGGACCTTTTGACCCAGAATCAAAGACGAGGATGTAATTTGCGGATTTTTTTTTAATTGTAATTTTTTAATAATACGTAGTATTTTTTTAATGGAAAATTATGTTGACTGTTAAATATTTGACATGCGGAGAGTTTCTTTTAATGTTTACTGTCGTTACAGAATTCTTTTTTAAGGTCCATAATGTACTTCAAATATGAATAAGACACGAAGTACAACCAATAAGTCCTCACTTTATTAAATTAATTCTTCACTCTCTATACAATATTTGGAATGTTACTATTCTTTAAATGGTAAACATATTCGTTTTTTGAAAAAATTGTGAAAGGATTTTTGATAAAAAAAGTTTCCAGTTTTTTTTAGAGTTGGATTGTGAAAGCCTTAAACTCTAATTCAACATAATAATCTTAATCATTTCACTCTTATAATCAATTTAGAGATTTCAAATAGTCAAAGTAGTTACTAACATACCCTCTTAAATTTGTGGATGAAAATTAAAATTATATGTCATCATATGCTAACATCCTCCATTATGTTTGTGGATAGAAGATGAAATCTTCCATTATGTTTGTGGGTAGAGGATGAAAGGTAGAATTATACATTGCTAACATCGCCGCTGCTTGCACTTGACATGGCAAACCTTGTTACATATCATCACATGCTATGGAAGCACGAGATGGAACGTGTCATTCTATAACATATTCTCTTACAGAAAAAGCGTCCATAATCTGGAGTGATGAAAACAAACATTTCCTTGTGTGTTATTCTATAACATCTCCTTTTACCAAAAAAAAAGTCCTACAGTGATGATCGTACTTATCATGTCTGATTCGATGAAGAAAAGATCACATTCAATGGCAATTCATGACAAAATTGATGATTTAAAAAAAAAAAAAGTGTCCATAATTAGAATGTGTGTTATTTTATAACATCTTCTTTTACAGAAAAATGTTCATAATCTAGAGTGATGAAAGCAAACATAGGGATGAAAGCAAACATCTCCCTTTGTGTTATTCTATAACATCTCCTTTTACAAAACAAATGTCCTACAATGATGAAAGCAAACATCTCCTTTTACAGAAAAAAGGTCCATAATCTACAATAATGAATTACTTGAAAGCACGAGATGGAAAGTGTGTCATTCTATAACATCCTTTTTACAAACACAAAAGCATGAGATGGAAAGTGTGACATTCTATAACATCCCTTTTACAAACACAAAAGCATGAGATGGAAAGTGTGTCATTCTATAACATCCCTATTACAAAATTCTTTTTAAGGTCCATAATCTCACAGATTTTTTAAGGTCCATAATTTTACAGAATTTTTTAAGGTCCATAATGTTGTCTTATGAATTTTTTAAGGTCCATAATGTACAAAGTGTTCATTCTATAACATTCCCTATTCCAGAATTCTTTCTTAAGGTGTCATTCTATAACCATAATGTATAAAGTGTGTCATTCTATAACATCCCCTCTTACAGATTTAAGGTTTCATCCTATACAGAATTCATTTGTAAGGTCTATAATATGTCATTATATAACATCCCCTATTACATAATTCTTTTTTAAGGTCTAATTTTTTAAGGTCCATAATGTACAAAGTGTGTCATTCTATTAACATAACCTTTTCATTTTTAAGGTCCATAATATTACCATAATGTACAAAGTGTGTCATTCTATAATATTCTCTTTTCTTTTTTAAGCTCCATAATGTGAAAAGTGTCATTTTATAACATTCCCTCTTACAGATTTTTTAAAGGTTCATAATATACTTTAAATATGATCCCTACATACTTTATCCTCTCTCATTTTTTTTCGCAAAATTTAAAATTGATCCTCTCCCATTTATTTTTACAAAATTTAAAATTGTGATTTTATTTTTTGGATCATTATTTTATGTGGTGATTTTAAACTAAGAAAATATTCATTCTTGTATTACTCTATAACATCACTTGTTATAGAATTCTTTTTTTAAGGTCCATAATGTACTTCATCCTTTCTCCTTTCTTTTTACATAATTTAAAATTGTAATTTTATTTTTTGGAT
This sequence comes from Torreya grandis, assembly GCA_037957365.1. Classification (NCBI taxonomy): domain Eukaryota; kingdom Viridiplantae; phylum Streptophyta; class Pinopsida; order Cupressales; family Taxaceae; genus Torreya; species Torreya grandis. Next base: position 998,473 of record JARHVA010000103.1, read on the forward strand.
CATTGTTTTATGTGATGATTTTAAACTAAGAAGGTATTCATTCCTGTTAGGATAAGATTTTAGATGAAGAAGGGTATTCATAGGTATTTATTCTTGTTAGGATAAATATTTTTTTTGTTTATCACAATTTTATGTCTTGATTTTAGATTAAGAAGGGTATTCATAAGTATTTATTCTTATTATTGTTAGAATAAGAGTTTTTTTAATCACTAGATATAAGTGTTTTTTAATCACTAGGTATAATAAGAGTATTAATAGGTATTAATTTTTCTTAGGATAAGTGTTTTTAAATCACCGGGTATAATAAGGGTTCATTCTTCTTAAGATAAGTGTTTTTTTAATCACTAGTATTTGTTCTTATTTCTTTAATTAATCATCATTTTATGATTTTAAACCTTTAAACCTTTTAGTTAGGATAAGTGTTTTTTTAATAACCTTTTTATGTCTTGATTTTAGACCAAGAAGGATATCTATTCTTCTTAGGATAAGAAGGGTATTCATAGGGTATTCTTTCTTGTTAGAATAAGTGTTTTTTTAATCACCAGTTATTCATTTTTGTTAGTATAAGTGTTTTTTTTATCAATCATCATTTTATGGATAAGTGTTTTTTTAATCATTAGGTATTCATTCTTGTTAGGATAAGTGTTTTTTAATCAATCATCATTTTATGTCTTGATTTTAAACCTTTAAACCTTCTTGTTAGGATAAATGTTTTTTAATCAATCATCATTTTACGTCTTGATTTTAAACCTTTAAACCTTTTGGTTAGGATAAGTGTTTTTTTAATCATCGTTTTATGTCTTGATTTTAAACCAAGAAGGATACCCATTCTTGTTAGGACAAGTATTTTTTAGTTTCTCTCGTGCAAATAAATATTGCAATCAATTAAGCTAATAATTCTTACATAATAAACCAATAAAATGCAAGAATTTTTATATTTTTAAAAGTTTTTATTCAAATTTTATAATTTTTTAACTTTAAAAAAATCCATTAAAATTAATTATTTCTCATTTTATTGGTTGCACAACAATTTTTTCATGTTTTCATGATATGATTTTTTAAAAAAAAAATTAAAATGGACATGTATAATGCATTTATGAATTTATATAACTAAAAGACAAGTGTACATCATGTCCCGCACTTCACGTATATTATAGGAATCAGTTTTCAAATAATTAATTTTTGTTGAGCGAATTAGAATCTAACTAATAGAAGTATACATTATTTTCTTATTTCATTACTCATACATAATGGCCACCCTTATCTTCCCTTATTTTCTTTAGTTTTATTAAAAATCCCATACATAATGGTATCAAACTGTATCTATATATTAATTCTTAATTTTATAGATAATTCTAGGTGGAAAAATTATTTTTAATTTATAAAAAATACAATCTCAAAGAAGTTGTTGTTGATTTAAGTTAAGGCAAAGAATTAATTGAAACATTTAATGAATTTATAATTTTATTATAATATCATAGATAATTAATTAATTACAATTAAATATTTACGTGCATAACTTAAAAAAATATAAACATGGTCATATCAACATCAAATTTAATCCCTTATAAAAAGGATTTATCTTCAATTAAGATTCATTTAGAACATGTACTTCATCTTATTTAAGGTTTTTATTTTTAAATATCATATTAAATAAGATACTTAAATGAATTATGAGTCATCACAGTTTAACTCTAGTCTTTAATTTTTTTTATTATTATCACTTTTATATCATTATTTTGAGTTCCCTTTTTTATATTTATATGAATTATAATTTACTCATTAACATAATTTAGAATACAAAACTAATATTTAATAGTAATAATATATTTTTTTATCAATTTATAATATTATAATTATAAAATTAACCATTCAAACATATATATGACCAACTATTTCTAATATACATTATTTGTAATATACTACTTTCAATTATTTAAAAAAAAAAAAAACTTTACAATCCTTAATACTATTCATATTTAAGGCAGGGACTAACCGCTATCCAACTCTTGTTTGATCAGCGTTCATTTGTGGTGATTTTAGATTTAGACCAAGAAAGATGTGTAGAATTTTAATTTTTTTAATGTGGTGTTATTAGACCAAGAAAGGTATCCATTCTTGTTAGGATAAGTATTTTTTATTTTATCACCATTTTATGTGGTGATTTTACATTAGATTTTATTGTGGTGATGTTAGACCAAGAAGGGTATCCATTCTTAATAAGATAAATATTTTTTATGTGGTGATTTTATACCAAGAAGATTATGCATATATATATATATATATATATATATATATATATATATATATATATATATATATATATATATTAATGTGGTGATTTTAAACCATAAAGGGTATCCATTGATATTAGGATAAGTGTTTTTTTTAAATTAAAAAATCACCACTTTATGTAGTGATTTTTTACCAAGATTATGCAATGATTTTGGATCAAGAAAGTTTTTTTTTTGGGTTATCGTCATTTTATGTGGTGATCATTAGACCAAAAAGATATTCATTTTTTAAAAAAGGTATTATTTTTTTGTTAAGATAAGTGTTTTTTTGGGTTAGGATAAGTGTTTTTTTTTTTTTAAATCACCTTTTTATGTGATGATTTTAGACAATAAGGATATTCATTTTTTGTATCATCATGATTTTATGTGATGATTATAGACCAAAAAGATATTCATTTTTATAGAAAGGTATTCAATTTTTTTGTTAGGATAAGTGTTTTTGGGGTTAGGATAAGTGTTTATTATTATTATTATATTATGTGATGATTTTAGACCAAGAAGGATATTCATTTTTTGTTAGGATACGTGTTTTTTAGTTAGAATATGTTTTTTTTTTTTTGGTTATCATCATCATTTTATGTTTTGATTTTACGCCAAGAATGGTATTCATTTTTTTTATTAGGACAAGTATTTTTTTCATTAGGATAAGTGATATTCTTTTTTGGTTATCATCATTGTTTTATATCTTTTTTACATCAAGAAAGATATTGATTTTTGTTAAGATATTTTATTTTATTTTTTAATCTCCATTTTATGTGATAATTTTAGACCAAGAAAAGTATTCATTTTTGTTAGAATCATTTAACAATAATAAATGCCATTATAACTATAATATATTTCAAATCCAAATTAGTGATAAATAAATTAAAAAACAAAAAATAAAATCAACATTAGAATCACTATAAATAAAGATTCCATATCAGATTACAAGGGTTGCATTGAATTTGATGAGAATGATGATTTTTTATTATTAAATTATAATTGATTGTTAGGCCAGTTTCATCATGCATTTTTTTTAACTTGTAGCAATTAATTTAAGATATATTTGTTAAGTGATTGATGTTCTTTAGGATAAATGTTTTTTTTTTAAATCATAGTTTTATGTGGTGATTTTAGACGAATAAGATGTTAAGATAAGTGTTTTTTTATTTATCAACATTTTATGTCTTGATTTTAGAAGAAGGGTATCCATTAATGCTAGGATATGAAGGGCATCCATTTTTGTTAGGATATGAAAGGTATCCATTTCTCACCTTTTAATTTTAGATCAAGAAGGGTATTTATTAGTCTTAATTTTAGATCAAGAAGAGTATTCATTGGTCTTAATTTTAGAACTAAGAAGGGTGTTCATTGATTTTGATTTTAGGCTCAAGAAGGGTATTCATTGGTCTTGATTTTAGGCCCAAGAAGGGTATTCATTGGTCTTGATTTTAGATCAAGAAGGGTATTCATTAGTCTTGATTTTAGGACCAAGAAGGGTGTTCATTGATCTTGATTTTAGGCTAAAAAAGGGTATTTATTGATCTTGATTTTAGGCCCAATAAGGGTATTCATTGGTCTTGATTTTAGACCCAAGAAGAGTATTTATTTGTCTTGATTTTAGAGCCAATAAAGGTATTCGTCTTGATTTTAAAACTAAGAAGGTATTCATTCTCTCTTAGGATAAGTGTTTTTTTTAATCACCATTTTATGTGGTGATTTTAGACTGTATTCATTCTTTGTTAGGATAAGTGTTTTTTAATTTTAAGCCAAAAAGAGTATTCATTTGTATTGATTTTAGAACTAAAAAGGGTATTTATTTGTCTTGAATTTAGAACCAAGATCGTATTCATTCTTTGTTAGGATAAGTGTTTTTTTTAAATCACCATTTTATGTGGTGATTTTAGACCAAGAAAGGTATTCATTCTTTGTTAGGATAAGTATTTTCTAATTTTATGTCAAGAAGTGTATTAATTTATCTTGATTTTAGGGTCATGAAGGGTATTCGTTTGTCTTGATTTTAGGGCCAAGAAGGTATTCATTCTTTGTTAGTATAAGTGTTTTTTTTAATCACCATTTTATGTAGTGGTTTTAAACCAAGAAGGGTATTTATTCTTTGTTAGGATGAGCATTTTGTTATTTTAGGCCAAGAAGGGTATTCATTTGTCTTGATTTTAGGGCCAAGAAGGGTATTTATTTGTCTTTATTTTAGGGCCAAGTAGGGTATTCATTTTTATTGATTTTAGGACCAAGAAGGATATTCATTTGTCTTGATTTTAGAACCTAAGTATTTTTTTTATCATCATTATATGTGATGATTTTAGACCAAGAAGGGTATTCATTCTTTGTTAGGATACATGTTTTTTTATTTTAGATCAAGAAGGGTATTCATTTGTCCTGATTTTAGGGCCAAGAAGGGTATTCATTTGTATTGATTTTAGGACTAATAAGGGTATTGATTTGTCTTGATTTTAGAACCAAGAAGGTATTCATTCTTTGTTAGGATAAGTGTCTTTTTTTATTACCATTTTATGTGGTGATTTTAGACCAAGAAGGGTATTCATTCTTTGTTGGGATAAGCATTTTTTAATAGGTATTCATTCTTTATTAGGATACATGTTTTTTTTTAAATCCCCATTTTATGTGGTGATTTTAGACCAAGAAAGGCATTCATTTTTTTTTAGGATAAGTGTTTTTTTTTAAAATATCACCATTTTATGTGATGATTTTAGACCAAGACTAAGAAGGGTTTTCATTCTTTATTAAGATAAGTGTTTGGTGATTTTAAGTGTTTTTATATGGTATTCATTCTTTGTTAGGATAAGAGTTTTTTTTTTATCACCATTTTATGAGGGGATTTTAGACCAAGAAGGGTATTCATTCTTTGTTAGGATAAGTATTTTTTTTTAATAGGTATTCATTCTTTTTTAGTAAAAGTTTTTTTAATAGGGTATTCATTCTTTGTTAGGATATGTGGTGATTTTTTTTTTTTTTGGATGAATCATTGCTTTACGTAGTGATCTTAAGCTAAGAGCCAAGAACTGAGGGTATCTATTTTTCCAAAGTCACTCGGGGTATGATCCCGACCTCATCCCTTTTTATGTGTCAAGGTTTTCTAGTAGTAAAAATAGATCCAAGCAACTACAACCATTCACATGTGGTAATTTTAGACCAAAAATAGTATACATTATTTTTTAGGATAAATGTTTTTTTTAATCACCATTTTATGTCTTGATTTTAGATGAAGAAGGGTATTCATTATTTTTTAGAATAAGTGTTTTTTTTTAATCACCATTTTATGTGATTTTATATGAAAATGGGTATTCCTTCTTTGTTAGGATAAGTGTTTTTTTTTTTTTTTGTGTGTGTGTGTTAAATATATATCATAGTTTTATGTCTTGATTTTAGAGCAAGAAGGATATTTATTCTTTGTAAGAATAAGTATTTAAAAAATAAAATAAAAATCACCCTCTTATGTATAAGTATTTTTTTTATCACTATTTTATGTGGTGATTTTAGACAACAAAGATATTCATTCTTTATTAGGATAAGTGTTTTTTGTAAATCACCATTCTATGTGATGATTTTAGACCAACAAAGCTATTCATTCTTTATTAAGATTTTAGACCAAGAAAAATATTCATTTTTTATTAGGACAAGTGTTTTTTTTTCATTCTTTATTAAGATAAGTGTTTTTTTTTTTTAAAAATTGTCTTGGTTTTAAACCAAGAAGGTATCATTCTTTGTTAATATAACTCTTTTTTCCCCCTATTCTCATGTGGTGATTTTAAACCAAGAAGGGTATCCATTATTGTTAAGATAAGTTTTTTTAAGTTTTTATTTTATTTTATCTATCACCGTTTTATGTGGTGATTTAGTTTTATGTGTTGATTCATTCTTTGTTAGGATAAATATTTTTTTTGGACCAAGAAAGAAATTCATTCTTTGTTAGGATAAATTTTGTTTTTGTATGTGGTGATTTTATATCGGGTATTTATTCTTTGTTAAGCTAAGTGTTTTTTTTGTTTTATTTTTTAATATCATTGTGTGAAATGGATCCTGATAATTTAAATAATGTGATTTCATAGTTTTCATACTATTGATTGAAGTTATTATACTAATGTTTAATATTTATCCAAAATTTATCATATATTAATTTCATGACATGAAATATTTAAAAATATTAGTGAGTAACATTTAATATTTATCCAAAATTTATCATATATTAACTAATCATATCATGACATGAAATATTTAAAAATATTAGTGCAACATTGTAAAACACACTGTCACCATGTACAGGTATTTTTTTCCACCATTTTATGTGGTGATTTTAGACCAAGAAGGGATCCATTATTGTTGGGATTTTTAAGGGTACTCATTCTTTGGTAGGATAAGTTTTTTTTTTTTGAAGATTGTGTTTTGATTTTAGATTAGGAAGAGTTTTTTTTTTCACCATTTATGGGGTGATTTTAAACCAAGAAAGGTATCCATTCTTGTTAAATTCATTTAGGGTATGATTCTAGCCTCATATATCATGACAGGTTTTGGTAGTAGAAAGAATGGATTGTTGTTTTTATGAACCAAACCTTCATCAGTTGAATCAATACCATCAGACCAATAGTAGTCTTGATTTTAGACCAAGAAAGGTATCCATTCTTGTTAAATTTAGCATGATTCTTGCCTCATATTTTATATCATTTTAACCAAACACCATCAAACCAATAGTAATGATGATTTTAGACCAAGAAGGGTATCCATTCTTGTTAAATTCAATATGATTCTTACATCATCTTTTATAACATTTTGACTAAACATCTTATCAATTGAATCAACACCATTAGACCACAACATCATTGCTCTTTGTGAACCAAACATTTTCATTAGTTGAATCAACACCATCATACCAATAGCAATAATGATTTTAGACCAAGAAAGGCATTAATCCAAGAAGGGTATCCAACAGACAAGTCTACATTTAATACCTTTTATGGATTTAATTTGAATTAACAAACAATTAATAAGTCCATATGGATTTAAGGGTGTGTGAATTTAAGGGGAACACACACTTTTTTGGATTTAATGGTTAGTTAAAAGTCTACATTTAATACCTTTTATGGATTTAATGGACAAGTATACATTTAATACTTTTCATGGATTTAATTTGAATTAAAAATTAGTAAGTCCAGTTACAAGTCTACATTTAATACCTTTTATGGATTTAAGGGAAGAAGATTTGAAGGGAAGTCATTAATTATAGTGAAGAAGCTTTTTTACTATTGCTCTCCCATTCATAAAAGGGATGATTGATTATGTATGCAATTCTAAAATAAAAAATTTGTTTACTATTGCTCTCTCAATCCTAAATCAAGATTATGAATTTAATTTGAATTAACAATTAGTAAGTCTAGTTACAAGTCTACATTTAATACCTTTTATGGATTTAAGGGTGTGTGAATTTAAGGGAATCACACCTTTTTTTAGATTTAATATTGAGTTACAAGTCTAAATTTAATACCTTTTATGGATTTAAGGGGAACACACCCTTTTATGGATTTATTTAAGAGTAACAAATGTTTTAGATATGATAGGGAATAAGATTTGAAGGGAAGTCATTAATTTATTTTAGATGAATAAGAAAACTGAACATATATAGCAAAGAAGATTTAAAGGGATGATTAATTATATATGCAATTATAATAGAAAAAACTTGTTTACTATTGCTCACCCAAGTCATTAATTTATTTTGGATGAATAATAAAAGAGAATACATATAGCGAATAATGTTTGAAGGGAAGATTAATTGTATATACAATTCTAAAATAAAAAATATTGCTCTCCCAAGCCATCAATTTATTTTGGATGAATAAGAAAAGAGAATAAATATAGCAAAGAAGATTATAAGGGATGATTAATTGTGTATACAATTCTAAAAGAAAAAAATGTTTACTACTGCTCTCCGAAGTCATTAACTTATTTTGGATGAATAAGAAAAGGGAATACATATGGCAAAGAAGATTTGAAGGAAGGGATGATTAATTGTGTATACCATTCTAAAAGAAAAAAATTGTTTACTATTGCTCTCCCAATTCATTAATTTATTTTGGATGAATAATAAAAGGGAATACATATAGCAAAGATGATTTGAAGGGATGATTAATTGTATATACAATTATAAAAGAAAAATATTTGTCTCCCAAGTCATTAATTTATTTTGGATGAATAATAAAAGAGAATACATAAAGCAAAGATGATTTAAAGGGATGATTAATTGTGTATACAATTCTAAAAGAAAAAACTTATTTACTATTGCTCTCCCAAGTCATTAATTTATTTTGGATGAATAATAAAATGGAATACATATAGCAAAGGAGATTTGAAGGGATGATTAATTGTGTATGCAATTATAGAAGAAAATATATTGCTCTCTCAAGTCATTAATTTATTTTGGATGAATAAGAGAAGAGAATACATAGCGAAGAAGATTTGAAGGAATGATTAATTGTGTTCTCCCAAGTCATTAATTTATTTTGGATGAATAAGAAAAGGGAATACATATAGCGAAGGAGATTTGAAGGGATGATTAATTGTGTATATGATTCTAAAATAAAAAACTTGTTTACTATTGCTCTCCCAAGTCATTAATTTATTTTGGATGAATAAGAAAAAGGAGTTAATATAGTGAGTTAGATTTGAAGAGATGATTAATTGTGTTATCCCAAGTTACTAATTTATTTTTGATGAATAAGAAAAGGGACTACATATAGTGAAGGATGTTTGAAGGGATGATTAATTATGTATGTAATTCTAAAAGAAAAAACTTGTTTACTATTGCTCTCCCAAGTCATTAATTTATTTTGGATGAATAAGAAAAGGGAATGCATATATAAAAAAATATTTGAGGGGATGATTAATTGTGTATGAAATTCTAAAAGAAAAAATGTAATTACTATTGGTCTCCCAAATCATTAATTTATTTTGGATGAATAAAAAAAGAGAATACATATAGAGAATAATATTTGAAGGGATGATTAAATGTGTATATAATTCTAAAAGAAAAAACTTGTTTACTATTTTGATCTCAAGTCATTATTTTATTTTGGATGAATAAGAAAAGGGAATACATATAATGAGGGATGATTAATTGTGTATACAATTCTAAAAGAAAAAACTTGTTTACTATTTCTCTCCGAAGTCATTAATTTATTTTGGATGAATAAGGAAAAGGAATACATATAGAGAAGAAGATTTGATGGGATGATTAATTATAAATGCAATTCTAAAAGAAAAAACTTGTTTGATTAATTGTGTATGAAATTCTAAAAGAAAAAACTTGTTTGATTAGTTGTGTATGCAATTCTTAAAGAAAAAAAACTTGTTTACTATTGCTCTCCCAAGTCATTAATTTATTTTGGTTGAATAAGAAAAGCGAATGCATTGATTAATAGTGTATGCAATTCTAAAAGAAAAAACTTGTTTACTATTGCTCTCCCAAGTCATTAATTTATTTTGGATGAATAAGAAAAGGGAATGCATTGATTAATTTTGTATGCAATTCTAAAAGAAAAAACTTGTTTACTATTGCTCTCCCAAGTCATTAATTTATTTTGGATGAATAAGAAAAGAGAATATATATAGCGAAAAAGATTTGAAGGGATGATTAATTGTGTATACAACTCTAAACTAAAAAACTTGTTTACTATTTCTCTCTTAAGTCGTTAATTTATTTTGGATGAATAAGAAAAGGTAATACATATAGCAAACAAGATTTGAAGGAAGGGATGATTAATTGTGTATACAATTCTAAAAGATTTTTTTTTTTTTTACTATTGCTCTCCCAATTCATTAATTAATTTTGGATGAATAATAAAAGGGAATACATATAGCAAAGACGATTTGAAGGGATGATTAATTGTATATACTATTCTAAAAGAAAAATATTTCTCTCCCAAGTCATTAATTTATTTTGGATGAATAAGAAAAGAGAATACATATATTAAAGAAGATTTGTAGGGAAGATTAATTGTGTATACAATTCTAAAAGAAAAAACTTGTTTACTATTGCTCTTCCAAGTCATTAATTTATTTTGGATGAATAAGAAAAAAGAATACATATAACGAGGGATGATTAATTGTGTATACACTTATAAAAGAAAGAAACTTGTTTATTATTGCTCTCCCAAGCCATTAATTTATTTTGGATGAATAAGAAAAGGGAATACATATAGCAAATAAGATTTGAAGGGATGATTAATTGTGTATGAAATTATACAAGAAACAACTTGTTTACTATTTCTCTCTAAAGTCATTAATTTATTTTAGATGAATAAGAAAAGGTAATACATATAGCGAAGAAGATTTGAAAGAAGGGATGATTAATTGTGTATACAATTCTAAAAGAAAAAAATTGTTTACTATTGCTCTCCCAATTCATTAATATATTTTGGATGAATAATAAAAGGGAATACATATAGCAAAGACAATTTGAAGGGATGATTAATTGTATATACAATTCTAAAAGAAAAATATTTCTCTCCCAAGTCATTAATTTATTTTGGATGAATAAGAAAAGAGAATACATATAGAAAAGAAGATTTGAATGGATGATTAATTGTGTATACAATTCTAAAAGAAAAAACTTGTTTACTATTGCTCTCCCAGGTCATTAATTTATTTTGGATGAATAAGAAAATGGAATACATATAGCGAAGGAGATTTGAAGGCATGATTAATTGTGTATTCAATTATAAAATAAAAGATATTGCTCTCTCAAGTCATTAATTTATTTTGGATGAATAAGAAAAGAGAATACATAGCGAAGAAGACTTGAAGGGAAGATTAATTGTGTTCTCCCAAGTCATTAATTTATTTTGGATGAACAAGAAAAGGGAATACATATAGTGAAGGAGATTTGAAGGGATGATTAATCATGTATGCAATTCTAAAATAAAAAACTTGTTTACTATTGCTCTCCCAAGTCATATAATTATTTGGGATGAATAAGAAAAGGGAATACATATAGCGAGTTAGATTTGAAGGGATGATTAATTGTGTTATCCCAAGCTACTAATTTATTTTTGATGAATAAAAAAAGGGACTACATATAACGAAGGAGATTTGAAGGGATGATTAATTATGTATGTTGATTTTTGTAGCTCGAAAGGTGGAATGTGGAAATGTTTTAAAGCAACTCAAGTTTAGATATGCTTTAAAACAATTCAAGTTGGATTTTCAGCAACAGTAGTTTTTATTCTTTAAATAGAATGTTTCTGAGTTTGTAAGGATGAGATAAATCCTAGAGTGATTTTATGTTTAAAAATAAAAAAGCCAAAGAAAGCAAGGAAAGTTTTTTTTCTTTTTCTTGCACGCTAAGTAAAGCAACTAGGCTCTCTATAAAGTAAGATTGTTGTAGCAAACTCAGAAATTGTATTTTTTTGAAAGAAAAGTTTTCTGTTAGGCTGAATAGAAGATCTAACATTTGCAGGTTTTTCCCTACATTGGGGTTTCCTGGGTATATCGGTGTTATTGTCTTTTTATTGGCTTATTGTTATTTATTGCTTCCACTGTTATTAGTTGTTAATTAACCCAGTTGTATTAATCGTTATAAATTAGATTTATGTCTGTGAATTTATTGTGGAATTAATCTGTTGCTGGGTTATAGAAATTAGCATGGTATCAGAGCTCTAAACTCTGAATACGAAGCCAAGATTTGTAACACATATTTAAAAAAAAAATCAGTCTTTTTCATCCTTAGTTCTTTTTGTGGCTATGGAAACCATCATTCGATACGAGGACAGTCTCGAGGGTGTGTCTAACTTCTTGTTGTGGAAGGTTTGGATTACATCTGTTCTCAAGGAGAACAGGCTGTGGATCTATGCAAGCACAGAAGTGACTCCACCAACAAATGATCCTATTGCCTTAGATTCACATGAAGTTAAAGAGGCGAAGGCTCAGAGGATTATCCTGGATGGAGTAAGAGATCATTTAATTCCTCATTTATCGGGGAAAGACACTGCCAAGGAGATCTAAGATTCACTCACAAAACTTTATCAGAGCGACTATCAGAGTCGTAAGATGATGCTCAAGGACAAATTGCATAATACCAAGATGTCCAAAGGTGAGAGTGTGACATCTTACTTGTCCAAGATGGCATAGGTCAGGGATGAGCTTACTGCTATTGGAGAGATGATTAATGAAGATGAGTTGGTGCGTATAGCCTTGAATGGTTTTTCAAAGCACTAGGAAGTGTTTGTCAAGTGTGTTGTTGGCAGAGATTAGCTACCTAATTGGGCAAGACTTTGGGATGATTTTGTTCAGGAGGAGATCCATGAAGGTGCTCATCAGGGAGATCAGACAAAGAAGGGTCAAGATGAAGAAAATATTGCTCTTGTAAGCAAGGGTAAGAAGAAGTCCAATAAAGAGCAATCGGAAGGTTCTTCTTCCAAGAGTGGGAAGAAGAAAGATCTGAGCAAGATTAAATGTTTTTGCTGCCATTAGATGGGTCACTATGCCAATCAATGTCCGAATAAGAAAAATAAGGACAAGCAAAAGAAGCAATTTGCTACTACAGCAGAGGTGGATGAGTTTGCATCAAAATTTGAGACTGAGTTTTCACTCATTGCCTGTCTCTCAAGTTTAAGTGCCAATAGAGTATGGTATATTGACAGTGGGGCTTCTCACCACATGACGGGAGTCAAAGAATGTTTCACCAAGTTGGAGGAGAAGAAGCTGGATTTCTATATTGAGCTCAGAGATAATGCCAAGTACCATGCAACTAGTATTGGCACCGTCAAGTTTCAGAGGGAGTCTGGCAAACCTTTGTTGCTAGAGGATGTGTTGTATGTCCCTAGCATGACAAAGAATTTAATCTTAGTTTGTGCCTTGGAAGACAAGGGTTACATTGTGACCTTTGAGAGGGGAAAAGTCTATATTCATCCCAAAGATTCCAAGATTGCAAAAGTGATTGGTGTCAGGCATGGTAGCTTGTTTTGATTACAGTTTGAGCTAACACATGCATTGGTTAGTAGCTGTAAAGGGATAGGATAATTGTGGCATAGGAGGATGGCTCACCTTCACCATGGAGCACTTAATATTCTTAAGGAAATAGTGACGGGGCTGCCTGAGATGAAGACAAAATAGCATGAGGTGTGCTCTTGGGAAATATGCCAAAACCAATTTTCCAAGCAGCGACACTAGATCTGAAGGGATTTTGGATCTCATACACTTAGATGTGTGTGGACCTATGTCAACAACATCCTTTAATAGATATGAGTATTATGTTACCTTCATTGATGATTTCTCTAGGAAGATGTGGATATATTTCATGAAGAATAAAGATGAGGTCTTCAGTAGGTTCAAAGAGTTTAAGGCTCTTGTGGAGAACTAAATAGGGAAGAAGATCAAGATACTAAGGTTTGATAATGGAGGTGAGTATACCTTGAATGCCTTCAAAGATTTTTGTGCTCAGGAAGGTATCAAGAAAGAGTTGATAGTTCCGTACAACCCTCAACAGAATGGGGTTGCTGAATGAAAGAATAGAGCTATCATTGGAGCAGCCAAGACCATGCTTCATGATCAGGATCTGCCTTGGTTCTTATGGGTAGAAGCTTGCAACACAACTATGTATTTGCAGAATAGGAGCCCTCACAAAGTGTTGGGCAAATTGACTTCAGAAGAGGCGTTCACTGGTAAGAAACCAGATTTGGGGCACATTCACATCTTTGGATGTCTTGTGTATTGTCACATTCCTGATGAGAAGAGAACCAAGTTGGAACCTACTGTAGAGAAGGGTATCCTTGTTGGGTAAAGTGAAACTTCTAAGGCTTATTGGGTTTATAAAACTGCTTTCAAGAAAATAGTGGTTCACAGAGATGTGAAGTTTGAGGAAGAGAGGGCTCTTCAGAAGTCAAGTAACTTGATGAATGAGGAGGAACAAACATCCACAGTTGAGGTAGCACAAATTCCTCAAACTTCAATCACACTAGCAGGAGAGCAGAACAAGCAGGATGATTAGATAGAGGAACAAATAATTCCTCAGCCTCAGATTCCTATTAGTGAGAAGAGGAGAAATAGGGCAGCTGAGCAAACATTAAGAGAGGCTCAAGAATATGTAGGTGATCCTCAAGATTTAGTCAAACAAAGAAGGACTCCCAGATGTTATTCAGATTAAGTGGCACTTATGAGTGAATTAATTGAAGTAGAGCCTTTTAGCTTTTAGGAGGCATCCAAGCACCAAGTATGGAGAGATGCCATGGTGGAAGAGTATTCTTCCATCATGAAGAACAGTGTGTGGGAGGTAGTACCAAGACCAAAAGATAAGTCTGTGGTGGGCTCGAGATGGCTGCATAAGATTAAACATGCTACAGATGGTAGTGTGGAAAAGTTCAAAGCTTAGTTTGTGGCTAAGAGGTTTTCACAGAAGGAAGGAGTCGACTATGATGAGACTTTCACTCCAGTAGCCAGGTACTCATCCATAAGAGCTATCATTTTTATAGCAGCACAGATGGGTTGGAGGATTCATCAGATGGATGTAAAGATGGCCTTCCTCAATGGGGTGATTGAGGAAGAGATTTACATAGAGAAACCAGAAGGGTTTGAAGCACATGAGAGGGATTCTCATGTATGCAGGTTGAAAAGAGCACTATATGGACTCAAGCAGGCTCCTAGGGCATGGTATTCACGTATTGATAGTTACTTGCAGAGTGTGGGCTTCATCAAGAGTGAGGTAGATTCGAACCTATACTATGTTTAGGTGAAGGGTAAACTTCTCATATTGTTGTTATATGTTGATGACCTATTTCTCACAGGGTCAGTGGAGCTCATAACACACTGTAAGTGAGATCTTGCAGGAGAGTTTGAGATGAAGGACTTGGGGTTGATGCACTACTTTCTGGGATTGGAATTGTGGTAGAAAGAGGGAGAAATCTTCCTTAGACAAGGGAAGTACTTAATTGATATCTTGAAGCGATGCAGGATGGAAAATTGTAAGCCTATGTCAACGCCACTTGTGACCAATTGGAAGAAGATTGATGCTTCTAGATCAGAGGCAGTGGACCCTACTTTATACAGATAGTTGATAGGCTCTCTTATGTATCTAGTCAACACTAGGCCAGACATTTGTTTTACAGTGAACTCACTCAGTCAGTTTATGGTGGAACCTAAACATGTTCACTGGATAGCTGCGAAGCATGTTTTGAGATATCTCCAAGGCACAGTTGATTATGGGCTAAAGTATGTTCAGCAGGATGGGGTGAAGCTCAAGGGGTTTATTGATGCAGATTGGGTAGGCAGTACAGCTGATCGAAAGAGCACTTCAAGGTGTAGTTTCAGTTTGGGATCAGGAGCAGTCTCTTAGTACAACAAGAAATAGAAGTCAGTTGCATTGAGTTCTGTAGAGGCTGAGTATATGGCAGCTAGTATGGCTACATGTGAGGCTATCTGGCTTCAGAAACTTCTAGCTGGGCTCTTTAATCAGGAGCTGGATCCTATAGTCATTAATTGTGATAATCAGAGTTGTATCAAACTCTTTGAGAATCCAGTGTTTCATGACAAGTCAAAGCACATTGAGATCAAGTATCACTTCATCAGAGATTGTGTGGAGAAGGGGATAGTGAAGCTCAATTACATTCCTACGGATGAACAAATTGTAGATATCCTAACAAAGGCCTTGATGAAGAGCAAGTTTGAATTCTTCAGGGACAAGTTGGGTGTGGTGCAGAACACCTTCCTCACTAAGAGGGAGTGTTGATTTTTGTAGTTCGAAAGGTGGAATGTGGAATTGTTTTAAAGCAACTCAAGTTTAGATATGCTTTAAAACAATTTGAGTTGGATTTTCAGCAATAATAGTTTCTATTATTTAAATAAAATGTTTCTGAGTTTGTAAGGATGAGATAAATCCTAGAGTGATTTTATGTTTAAAAATAAAAAAGCCAAAGAAAGCAAGGAAAGTTTTTTTTCTTGCACGCTAAGTAAAGCAGCTAGGCTCTCTATAAAGTAAGATTGCTGTAGCAAACTCAGAAATTGTATTTTTTCAAAAGAAAAGTTTGATGTTAGGCTGAATACAAGATCCAACATTTGTAGGTTTTTCCTTGCATTGGGCTTTCATGGGTATATCTGTGTTATTGTCTTTTTATTGGCTTATTATTATTTTTTGCTTTCGCCGTTATTAGTTGTTAATTAACCTAGTTGTATTAATTGTTATAAATCAGATTTATGTATGTGAATTTATTGTGGAATTAATCTGTTGCTGGGTTATAGAAATTAACAATGTATGTAATTCTAAAAGAAAAAAACTTGTTTATAATTGCTCTCCCAAGTCATTAATTTATTTTGGATGATTAAGAAAAGGGAATGCATATAGCAAAGAAGATTTGAAGGGATGATTAATTGTGTATGCAATTCTAAAAGACAAAACGTATTTACTATTGCTCTCCCAAGTCACTAATTTATTTTGGATGAATAAAAAAAAAGAATACATATAAAGAAGAAGATTTCAAGGGATGATTAATTGTGTATACAATTCTAAAAGAAAAAAACTTGTTTACTAATTTGCTCTCAAGTCATTATTTTATTTTGGATGAATAAGAAAAGGGAATACATATAATGAGGGATGATTAATTGTGTATACAATTCTAAAATAAAAAACTTGTTTACTATTGCTCTCCCAAGTCATTAATTTATTTTGGATGAATAAGAAAAAAGAATACATATAGCGAAGAAGATTTGAAGGGATGATAATTGTATATGCAATTCTAAAAGAAAAAACTTATTTGATTAATTGTGTACGCAATTATAAAAGAAAAAACTTGTTTGATTAGTTGTGTATGCAATTCTAAAAGAAAAAACTTGTTTACTATTGCTCTCCCAATTCATTAATTTATTATGGATGAATAAGAAAAGGGAATGCATATAGCGAAGAAGATTTGAAAGGATGATTAATTGTGTATGCAATTCTAAAAGAAAAAACTTGTTTACTATTGCTCTCCCAAGTCATTAATCTATTTTGGATAAATAAGAAAAGAGAATACATATAACAAAGAAGATTTGAGGGGATGGATAAATAAGAAAAGAGAATGCATATAATTAAGAAGATTTAAAGGGATGATTAATTGTGTATGCAATTCTAAAAGAAAAAACTTGTTTACTATTTCTCTCCCAAGTCATTAATTTATTTTGGATGAATAAGAAATGAGAATACTTATAGCGAAGAAGATTTGAAGGGATGATTAAATGTGTATACAATTCTAAAAGAAAAAACTTGTTTGCTATTGCTCTCCCAAGTCATTAATTTATTTTGGATGAATAAGAAAAGAAAATACATATAACGAGGGATGATTAATTGTGTATACAATTCTAAAAGAAAAAACTTGTTTACTATTGCTCTTCCAAGTCATTAATTGATTTTGGATGAATAAGAAAGGGGAATACATATAGCGAGGGATGATTAATTGCGTATACAATTCTAAAAGAAAAAAACTTATTATTGCTCTCCCAAGCCATTAATTTATTTTGGATGAATAAGAAAAGGGAATACATATATTGAAGAAGATTTGAAAGGATAATTAATTGTGTATGCAATTGTACAAGAAAAAACTTGTTTACTATTGCTCTCCCAAGTTGTTAATTTATTTTGGATGAATAAAAAAAGGTAATACATATAGTGAAGAAGATTTGAAGGGATGATTAATTGTGTATGCAATTCTAAAAGAAGAAACTTGTTTATTATTGCTCTCCCAAATCATTAATTTATTTTGGATAAATAAGAAAAGGGAATACATATACTATTGCTCTTCCAAATCATTAATTTATTTTGGATGAACAAGAAAAGGAAATTCATATAGCGAAAAAGATTTGAAGGGATGATTAATTGTGTATGCAATTTTAAAAGAAAAAACTTGTTTATTATTGCTCTCCTAAGTCATTACTTTATTTTGGATAAATAAAAAAAAGGAATACATAAAACGAAAAAGATTTGAATTTGAAAGGATAATTAATTGTGTATGCAATTCTAAAAGGAAAAAAAAAACATATAACAAAAAAGATTTGAAGGGATGATTAATTGTGTATGCAATTCTAAAAGGAAAAAGCTTGTTTACTATTGCCCTCCCATTTTTTAAATCACGAATGCTAAAATCCTTTGGCACAGCATGGGTTGTATGCGCTATTAAATCTACATCTAATACCTTTTTAGGGTTTTAATGGAATACATGTTTTAGGTAGGGTTTTTAAAAAATTTGAAGGAAAGTGGATGTAATTTGCCTAGCATTGGCACAGCATGGGTTGTATGTGCTATTGAATCTATATTTAATATCTTTTTATGGTTTTAATGGAACACATGTTTCAGGTAAAGTAGAAAAAAAAATTTAAGGAAAGTGGATGTGCTTTTTCTAATGAAAAAAAAGGAATGTTATTGTGATTTATTCTTGATGAATAAGAAAAAAATTATTTTGTGTTTGTATTGCTAAAAAAAATTATTTACTGTTGCTCACTCATTCTGCTACGCTAAAATCATAGATACAACGATTGAATTTTTCATATTGCAGAAAAACAGAATTTTGTTTGGATCATGATGGGCTGCGCATATGATGATTTTTGCATCATGATGGGCTGCACACATGATAATTTAAAAGTTAACTATGAAAAGTTACTGTCCTGACGTCACCTGGCATTTTAGCCTGTGTTAGGCTCGCACAAAAATTGAAGCTCGGGTATTGTATTGGCTTAATCTGAAATTGTCAGAAGTCACGAAAACACTTATATGACATGTTTTAATTGCATACATATCAATTCATAATACATTAATACTGTGAGAAATGTAGAAGCTTAGATCGATCTCCCATCACCATCCAGAACTAATAGATTAGCAGTGCTGCAAACAAGAGCGATAGAACCAGGCTTTCTTTTTTCCAGCGAATGATCTGATGGAAAGCAGAGCCTTGGTCCTGGCTCAAACATCATTTTCCTTCTTTACCAACTTGTCGGCGTCTTTACCATACATTAGCAGCGCTGCTGTTGGAGACTGGAGTTAATTTCTCCACTCCTCATGCATGCAGCAATTAATTATCAGTTAGTTAACAAACAGTTAGTTACACTGTTAGAGTTGCAGTTTGCATGTAAAGACTAAAATTAGTCTTCAGTTTGCTTTTATAATTATTGTTTGTTTTTCAAATCTATTTAATAGACCCATGAGGCAGTATTGTAATTTGAACAAGATCAAGAAGATTAGAAGATCAAGAAGATTATTAAAAATCTTGTTCCAATCTGAATGTGTTATCTGAATGTTTTAATTTGTGTGTTCTTGTTTTGATGTTTTTATAAGTTTTTATATTTTAACAATTTGTATTTTGAGTGTTGGTCAGTTAGTACAGAAATGTTAGAGAATATCCTTTACGGATAATGTTTGCACAATATTGGACAAGTTTCCAAGTGACAAGTTGATAGGTAAAGTGGAGATGACCAAGAATCGGATGTTCCCTCTTCATATTTAGTGCATCCAAGGAGAAGAGGAAGCCCACTACAAATCCATACAGCTAGACCAATCATGGCTATGGCACTTAAGGTATGGACATTTACATTTGGGAGGTTTAAATTTGTTTCAGAGAAGGCCAATGAATTCGTCGAGCCGCCCCCAAAAGAGGAAACGCCCACAGCGAAGGATGAGCCGACGACCTAGACCAAAGACAAGACCGCAGAAAAGGCCCCCCTTGCACCCGAAGTCATGCAAACCGAAGAGCCGAAGCCGATCAAGGCAGTCAGAAAAAAAAGAAAAAAGGAGGATTTATATCCAAGACGCTGTGAAGGTGTTAAAAAGAGCCAAGCAGCGGAACAGTTGAAGAAAGAAGGTAGCGCAAGAGGCGCGTGTGAGCGCTGGTAAGAGCTCTGCAGAGCTTGTGTTACACAACGAGTGAAGCTGTGAAAGAGCTTGTGTTACATAGCAAATGAAGCTGTGAAAGTGTGTGTGTTGAACAATGAGTGAAGCTATCAAAGTGTCTGAAGATCAGGGCGATCGTTGGCAAATCTAGACCAACTTGGAAAGAACCCAGCAGAGTCCTGGGAGGAAACCTTAACAATTAAGCATCAGAAAAAAGAAAGGTAAGCAAGCAGGAAGCTTGCAGTGTTGGACATAAGCATGTCCGTTGATAGCCTTTCGACAGGGTACTCCTCAGTCTTAAACGCTGAGTAAACGCTCATTGAGCAATTGTATTTGTTAGTAGCCTCAATCTAGGGTATATCAGGTGGTGTATTCCACATATAAGGGGATTTATTTCGCAAGGTGGTGCATTCCACATATAAGGTGATGTATTTTGCAAGGAGGTGTATTCCGCATGAGAGGCAGTGTATTCTGCAAAAGAAAAGCATCCTCGCTGAAGCTGGTAGACAAAATTTAGGCATTGTAAATGCTGAAATAGTTTGTGGTAGAAATTAAAGGGGAGTGTTGGAGACTGGAGTTAATTTCTCCACTCTTCATGCATGCAGCAGTTAACTATCAGTTAGTTAACAAACAGTTAGTTAAACTGTTAGAGTTGCAGTTTGCATGTAAAGACTAAAATTAGTCTTCAGTTTGCTTTTCTAATTATTGTTTGTTTTTCAAATCTATTTAATAGACCCATGGGGCAGTATTGTAATTTGAACAAGATCAAG
This sequence comes from Torreya grandis, assembly GCA_037957365.1. Classification (NCBI taxonomy): domain Eukaryota; kingdom Viridiplantae; phylum Streptophyta; class Pinopsida; order Cupressales; family Taxaceae; genus Torreya; species Torreya grandis. Next base: position 1,019,385 of record JARHVA010000103.1, read on the forward strand.
AAGATCAGAAGATCAAGAAGATTATTAAAAATCTTGTTCCCTGATCGCTGTAGCAATCTGAATTTATTATTATCTAAATGTTTTTATCTGTGTGTTCTTGTTTTGATGTTTTTATAAGTTTTTATATTTTAACAGCTGCAAACAACAACGATGCTAATTGTAAGTTTAAAGGACTTAAAAGAAAAAAATGAATGGATTTTTTTATCTGTTTGTGATAGAAACGTAAATACCATAGCCATCTCATGATGGAGTTCGATGTGTCGACGAAGATCTTTGTTTGCAGTGTAAACCCTTGTTGAATCTTTGGTGTTGATTTCTGTTACATCTTATAAACAAATATGAAATTAGGTAAAAAACCGCCTCATCTTTAAATTCTTTATAGTTGGTGCGTGAATTTAATTTACAAATCCCTCGGCAAAATTAAAACAAGACAGAAGCATAACTGCCTTTACAGTTAGTGTGTGATTTCAATTCACAAATCCCTTTGGCGTTAAAATTAAAAGAAGACAGAAGCATAACTTTCTGCAGGAAATGATGGTTGTTATTACAGAAAAAAATTTAATGAAAAATATCAATGATGAAAAAGCCATTTTCTTGATACATTCCCACAAATTGAAGGACGAAATCGTTGTATTATGCCTTTTAAATATAAATATATATATATATAAAATTAAAATTTTAATGAAAAATATTATATATAAAATAACATTTTAAATATATCTCTCAGAAAATTATAATAAATATATATTATCTTTATAATAGAGTATCGTATTGATTCAGAGTCATTAGATTTTTAATAGTTGGGTTGACTAATGCTGGGTTAGATTTTTAAATGCGATGTAGATTAATAAAAATAATTCATATTTGTATATATATTGGTAACAAGGGAAAGACATCGTCTTTTATAAACAGATTGTGAGATAATGAATGAAAATCAATTAATAATTTGAAATCTTTGAAGGAAAAATAAATTATAGACTTTAAGAAAAAATAAATAAAAATAAAAATAAATAATATATTTTAGTTTTTGTTTAGGAAAATTTAGTATTTGTCTCTCTTAATATAATGTGTTAATTTATATGGGACGTGGAAATGGGAAAATATGATAATAGAATAAGTTTTTATGTAGATAATTAAAAGAATTTTTTATGTTTTTATGAATTAATTGCATGAACTAAATCATATATAAGAAATATTTATAAGATTGACATTAATTTGAAGGAAAAGAGTATTTAATTTCAATAATTTTTTTAATTATTAGAAAGATGTGAATTCATAAAGACCACCTAGCTTAATTTGGGGAATGGGCGAATATAGTTGCCACATCGTAGCCATAGTCATTGGAGACCGCATGGATGGAACTTAAAACGAGCGGGTAGGTCATAAATGTCCCCATCATTGAGTTGAATAATTATTTACCATATTCAAATCTAATAATGAGTTCGGTTGAGAAGTTGATCCACGTAGTGGCTAGTCCCCTTCTTTGAATTGATAAAAAATTGTGCTTGAGTTTGTTTGTAAATTTGTAATATAAATATAAATTTAATATTGTTTAACTTATTATTTATATTGTTTGTCTGTCATGACATGTAGATAATGTGGTTCAGAAGTATTCAATCGTGTTTATAATTATATGAACATCAAATTGATTTGGGTGAAATGTGAGAAAGTTATCATATTGGTGGTTGGATGCTGGGAATAGGTAACAAGTGTGTGTTTTGAAAATTAATTGAGTAGCATGACTACTAATAAAACATTAATTACATTAACATACCCAGTTCCCAAGAAACAAAGTTTTGATATCTAGAACAATTCCCAAGAAACAAAATTTTGATAGCTAGAACAAGAATTAATCGCTATTCGGACACCCAAAAGTCACTAAGTCCATGACTATGTAAACATTAGACTTTTCAATTTAATTAGAAACTAATAATTTTTAGACTATGAAAAGGATATAATTGGTTTGGAGATTCACGGGATGCAAAGCATGGCATGCAACCCTTACCTTTGACATTAAATGAATAAATTAAGTGGGACAAGGATTTAGTGGGGTGAAATCAAAGGTAGGATATATATAAAAACATCCAACCAAATTGGCTTAATTTACCATGTGACTCATTATTTCCTACCACTTACCCAAATTTTAAATATTCAAATGATATATGGTTAAAAAAAGTCAATTGGATATAACTTAAAGCTTTTTTGTGCATAAGCCTGTAAAAAATTTGACACCACCCCTTTAACTTAGCGATATAGATGTCATCAATCCCACCATGTGTCACCCTTTATAGACCTAGTCTAACCACATGGTCCCCTACCACTTTAAGACAAAGCTCGTTTCTACCAAAAATCCACATTTTAACATATTTACCATGTGAGTATTGGGTTCTAGAGAATTTGGAACAAGGCCATTGGCCAATCGCAACTTGAATACCTAGTAAAATAAGGGGCACAAAGTGCCAAGTCCTCCTAGGGAAGTATCTATTATTTATCGAATTCGAGAGATGTATAAAGATAGAGGACATTAACATAAAACTAGAATGCCCTTTGTTATTCTAAAACATCTGAAACTAGTAGACAAAATTATGTAATCCTATCTAGTACAATTTTTTTATTTTACATTAACTGAAACTAGTAGATGAAATTAATATAATCTTGTAGTATAATGTTTTTGCTTACATTAGCAAGCATAAACTAGAGAAATAGTTGATTCTGTCTGCATTCACTTCATTTTTGCTTCTCAGTTTGCATATGTTAGGATAAATGAAACCCAGATCTATTCTTAAATCGCACACAATAGGAACTATGAAACAAATTAATCAAACATTTTGAAAATAAACATAAACATACACATAACAGGAGATGTCAGATTTAATGTGGTTCACCAAGATGGGCTACATCCACCAAACTTGTCCAATATATTATTTCTAGATATACAAGGGAGAAATAAAATCTTGTAACAAACCCTATTACACCTCTCTACCTTTTCTGCCTCCTCTCTGTGTACAATATTTTATTTTGTGTCACAATCATACATCTCAACATTTTTTCAATACATTTTAGGGTGAAAAACACGTAAACATAACCTCTATCGTAAGATCTAGAACCATTTATCAATGGCCCAGATTGACTACGAAATTACAATTTAACAAGGCAATTTTAATACCCCCCTTGCAACCCCCCACGCCATGAGAGATTCAAAGAATGGGATCCAAACCTAGTTGAAATAACATCAAAATTTTAACCTCATATCCTGGAAGACAATCAAGCTCCACACCTAATAGCATAAACTAGAGAAATAATTGATTATGTCTGCATTCACTTCATAAAATATATAATGTATCAACTAGAGTTGTGACTGCCCCTGGTGATTATGGATTTGCCTATAGATCCATATGACTATATGTGAGAATCTAGGAAAAAGATGCAATACTGTAACTATGGAATTATCCTTCCAAAATAATAAGCATTCACATCATCTAGATAAGTGTTTGTTCACATATCTAGATGATGCATGGTGTAATAGCTTTGTGATGGTTGTAGGTCTCAATGAATGCTCCTTTCAAACTTGATCTTGACTTGCACATTAATGTCAATAGTTGTTGACTTTTCAATTCTAACCATGATAGATATTTATGGAGAACTATATAAAAGAATTACATAATATAAAGAGTTAGTCCATATGTTCAATAATCATTTGTCAGCAAAACAAAATCACTATTACTCAATCTGCACATTAATGTCAATAGCTTTTGAATTTTAAATTCTAACCATGGTATATATTTTTGGAGAACTGAAAAAAATAATTACACAGTACAAAGATTTAGTCCATGTGTTCAATAATCATTTGTTAGCAAAAAAAATTAGTAGTGTAATAACATTTGTAGACAAATAAACCCCCATTACGAAAGAAAAAAATGTAGTAAATAAAAAGATTAACTTTGAAATATATAAAGAACTATTTGAAATTTGAAAAAGTAAAGTTGAAAATCATTCACAACATCAAAAATTTACATATCAAAAAATAGGTACATCTTTTATATATAACCATTACTGGTTGGTTGAAATGTTTATTACCAGTCTATATATATAGCAATAGTCAAATTTGTAAGCTACCTTGTCCTTCAAAGGGGTCTACACCCAAGAAAATAAGTCTGGTTACCCTTAAAATAAAAATGTTTAGCTACATAAAGTCTAATTTCTTATACATTATTTGTATTAACTAGAGTTGTGACTACCTCTAATGATTGTGGATTCGCCTATAGATATATATGGATTTATGTGAGAATTCAAGAGGAGGATGTAAGTTTTCTTTGGCATCCATAACATCTAGCCAATTGTTTTTTCACCTACACATGATGCATGACATAACAACTTTGTGATAATGAGCATCCTACCTTTTATTGACACATATTTACCTCCTGTTCAATTTGAAATAAAGTATAATTCTAACCATGGTAGATATTTATATATAACTCCATACATCATCACAGAGTAGATTGCATCCAATACTTCTTATTTATTGTTCACAAAATTACAATTCAAATAAATTTTTTCAAGCATTCTGTAACATGACAACTTTTCCCATACTAGTCAGGGCTTTGTTATGCTATGCACTCGATAGATCTTCATTCTTGGCATTGCCTTATTTTCTACCTAATCAAGATCTCATATTACTTAAGGCCATGGTATTTTTATGGTTTTCATGAAAAATATAGATTTCACAAATGTTATTAGTCTAAACCAATCATAATTTAACGAATTCAAATTCAATCCATAAACTTTTGATAGCTAATCCACAATTGACTTGAAATTTATTAATCCTTTAAAAGTGCAAAATTTTAGAATAAAACATATCATTGGTAAAGTTCCACATGTAGCTACTCTCTTATACTCATCCCAACACTAAAGTTCCACATTTCCCCCACTAAATTAACCCTTAGTGCACCATATTTTTCCAAATAAATATCTATTTCATCTTTGTCTGGCCCTGTCCTAAATCCTAACTCTTGATTTTATTTCAAAAATGAATGCAACCCCCTAAATTAACCAAACAAAGCCAAACCAACAAATATACAATTAGGGTTTTTAACTGGTCACCTTTGTATTGCAAATAAAAGTAGGAGACTTGTCTATTATCCTCAGGGTAATATTAGATCTGCATAAAAACAAATGTCGGTAGATAGAAATTTTAAACAAAAATTTGAGAAAATAAATTCATCCAATTAGGCAATGAAAACAATTTTTCTAGTTTCTAAATATAGATTAATTATGTGCAATTTTTTTATTTGTGTTGCTTAGGTTAAAACTTGAGAGTCTCAAACAGAGCACATATCACCAAAAATGTATAGATGTTATAGCTTCTTACAGAAGCTTCTCCCTACTTTTCCTAGGAGTATTAAGAAATATTAGTCCATCCCTTGACATTGTACTACATCGCTATCAGTGTTGACAAGTGTTATGTGAATAAGATGAATCAAGACGTACTATGCCATTTTTTAATGTGATGGACTGGTACACCCTTTTTTAATATGATGGACTAGTGTGCCATTAATTACATTAACATGTAAGTAAATTACAAGGAAACATTGGCATATTGGGAAAGACATCAACACAAAGCAATAAGTATGTATTGCCATACTCAAAATTTATGTCTAACCCATTTACAAAGGCTTTTAATAGACAACCCATATCATTAAGAACTACCTTAATAGAAATTTATTTGAATTCAATACAAAAATTAGATCAAGTGACTCACAACTTCAATGATGAAAACAAAAACTAGAAAATTTTAGTTGGCAAGGCATATCCATGGCCTTGTGTTGGTAAGTAGGTATGTTAAGAAGTATGATTATGTGCTTGCTTTGGCTTGTAACTTTTGAAAAATACTTGTTCTTCCAACCTTAAGCTTTCTAAGAGTTCAAACTTGATCTGGTACAAGCCTAAAAATGCCCAAGTTTTGAACTCTTTTATAACTTCGAAATAATCCCTCAATTGAATTTAAGTAGTTTTATTAAACCACCAACTAGCAAGGTCCCGTTCTGCTTGTCACAACCAAAATGGTGTAGCCCTGAATTTGATAAGGAATCTAAGCCACTTGAGTTATTTTAAAGACAACCAGATCAATAATTTGGGATTATTGATTATTTGTAAATAAGAATCTTTAATTTTATTGATCATTGATTATTTTATTCGTGAATAGAGCATTTTTTTTAAAGGTTTGTGGTAGCAAACCTGAACCCCTCCTCGGGTTCCATCAATGGCATGTCATTTCAAACAACCTAAACCCATTACGGGATCATGGATTCGATATCTATAAAGAGAAGCCCAAAGCATAGCTTATAAAGGCTTTGAGATTGTTTAGGGGGTTTCCACTATTTGTTGTTATAAGACTATCTATTTTGGCCAAACCAAGAAACTTTTGATCAATTATAGGGTTTGAACTAGGTAACCTATCATTATTCTCATCATATTCAGTATCTATTGGTGTAATGTAAGATATAGCTACTAAACCTAACCCTAGCCTGGTTGCCATTTAGATTAGCTTGAAAGCTTGGCAACTGGGGACCAAGTCATCACATATCTCAGTTGTAATGAGTATATTTAGGGCAAAGTGCATGAGGTGCCAACAAGCTCTTAATTGCTTTTGAATGACTTTGATCTTTCTTTGTCCCACAAATCAAATTGGCATCATTATTTAGTGGCTAATTTTTTTCTCTTTTTTATATACAACAATAAAATCATAGTTGATGCTAAATATGCATACATTTGATCTAAAATAAGTAATTTGAAAAAACACTAGTAAAAAGAAAATCATTAGATTTTATAGTTGACTATAACTGAGAAATTAGCTTGTGGAGTATTAAGATGCAAAGCAGATCTTAGATATTATATAAAAGGTATTTGTATTACGCATTGTAAGATTAATAGGATCAAACATGATTTGTGATGATGGTTTAAACGTCTCCTTTAGGTGGTGATATTGAAAAGCATCACCAAATCTACAATCTCCTATTTTCAAGTAATACATGCATTCATACTATATTTATAGAAAGATGAAAATAAGTTGTTTCTATATTATTTAACTTCATAAATAATAATTTTCATATATAAATTATTAATATATCTTTTCCATCTATACAAACACAAGAAACCTAATGAACAAAGAACAACAAGAAACTAAAGGCACCTTTTAGTTATTTATAAGTGATTGAAAAATGCTCAATTACATTTATCATACTACTTTAAAATTCCATTAGGAATCTATGCAAGCCCATGTATTTTGGTTATATTATTAGTAACAACACGGTTAGAAGACATAATAGGTGAAAACCCTTCCAGGTTTCTCAAATAGTAGCTGTACAAAAATTGATTCCCATAACTAACCAAGAAAATATCCACTCTAAGAATGAAATGACATGAGATAAAAAAGGTATTATCATAGTTTCTAGATTGTTGCAAAGAAGCAATAATATTCATGAATAGAACCTAGTATAATAAATATGCAGGTAGAAGTAACACCCCAAAATAATGGGCATATTTAATTTTATTATCCTCATCCCAAAATACACTATCAACATCAAATCCAAACTCTTTCGTTTGATTCATGAACGCATATGCTCCTTCTAGGTTACCATCTCTATAGAGAGCATGAATCATAATATTGAAGGTAAATGCATTAGAATGGATTTTACTTTTACCCAATTAAGTTTATGGATTTCCCAACACATATTGATTCATTTGGAATTTAACAAGGCATTAAGAAGGCAATTACATGCATAGATATGAGGCGCCAATTCAGCTTCCTTCATAAGCTTGAATACATGAACAACATCCCTAGACCTTCATGTCTGAGCATAGGCTTTGATAAGCATGTCAAACACTATAGGATTCCAATTACACCCACTTGAGGTGGATTCAAGAAGACCATCAAAAATTTGAATGTAGGTCTCTGAGCTAAGAATAGGATAATACCTTAGTAGGGCCACAGGAATACATAGGTACACAGTCTTGTGTAAAGAATCAATCCTGGTGATAAGCAAATATTGAATAAAACTCAGTCATTTACATCTGTGTTCATAAGTGTCAACTCAAATATTTGTGTGGTTAAAACTTCCAGCATATAATTTTTGTTTATGCTTTCCACCTGGATGTCGTTGATAGCAGTAATTATGAATGATCTGATTGCCTAAAATAACGATTTCACAATTGTAATTGATTTGATTCATGAGAGCACGGTAATAATATAAGAATTTTTGAGCCAATCAACCTACAAGAACAATAGTATTATATTTAATTACTTAAAAGAACCATAACTTTTTCGTAGAAAATGTTTTTGTATTATACAACACATAAAATTATGTAATTTTATTAGCATAGATTAAAGAGATAAATAAATAATTAACTAAAACTGAAGACTAAAGAAGGCCCTTTGGGACTAATAAAATAGGGATAAATTCTCACTTTACCTATTGAAAATAATAGAAATGACTAGTTACACCTGCGATCACTTATTTGTTATCTTAAAAATATATAGCTATAATTTTTTACTTTTAGTAGTTGTCATTTTTTTGGTACTGTATGGTCAATTTTAAATATATTTTTATAGTTTTTAAATCAAATGCATTTAATTTTGTAATAAATATGTTTCAATAACCTCTTTAGGAATAAGTTTTTATTTATGTTTTAAATATTATAAAAAAATTACAATTATTTTATGATACATAATCCTAGTAATTTGATTGGATGGAGAAAACCTAAATATTGCCCAAGTGAAACTATTAGTACCTGCCAAGGCAGGGACTAATAATCTCATTGAATAATATAACTTTTATTTGTTTGTTATGTTATTCTTTTACCCATCTCCTCCAAGATGAAGTTTGGGTGAAATCAATCATTACTTCTTCCCTTGAATCTCTTCAATGATAAAACCATGCTTAGGCAATCTTATTTCTTTTTTTTAATGTGTTTTAACCTCCCCCTCTTAACGATCCTCTCTTATCGATGCATCTATTTCCATATTATACATGAACTAAAATTAGAGGCATGGCATCACCATTTTAATTTTCTATATTATCTTAGAATTACACCTTTTACAAAGATATTTTACATTTAATTTTAATCTCCTCACAAAACTATTAGTATTTACTGCTTAGTATAACTTATTTAATAGATATATGTCTACATGAGTAAGCTTTATTTAAATAAAATATAAATAGTTTTCTATATTGTTATTTTTTAAATGATTGATCAAGGTTTTGATTTCGCACCATGGATTGAGGGGTAACCATTTTGTCGATTTCACCCACTAATCAAACCTAACCTCAACCCCTATATTGCATTCAACAATAATTGATCTTTGGTAGGATTTTTATAAACAAACAACTTTACCAATAAACCAATGACATTATTATTATTATTATTATTATTATTATTATTATTATTATTATTATTATTATTATTGTTTTTGTTGTTGTTGTTGTTGTTATCATCGTCATCGTCGTCGTCATTGCTATTTTTAATGGTAAGAGTATGGTTTTAAAAGGGGCCCTTCCCTGTTATAATGGAGAATAAAAATAAGACATTAAAGGCCCAATTGATACACCTCTACTAGTGACATCCAATGAACATGTTGTAAAATAGTTGTAGACCTCCAATAAATCAAATAACTAACTGAAAACAACCAATAGTGAAACTACAACAAGAAAATAAATAACCTACAATAATTCAACAATAAATCTAGATATAGATATAGCAAGTTCCTTCAGTTTCATGCTCTTAGTGACTCTATCCCTTGTCTTAACCATTCTCTTTATTTTTTATTTTATATGAGTCATTAAATTACATTCCTCCTCCATCTCTCCCCCCATGGGTGTCTTGTATCTCCATTTTCACTAATCCTTTTCTAAAAAACTCCTTGTATATATGTCCCTCCCAAAAGGTGAGGACCCTCTATCTCATTGGTTGACATTAGAGTTTTAGTATTTTCCTCTAAATCAATAGACTCACTCAAGTCCCTTTCTAGTTGTTATTAATCTAGTTTTTTTATATTTTATGATATCTCCATCCTCTAGAGCTATATATTCTTTCTCCTTCTCTAACAAAGAAGTCTCTAAACCATTAAAATTTTCCTCAAAAACATTATAGTGCTGATATTATAATTCATCATTCTTACCATCCCCATTACTTTCCCCCTTCTCCATCATAGTGTCCTTTGTGCTACCTCCATTTGTGATCTCCTCCCAATGTTCTTGTTCTTGATCTTCTAACTCATCATGCTTTTCATCCTCTAGACTTATTCCTTTCATCATAATAATATCAAATTTTATTATTATATTAATTTACTAATGCTACATTATATTAGTTTGAATTCTACAATCTTATGTCATACCAAAAAAACATAAAATATTTACTTCACTAATTTCTAATAACAACACCTCAAAAAAACTACATTTACAAAATAACTTAATACACAACATTACAAATTTCAAACACATATTGCATGACACTTGTTAAATTATTCTTATCCATCAATTCTATCTTCAATTTTTATTTCGTTGCACTAATAATCACCATAGTTCATTTACAACCACTACAACTATTTATGATAGAAATACTAGACTAAAAACATACTTACTAGGGATATCTATTGTGAAAACATGAGCCTTAGGGGTTTCCTTCTAGTTGACATAATTTTGGACATGAGCATTGCATCTTTTACATGAATTAGGAAGGTGTATTAATTCCATTTACATCTCACTTGCAGGAAATGGGAAGGCAAGGTCAAATTTCCACCACCTTCTACCTTGGAAATTGAATGCACCAACATTCCAATATACTTGTTTATATTCCATAATTTTAATAAGATGAAAAAGGTGGAACCCTAAGATAGTTACTTATGTAAATTAAAAGTCTAAATCAACCATTATAGATATATTTTTGACCCAAAGCACTTACATAATACCATCGATCCCCATCACTAGATTTAGAAAGTGTATGCATGAAAAATGTTCATTCCCAAAATATAATCCATATATGCACCTTAGTTTGATATATAAAGCCATAATGTTTTATGTCAATGTACTCAAGCTAAAAATTTAACCTAATTTGATAATATAGCCCAATTTAATAATCTAACCAATCTAATAACCTGACCCAATCTAATAATCTAGCTCTAATTTGTCTCAGAATATCATAAAACACCTCAATTATTCCTCACACTTGTTTAGAATGTTAGGATCCTACTCCACCAATAAGAGTATATATGATTACCTTGTATTAGCAACTAAACATGGAATTATACCAGAATGAACAAGTAACTAGAATTCACAAATAGCACAGAATATGAGAGACAATACACAATCTTGTATTAATACTCATCCAGAAAGAAAATACAATAAAGAAGATGCCACTTCTTCTCCACACCTCTCAGAAGCTTCCCACACCTCAAGTGTACACAATAATTTTCTTCAAGAGTTCACTCTCCTACCAAAAACGGTCCCAACACACAACTCACACACAAAATTTGTGTTCACCTCTTCAACCAGTCAGTAATAACCCTGCCAGTACACAAGTACTCAAAGTACTTCAAGTAGATCTCAAAGTGATCTTACTTACCATGTAGATCTTCTCCCATGAGCTTGCAACAACCTGCAACTCAAATGATCTTACACTTGGAAGGATCTTCCTTGCCTTCCTCTATTTGCACTTAATCACAATACATGCCAATGGGTCTATAAATAGATCCCAGACTTAAACAATAACTTAGACTCTTAATTTACAATAATTAGACACGCAACTCGAGACTATAATTAGCCCTTAACATGCAAACACTCGGTTCAATGAACTAACTGTCTGTGCAACGAACAGTTCTGAAACTGCCACAGGCAACTGATGTCAGTCCCTGTCTGCCTGGAGGTGACCGACGTCGGCTGACTCCTACAGATGCCAATTGCCCTTTTGTTCACACCTGATCGACGTCAGTCACACTACCGACACCGGTATCCTTAGAACTCAACAACCTCCATGTCTGCAACAGTTGAAGCTTTTAGCTCCACAACCTAACAATCTCCCACTTGGAGATAAATAGCTACAACTGTACCTGTACCTATACATCATCTAGTTTTTTCCCTTGGCTTTGTATCCCTCTTCAAGATCACTCTTGAAGACCAACCACCACAAATCCTGTGGTGCACCTCCTGTCATCCAAATCACCTGCCACATCCGCATCTACAAACCATGTAGAAAAGAACTTGACCCTGCATAGCATGTCGACCTGCTGCTGGTCCCTCTCAGATACCTGAGAATCCACTGAACTGCCCTCCAGTGCTTCTTTTCCAGATTGGCTCCAAACTTTCTAACAACTCCCACTACTTGGGAAATCTCAGGTCTAGTACATACCATGTACTTAACCTCATTATGTGAATCAAGACACTATTCATAGAATTTTCCAACCATCGGCGTGCTAACCGGTCTCACACAATCATCCTGAAACAAAGTCAACCTGTGACCTTCCATGTCCCTAGAACACACTCATGCCAAAGAATCTTGCTGCTCCCAGATTCCTCATGACATACTTCTGAACTAGCTTTACCTTCAGTTCAGTAACTCCCTGTAAGTGTAACCCTGCAACAAGCACATAATACAATAATAGGATAATGTAGCTAATATTATCCAACTTGGTAAAGAGAAACACAATGGTCAAACCTCTATTGTCCTGCAGCTTACTCAAGACCATATACCCTGGCCTTCCATCTCACATGTCCATTCCCACTCTTCTTTATCTTGAACATCCATTCGTCTCTCAGTGCTTTCTTCTAGCTGGCAACTCCACCAAAAAACTCCTGTTTGGTTCTCCTCCAAGGAATCACATCCTTCATCCATGCCAAACTCCCACTGTTTCCTAGATCTACCTGCTCTGCTTCTTTAATAACTTCCTGGTTCTTGACCATTAGTGAGCAACAAGTAGTGTAAAGAAGGGAAATGACGAATTTGAGGCTTACTTACCCTTTAAGTCCTCCATATGGGAGCTTGAGACTCCTTGACAGCTTGCTGTCTGCCCAAAATCCGTCTCAGTGATAGATGCCAGTCACATCTCAGTCTGCACCCGACCGACGTCGATTCCATGCGACTGCCTCATCACCGATGTCGGTTCTCCCTGAGTGACGCCAGTGTTTATCTGTCTAGAGTCACCAACGTCGAGCTCCACATAGTCGACGTCAGTCCCTGTTTGGATGCTGACGTCAGTTTTCTAACCAACGTCGGTCTCTGTGTTTTACTTGTGAGCGATGACCTTTACCCGCGAGCTCCTTTTGGATCAAACCCTTGTCCAAATCACTCTTGCTCTGCTCAAAATTCTTCAGCCCCTTTGACTGATCTCTGTCTGTCATCTTCTCCTTGAAAACCAAGGCTTTCTTATTCTTGTCACGAACATCAAATTTCTCAAGAAACGTTACCTTCTTCTTCTACATACATAAATCTCAATTCATGCTTTTCAAATCCAAAAGCATACCCTTTGACTCAAGAACATGCATCTCCTTCTTATTCATGTGACCAAGCCTATTAAGCCACATCTTCAAATCTACAGCTGAAGTAGATAACCCAAAAAGAGAATCAGTAATACAAGTAGATAGATAAAGCATACCTACTTTCTTACCTCTTGCTACAACAAGTGCACCCTTGGTAACCTTCCAAGAGTCTGCTGTGAGAGATACTGTGCATCCCTCATCACCCAAACTTCCTACAGAAATCAAATTCTACTTCAGGAATGGGATATGCATGACCTCCTTCAACACCCATGTGTTGCCCGTCTGTAATTTCAGCTTCACTTTTCCTTTGCCAACTGTTTCACAAGGCTTACCATCCCCTAAACAAATTTCTCCAAAGTCTCCCTGGACATACTCATGAAAAAATTCCATGTTTGGGGATGCATGAAAAGAGGCACCAGAATCTAAAACTCAAGATTCTACTTTATCCAAAGAACATACTAGAGCATCCTATGCAACATAATCCGCAACATCTGCTTCTTCATGTCCTTCATGCTGATCTTCAATCGACCTGCAATCTCTCTTTAAGTGCCTTTGCTTTCCACATTTCCAGTAGGTTATTCTGCCATACCTGGACTTGGATCTCCTGCCTATCTTGGACCTTGATCTCCCATGCTCTATCTTCTCTCTTTGCCTTCCCCTGCCTTCAACACTCAAAGCATTCCCTGATGATTCACCTGTGCTTTTCCTATGAATCTCTTCATTCAAGATTACACTCACAACATCATCCATGTTTAAGATTTTTGAAGCAGACGCAGTATTACTAACTGCCATTACCAAACTCTCCCAACTTTCAGGTAATGAGCATAAGATTAATAGAGCCTTAATTTCATCATAGAAAACAATATTGACTGAATTTAATTGGTTTACCAAACCATGGAAATCAATAAGATGACTATGAACAGATCCACCATCCAACATTTGAAAATTAAATAATTACTTCATAAGAAATACCTTATTCAGAGCTAAAGGTTTTTCATATAAATTTGACAAAGATTCCATCAACTCTACCGTTGTCTTATCCTGAGATAAGTTGGAAATCATAGACGATGCAAGGCTCAACCTTATAGATCCCAGAGCCTTGCGATCAAGAACCTCCCATTCTTCATCCTTCATATCTATGGGCTTGCATAAAACCCCACCCAACGGTAAGTACAAATCTTTCTGATACAGATAATCTTCAATCTGCATCCTCCATAATTGATAGTTCTTACCATTAAACTCCTCCATTCATAGCTTACTTTCTTCTGCCATTGCTATACTCCCACTTAAACATAAACCCCTATGAGTAACATGTAATCAACACACACTAACCAGATCTGATACAACCTGTTAGTAACCTAACCAAAAGCTCTGATACCAACTATTAGGATCCTACTCCATCAATAAGAGTATATATGATTACCTTGTATTAGCAACTAAACACGGAATTATACCAAAATGAACAAGTAACTAGAATTCACAAATAGCACAGAATATGAGAGACAATACACAATCTTGTATTAATACTCATCTAGAAAGAAAATACAATAAATAAGATGCCACTTCTTCTCCACACCTCTCAGAAGCTTCCCACACCTCAAGTGTACACAGTAATTTTCTTCAAGAGTTCACTCTCCTACCAAAAACGGTCCCAACACACAACTCACACACAGAATTGGTGTTCACCTCTTCAACCAGTCAGTAATAACCCTGCCAGTACACAAGTACTCAAAGTACTTCAAGTAGATCTCAAAGTGATCTTACTTACTATGTAGATCTTCTCCCATGAGCTTGCAACAACCTGCAACTCAAATGATCTTACACTTGGAAGGATCTTCCTTGCCTTCCTCTATTTGCACTTAATTACAATACATGCCAATGGGTCTATAAATAGATCCCAGACTTAAACAATAACTTAGACTCTTAATTTACAATAATTAGACACGCAGCTCGAGACTATAATTAGCCCTTAACATGCAAACACTCGATTCAACGAACTAACTGTCCATGCAACGAACAATTTTGGAACCACCACAGGTGACCATCGTTAGTCCTTATCTGCCTGGAGGTGACCGACGTGGGCCGACTCCTGCTGATGCCGGTTGCCCTTCTATTCACACCTGACTGACGTCGATCACACTGCCGATGCCGGTATCCCTAGAACTCAACAACCTCCATGTCTGCAATAGTTGAAGCTTTTAGCTCCACAACCTAACAATCTCCCACTTGGAGATAAATAGTTGTAACTGTACTTGTACTTGTACATCATCTAGTTTGTTCCCTTGGCTTTGTATCCCTCTTCAAGATCACTCTTGAAGACCAACCACCACAAATCTTGTGGTGCACCACCTGTCATCCAAATCACCTGCCACATCTGCATCTATAAACCATGTATAAAATAACTTGACCCTGTATAGCATGTCGACCTGCTGCTGGTCCCTCTCAGATACCTGAGAATCCACTGAACTACCCTCCAGTGCTTCTTTCCCAGATTGGCTCCAAACTTTTTAACAACTCCCACTGCTTGGGAAATCTCAGGTCTAGTACATACCATGCACTTAACCTCATTATGTGAATCAAGACACTGTTCATAAAACTGTCCAACCATCAGCGTGCTAACCGGTCTCACACAATCATCCTGAAACAAAGTCAACCTATGACCTTCCATGTCCCTAGAACACACTCATGCCAAAGAATCCTGCTGCTCCCAGATTCCTCATGACATACTTTTGAACTAGCTTTACCTTTAGTTCAGTAACTCCCTCTAAGTGTAACCCTACAACAAGCACACAATACAGTATTAGGATAATGTAGCTAATATTATCCAACTTGGTAAAGAGAAACACAATGGTCAAACCTCCATTGTCCTGCAGCTTACTCAAGACCATATACCCTGGCCTTCCATCTCACATGTCCATTCCCACTCTTCTTTATCTTGAACATCCATTCGTCTCTCAGTGCTTTCTTCCAGCTGGCAACTCCACTAAAAAACTCCTGATTGGTTCTCCTCCAAGGAATCACATCCTTCATCCATGCCAAGCTCCCACTGTTTCCTAGATCTACCTGCTTTGCTTTTTTAATAACTTCCTGGTTCTTGACCATCAGTGAGCAAAAAGTAGTGTAAAGAAGGGAAATGATGAATTTGAGGCTTACTTACCCTTTAAGTCCTCCATATGGGCAATTGAGACTCCTTGACAGCTTACTGTCTGCCCAAAATCCGTCTCAGTGACCGATGCCGATCACATCTTAGTTTGTACCCAACCGACGTCAGTTCCTTACGACTGCCTCATCACTGACATCAGTTCTCCCTAACCAATACCGGTGTTTATCTATCTGGAGTCACCAATGTCGAGCTCCACATAGCCGACATCGATCCCTATCTGGATGCCGACGTCAGTTTTCTAACCAACATCGGTCTCTGTGTTTTACTTGTGAGAGATGACCTTTACCCGTGAGCTCCTTTTGGATCAAACCCTTGTCCAAATCACTCTTGCTCTGCTATGAATTCTTTATCCCCTTTGACTAATCTCTGTCTGTCATCTTCTCCTTGAAAACCAAGGCTTTCCTGTTCTTGTCACGAACATCAAATTTCTCAAGAAACGTTACCTTCTTCTCCATACAGAAATCTCAATTCATGCTTTTCAAATCCAAAAACATAACCTTTGACTCAAGAACATGCATCTCCTTCTTATTCATGTGACCAAGCCTATTAAGCCACATCTTCGAATCTACAGCTGAAGTAGATAACCCAGAAAGAGAATCAGTAATACAAGTAGATAGATAAAGCGTACCTACTTTCTTACCTCTTGCTACAACAAGTGCACCCTTGGTAACCTTTCAAGAGTCCGCTGTGAGAGATACTGTGCATCCCTCATCACCCAAACTTCCTACAAAAATCAAATTCCACTCCAGAACTAGGATATGCATGACCTCCTTCAACACCCATGTGTTGCCTGTCTGTAATTTTAGCTTCACTTTCCCTTTGCCAACCATTTGACAAGGCTTACCGTCCCCTAAATAAATTTCTCCAAAGTCTCCCTGGACATACTCATGAAAAAATTTCATGTTTGGGGATGCATGAAAAGAGGCACCAGAATCTAAAACCCAAGATTTTACTTTATCCAAAGAACATACTAGAGCATCCTGTGCAACATAATCTGCAACATCTGCTTCTTCTTCATGTTCTTCATGCTGATCTTCAACCGACCTACAATCTCTCTTTAAGTGCCCTTACTTTCCACATTTCCAGTAGGTTATTCTGCCATACCTAGACTTGGATCTCTGGCCTATCTTGGACTTGGATCTCCCATGCTCTATCTTCTCTCTTTGCCTTCCCCTGCCTTCAACACTCAAAGCATTACCTGATGATTCACCTGTGCTTTTCCTATGAATCTCTTCATTCAAGATTACACTCAAAACGTCATCCACTTTTAAGATTTTTGAAGTAGACGCAGTATTACTAACTACCATTACCAAACTCTCCCAACTTTCAGGTAATGAGCATAAGATTAAGAGAGCCTTAATTTCATCATCAAAAACAATATTGACTGAATTTAATTGGTTTACCAAACCATGGAAATCACTAAGATGACTATGAATAGATCCACCATACAATATTTGCAAATTAAATAATTACTTCATAAGAAATACCTTATTCGAAGCTGAAGGTTTTTCATTTAAATTTGCCAAAGATTCCATCAACTCTACCGTTGTCTTAGCCTGAGATAAGTTGAAAATCACAGACGATGCAAGGCTCAACCTTATAGATCTCAGAGCCTTCCGATTAAGAACCTCTCATTATTCATCTTTCATAACTGTGGGCTTGTATAAAACCCCACCCAACGGTAAGTACAAATCTTTCTGATATAGATAATCTTTAATATGCATCCTCCATAATTGATAGTTCTTGCCATTAAACTTCTCCATTCATAGCTTATTTTCTTCTGCCATTGCTATACTCCCACTCAAACAGAAACCCCTGTGAGTAACCTGTAATCAACACACACTAACCAGATCTGATACAACCTGTTAGTAACCCAACCAAAAGCTCTAATACCAACTATTAGGATCCTACTCCACCAATAAGAGTATATATGATTACCTTGTATTAGCAACTAAACACGGAATTATACTAGAATGAACAAGTAACTAGAATTCACAAATAACACAGAATATGAGAGATAATACACAATATTGTATTAATACTCATCCAAAAAGAAAATACAATAAATAAGATGCCACTTCTTCTCCACACCTCTCAGAAGCTTCCCACACCTCAAGTGTACACAGTAATTTTCTTCAAGAGTTCACTCTCCTACCAAAAACGGTTCCAACACACAACTCACACACAGAATTGGTGTTCACCTCTTCAACCAATCAGTAATAACCCTGCCAGTACACAAGTACTCAAAGTACTTCAAGTAGATCTCAAAGTGATCTTACTTACCATGTAGATCTTCTCCCATGAGCTTGCAACAACCTACAACTCAAATGATCTTACACTTGGAAGGATCTTCCTTGCCTTCCTCTATTTGCACTTAATTTCAATACATGCCAATGGGTCTATAAATAGATCCCAAACTTAAACAATAACTTAGACTCTTAATTTACAATAATTAGACACATAGAGACTATAATTAGCCCTTAACATGCAAACACTCAATTCAACGAACTAACTGTCTGTGCAACAAACAGTTCTGGAACCGCCACAGGTGACCAACGTCGGTCCCTATTTGCCTGGAGGTGATTGACGTCGGCCGACTCCTGCTGATGCCGGTTGCCCTTCTATTCACACCTGACCGACGTCGGTCACACTACCAATGCTGGTATCCCTATAACTCAGTAACCTCCATGTCTGCAATAGTTGAAGCTTTTAGCTCCACAACCTAACAATCTCCCACTTGGAGATAAATAGCTACAACTGTACCTGTACATGTACATCATCTAGTTTGTTCCCTTGGCTTTGTATCCCTCTTCAAGATCACTCTTGAAGACCAACCACCACAAATCTTGTGGTGCACCTCCTATCATCCAAATCACCTGCCACATCCGCATCTACAAACCATGTAGAAAATAACTTGACCCTTCATAGCATGTCGACCTGCTGCTGGTCCCTCTCAAATACCTGAGAATCCACTGAACTGCCCTCCAGTGCTTCTTTCTCGGATTGGCTCCAAACTTTTTGACAACTCCCACTGCTTGGGAAATCTCAGGTCTAGTACATACCATGCACTTAACCTCATTATGTGAATCAAGACACTGTTTATAAAATTGTCTAACCATCGGCGTGCTAACCGGTCTCACACAATCATCCTGAAACAAAGTCAACCTGTGACCTTCCATGTCCCTAGAACACACTCATGCCAAAGAATCTTGATGTTCCCAGATTCCTCATGACATACTTCTGAACTAGCTTTACCTTTAGTTCAGTAACTCCCTATAAGTGTAACCCTGCAACAAGCACACAATATAATAATAGGATAATGTAGCTAATATTATCCAACTTGGTAAAGAGAAACACAATGGTCAAACCTCCATTGTCCTGCAGCTTACTCAAGACCATATATCCTGGCCTTCCATCTCACATGTCCATTCCCACTCTTCTTTATCTTGAACATCCATTCATCTCTCAGTGCTTTCTTCCAGCTGGCAACTCCACCAAAAAAATCCTGTTTGGTTCTCCTCCAAGGAATCACATCCTTCATCCATGCCAAGCTCCCACTGTTTCCTGGATCTACCTGCTCTGCTTCTTTAATAACTTCCTGGTTCTTGACCATTAGTGAGCAACAAGTAGTGTAAAGAAGGGAAATGATGAATTTGAGGCTTACTTACCCTTTAAGTCCTCCATATGGGCGCTTGAGTCTCCTTGACAGCTTGCTGTCCACCCAAAATCCATTTCAGTGACCGATGCCGATCACATCTCAGTCTGCACCCGATCGACGTCATTTCCATGCGACTGCCTCATCGCTGACGTCAGTTCTCCCTGACTAATGCCAGTGTTTATCTATTTGGAGTCACCGACGTCAAGCTCCACATAGCCAATGTCGGTCCCTGTCTGGATGTCGACATCAGTTGTCTAACCGACGTTGGTCTATATGTTTTACTTGTGAGTGATGACCTTTACCCGCGAGCTCCTTTTGGATCAAACCCTTGTCCAAATCACTCTTGCTCTGCTCAAAATTCTTTAGCCCCTTTGACTGATCTCTGTCCGTCATCTTCTCCTTGAAAACCAAGGCTTTCCTATTCTTGTCACGAACATCAGATTTCTCAAGAAACGTTACCTTCTTCTTCTGCATATAGAAATCTTGATTTATGCTTTTCAAATCCAAAATCATACCCTTTGACTCAAGAACATGCATCTCCTTCTTATTCATGTGACCAAGCCTATTAAGCCACATCTTTGAATCTACAGCTGAAGTAGATAACCCAAAAAGAAAATCAGTAATACAAGTAGATAGATAAAGCATACCTTCTTTCTTATCTCTTGTTATAACAAGTGCACCCTTGGTAACCTTCCAAGAGTCCACTGTGAGAGATACTGTGCATCCCTCATCACCCAAACTTCCTACAGAAATCAAATTCTGCTCCAGGACTGGGATATGCATGACCTCCTTCAACCCCATGTGTTGCCTGTCTGCAATTTTAGATTCACTTTCCCTTTGCCAACCGTTTGAAAAGGCTTACCATCCCCTAAAAAAATTTCTCCAAAGTTTCCCTGGACATACTCATGAAAAAATTCCCTGTTTGGGGATGCATGAAAAGAGGCACCAGAATCTAAAACCCAAGATTCTACTTTATCCAAAGAACATACTAGAGCATCCTGTGCAACATAATCTGCAACATCTGCTTCTTCTTCATGTCCATGCTAATCTTCAACCAACCTGCAATCTCTCTTTAAGTGCCCTTGTTTTCCACATTTCTAGCAGGTTATTCTGCCATACCTGGACTTGGATCTCCTGCCTATCTTGGACCTTGATCTCCCATGTGCTATCTTCTCTCTTTGCCTTCCCCTACCTTCAACACTCAAAGCATTTCCTGATGATTCACCTGTGCTTTTTCTGTGAATCTCTTCATTTAAGATTACACTCACAACATCATCCACTTTTAAGATTTTTGAAGCAGACGCAGTATTACTAACTGCCATTACCAAACTCTCCCAACTTTCAAGTAATGAGCATAAGATTAAGAGAGCCTTAATTTCATCATCAAAAATAATATTGAATGAATTTAACTGGTTTACCAAATGATGGAAATCACTAAGATGACTATGAA
Source organism: Torreya grandis (assembly GCA_037957365.1). Classification (NCBI taxonomy): domain Eukaryota; kingdom Viridiplantae; phylum Streptophyta; class Pinopsida; order Cupressales; family Taxaceae; genus Torreya; species Torreya grandis. The sequence continues at coordinate 1,041,182 of JARHVA010000103.1, forward strand.
CAGATCCACCATCCAACATTTACAAATTAAATAATTGCTTCATAAGAAATACCTTATTCGAAGCTGAAGGTTTTTCATATAAATTTGCCAAAGATTCCATCAACTCTACCATTGTCTTAGCCTGAGATAAGTTGGAAATCACAGACGATGCAAGGCTCAACCTTATAGATCTCAGAGCCTTCCAATCAAGAACCTCCCATTCTTCATCTTTCATATCTGTGGGCTTGCATAAAACCCCACCCAATGGTAAGTACAAATCTTTTTGATACAACTAATCTTCAATCTGCATCCTCCATAATTGATAGTTCTTGCCATTAAACTGCTCCATTCGTAGCTTACTTTCTTCTGCCATTGTTATACTCCCACTCAAACAGAAACCCCTGTGAGTAACCTGTAATCAACACACAATAACCAAATCTAATACAACCTATTAATAACCCAACCAAAAGCTCTGATACCAACTGTTAGGATCTTACTCCACCAATAAGAGTATATATGATTACCTTGTATTAGCAACTAAACACGGAATTATACCAGAATGAACAAGTAACTAGAATTTACAAATAGCACAGAATATGAGAGACAATACACAATCTTGTATTAATACTCATCTAGAAAGAAAATACAATAAAGAAGATGCCACTTCTTCTCCACACCTCTTAGAAGCTTCCCACACCTCTAATGTACACAATAATTTTCTTTAAGAGTTCACTCTCCTACCAAAAACGGTCCCAACACACAACTCACACACAAAATTGGTGTTCACCTCTTCAACCAGTCAGTAATAACCCTGCCAGTACACAAGTACTCAAAGTACTTCAAGTAGATCTCAAAGTGATCTTACTTACCATGTAGATCTTCTCCCATGAGCTTGCAATAACCTGCAACTCAAATGATCTTACACTTGGAAGGATCTTCCTTCCCTTCCTCTATTTGCACTTAATCACAATACATGCCAATGGGTCTATAAATAGATCCCAGACTTAAACAATAACTTAGACTCTTAATTTACAATAATTAGACACGTAGCTCGAGACTATAATTAGCCCTTAACATGCAAACACTCAGTTCAATGAACTAACTGTTAATGCAACAAATAGTTCTGGAAGTGCCACAGGCGACCGATGTCGGTCCCTGTCTACCTGAAGGTGACCGACGTCGGCCAACTCCTGCCGATGCCAGTTGCCCTTCTGTTCACACCTGACTGACATCGGTCACACTGCCGACACGGGTATCTCTGGAACTCAGCAACCTCCATGTCTGCAACAGTTGAAGCTTTTAGCTCCACAACCTAACATAAAATGCCCCACTTATGTATGACATATGCCTTAATTATTTGTCTAATATTTCATGCCTGGACCATATAATATGTCATAGAATAGCAATGCTCAATCTGATATGGTTTGAATATGTAAAATAAACCCAATGTATCTCCCCATTTTGATATGAGGGATGAAGCTTATGAATCATTCGTGTAAAAATACCAAGTTATACACGTCATGTGTCATATAGAAGATATAATCATGTAAAATACATATAATTTCATGAAAAGATGCATTGTCATGGAAAATTTTGATCATTTAAAAACACATATGACACTACATAATCCTTGAAAAGTTTTAATTATATATGTAGTCATCATACTATATTATATATATGTATTCATCTAATTAAATGTTGAATAATCATTACCAACATTTAAGTTTGATAAATTCATTGATTTTTTATAATTTAACTTATATGTTTGTAACATTTATGGACATGGAGATAGTTATTTTAGTGGAAATGTACCGAATTCCCCCAATGGGTAAGAAAATAATATAAGTGGTCAGGTCCCATAGAAAATATTTTCTTGAATCCCGAAGGGATTGTTGTAGGCAATGCCAATTATTTTGTAAGATTTTCATTGATTTTCTCATATTCATTAGTATTGAGGCAAGAGTAAGTACGATGAATATACCCTAGATATAGGTATGTAAAATTTTCATTTATATAGCAATGAATGACCACAAAATTTTACCATAATAAAGATCGTCTCACATGTGTTATAACGTAACTAACAAGAGGAAAACAAGGCCCAACTAAATGGTGGATCATAATGGAGTAGGGGTTTTCAAATTGGGGTGACATTAGGAACATTAGGCCTATTGCAAGAAGTGAGCAAGTATGAGGATTCATACCCAGACCCAGATATTTTGGTTTGGAATGTTGTTTTCACCTTATGGGTGGGGAAAGTGAGAGGTTCTTCACTGATTCTATTTACATTTTTTTGGAGATATGTTGATCTATATTTTGGTGGGTTATGGTTTTCTTGCTGGGCTCATCTTGAGATCTAGGTTTTGGGCTCATTTGAGTGCCATGTAAGTTTACAAATTGATCAAGGTCTTGTCTATAGAAGGCGGTCAATCTTGGTGAATGGGAAGGATATGATTCATCCTAGTTTCATGAATATCCACTCATCTAAAGAGATGTTATCTAGGAGACCAGGTATGTTTTTGGTTTAAAACATATTTTTGTCGGGATCTCCTCTTTCTATGATAAGGCTAGTAGATGATTTCGTGTTGATTCATGGACATTTCAATATAGACGAAATGGTTGAGATCCTTTGCTCTTTTTAGAGGGCTATCATTATTTGGGGGAAAAGAGAAGATGGTGTCTTCTTCAAAACCCCAAGAGGAATGGTTTAATAGATTTATTTTGGAGTAAGGTTATATTCCATTTGCATTATGATGTTCAGAATGCCCTATATATGAACTCAAGTTACATCCATATGGTGATAGATAGAGTATCTATTCAGGCAAGATATATCCTAATGTATAGGTGGAGATTTGTTGAATCTTGCCCAGTTTCATTTTAGAAGGATGTGATATATACCTAGGCCCTAAGGGGTAGTCTTATAAATGGGAACACTTTAGTTATTTTATTTCTTTCATTTTTTGCTGCATTTAACAAATTCTTGTTGGTTTAACCTTTGAGGTTATAATACTCCCAGTTGAAACCATTTTAGATACCAAGAGATAACACATATCTATGGCAACTTTGATGGAGAATGATAGAGGAATTCACATCAAAAACCCTATTGCTCAAGTGGAGGATAGAGGAAGCTTCACCGATGATTTCACTACCAACAAGGATGCTATAGTAATATATGGTAGTGCATTTATGTATCATTCAGATGAGTGTGTGGATGATAGAGGAATCTACACCTCTTTCATTTTGTCTTGCAAGATTGTTAGAGGAATCCACATTATATCCATTTGTGTGATCCATGGTGGATTTTTTTCGACACGATTGATCTATTGAGTTTCAATTATTATTTCACTATTCAAATTTATTTGACCTACTTGGTGGGGTTTTGTTTTAATCTATTTTATGGGGTCCAATTTAAAACCCCTTGTGTATTGCTTTGTTTCAGTGCTCTGAGGTGAGGACCAATTCCATATGTTTCATTTGGTGTTATGATTCAATCGTTTCCTAGCTATGGTCCACTTGTTGATATATTATGCAAGATTGTGTGCCCTGTTTATTGTATTACAGGATAATGGTCACCTGTCAAAACCATTAGAGGTTGTGTTTCATTAAAAAAATTAGATTCCTATGTTCATCTCTTATTTTCTATTAGTATAGGCATTTCGTAAGAGCCTTTATTGTATTATATTTTCTTCTCCTTTGTTTCAAGTGTGGGACCTATCAATTATCTAAATTCTTGTTCATATCTCTAGCTGAAAAGTGTTTACCATTAATAATAATAAATGTAACTGAGAAAAGGAAAAATAGAAATACGAGCTAAAGATATTGTGTGTATTGTTTCATTAAAGATTAATAAAAACATTGATTGTCACACCTTATAGTACCAAAAATTACTTAGTATAAATAGGTTAAATTTTCATTTTTTAGAATTAATTTAAGCATCATTTTCTATTGATCTTAAGATTTGATTACCACAATGTCGATGCGATGAGGTATGACCCCAAAACATTTTGATAAATTGGAGAGTTCATTGTAGGCCAAATAAAAATATTAGAAATATCTACTATAGGAGCCTCATCTGTACCATAGGTGCCAGATGAGGGAAAAACATGTCAATTCTATAAATTTGACCTTTTTAATTAATTTTTCCATTACTTTATCATATTTATTATATTTAATTTTGTGTATTTGGATGGTTTCATGCACATGAGAGAGTTCTATCATGGGAGAGGCATGGACAACATGTTAGGTCTTAACCTCAGTGATGTTGAGGAGTGGTTGGTTTATAATGTAGCGCTAGGGTATGTAGGGAAGCTAAGAACTATAAAATATGATATGAATTTGATGACCACATTAGTTTAGAGGTGGAATTTATATTCCTATACATTTTGTCTCCATATATAGGAGATGATATTGACCTTGGATGATGTATGACACATATTACAGTTGCAAATTGTTAGGACATGTGTAGTAGTACAGGTTGAAAAGGGTCCAAGTTTTAAAGGGTGTTCTCATAGATACATGACAAGGCAAGATAGGGGATTAAGGTATTCCCTTGATGATTCTAATATCCCTTTATCTAATATTGTCTTAGCTAACATTTTTCGTGCATATAAATACCTATGCGTATTGAATTTGTCTTTTATAACTATGGATAGATGAGGTATTGTAATATCATACCAAATGCAAAATATTATTAAGGATATTTAGACTCATGGGATGATTGGATTTTAGACTTGTTAAAGTCACCATTTTACATGTTTGTGCCTATGAGCATATATCAGAGGATCATCTATGGGTAGGTAATTTGTAAGGTGGATCCATCCTCAGATGGAGCTGTTTGGAATCATATATGACCCAAATAATTCATAACTTAGGGGAAAATAATAAAATTTTAGGTTGACACATATAAGATAAGGGTATATTGTAAATCAAACTTGAAAATAAAACCTTAATGCATAAATTTGAAACCCTATAAAAAATAGAAGGAATCCCTAAGGAATCTAGGATTTGCTATGTTCAAGAAAATAAGTGGATTCGCCAATATGTTATTATTAGTTTTAGGATTCATGTGACCCTAAAATCATAAAACTTAATAATAAATTAGATTTCTTAAGATATATAATTACTGAATAAATCTAAGTGTAACTGGCTAAATATAGTAACTTTTTTACTTCTAAAAAACACTAAAGGAATGATGTACTCAGCTTGTTTTGGGTATGTGAGAGTTTTTGGAGGGATATAGTCATCAATCACCAGTGAATGTTCAAATCCATAAACAAAGAGTCTTTGTGTGATTGATAAGTCCACACTCCATAGACACCTACATAGTGTGACCATGTTTGATGTATTTCAAAACTATCCACTATATTTTTACAAATATGTGACTGTGTTTCCTGCTATAATTGTTTCTAATAATGATGCCTTTATATTATGATATCTACAAATCCATGTGAATATCCATGTTTACTTTCTCTTTATTTCAAACCCTAATTTTGCATTAGAGCACAAACTTTAAAATAGGGACAATGAGTTAAAGAGAAGGGTTTAGTTAACCTTAGCCACCCCTTTTGACTAAGTGTTTCCTACCTATCTACTACTCCAAAGAGGGAAGTCAAACTAGAATTAGTTTTCCCACCTAGTTGAGTGTGTTCAATCTTGTGTAATACTATTAGTATGTTTTGATATCCTATGTATGGATTTTAACACTTGATAACCTATGATTTTACCTTTCAAATGGACTTTAGACCTAGCTTATGAATTTCTCCTTTGATGAGTTTCAGATTTGGGATATTTTAGGAAATCTCTCTCAATGTGCTAATGTATTTTTAATTAGTTCTAGATAAATTTATAGATAGGTGCTAGATAGGGAAATGCTTAGGCTTGATATTTTTATATAGTTGGCTCTTTGGGTAACTTTCTTTGAACCAACATGTGAAACATGTTGGATGACCCATATGAGCAATTTAAATTTTGGAAAATAAATGTTAAAGGACATGAGGAAAAGTATGCCCTAAGTGGACAAATCTACGACAAAAAACCTATCTTAGAGGTGCAGACCTATCTAGGAAATAAGAAAGATAACTTAAGGTTAGGAGAATGTCTAAGAATGGTATTAAATTGTTTGGGTAGAGACTGTACAGATCCTATGTGATAGTAATATAAATTTGGAAGTGTTAGGTATGTATATGAGGAAATGTCTATGAGGAATGGTGAATAAGAATCATGTATGAAAACATAATTCAATTAGGTTAAGGTTTGGTCGAGTAAAAAAAATTCAAATGTATAATTCTAAATATTAGTGTCCACACGTAGGATGAGAAATACAAACTCAAAATTGACTGTTTAACATGCTTAATATTTTTGACATGTCTAGAAAGTTTTTTTTTAATTCTTGCATAAAATTGTCATTACTCTCTTGCTTATTTGGTGGATGATAATCTATTAACTCCTCCTCTATTTCAAAAGGCATTAAAAATAGAGGTCCTCATCTTGGGATTTAATAAGCAACTTAGACAAATACATTTCTTATATAACCTTAAGCCCTTTAAGCCCTAAACTATCAATAGAATATATGGGGGAATAATTTGACAAGTAGTGAGATAAAAATAGTAAAAATTTAGAGTAACCATTTTGAGGTGACATTAAAAAAAACCCTAACCAAACCAAGATATTGGCTTACAATTTCAAAATTCTCATAACCCACATGACTCAAAACATAGCAGATGAATCCCTCTTCTGAACCAATGAGAACAAAGATAGAATGGAGTCAACTAGAGGGAATTTGATAAGTATCAAATGAAGCAAAGGGATTAGAAAGCTTAAGATATGTATCAATGAAAGATGATATTTCAAATACATAGTAGATTTGGGGAAATATGGGATATTATTCCTTGTTTAAGATTTTAAATGTTATTTTACATTATGATTCAAATATATTGTTACATTGCAGTTAAGTAAAAAGTAAAATCACCAAGACATTAATTAATGGATTTTAGTCAAAATTTATAATAAAAACCCACCAAATCATAATATCAACAATACATTAATTAAGGGGGTTTAATACCAAAGCTAGAATGTGGGGAATGGATTCTAATCACTAATACATTAATTATGTAATGAATAGGAATGACAATTCTAGTCTACAAGTTAAATAAGACTTTTTATGGATTCAAGCAAGAACCAAGAGCATGGTATTCTTGAATTGATGGATATTTTCAACTGAATGGCTTTAAAATAAGCAAGGATAGTATTTACTACAATCAAGAAGGTAATGATATCCTTATTTTAAGTTTGTATGTTGATGATTTTTTAAATATGAACAATAGTTCCAAGATGAAGGATGAATTAAAAATTACTATGTTGAATGAATTTTAGATGAAATATATAGGTCTCATGTAATACTTCCTAGGGATGAAGGTTCATCAAAGTAAGGATGAAATATTCATTTTTCAAACAGAGTATGAAAATGATATGTTAAATAAATTCAATATGGTTGATTGTAAACTAGTCTCCACTCTAACCATGCATGGAGTTATGTTATGTAGATAAGGTGGTGTTGAAACAATCGATAATACAACTTACAAAAATCTTGTTGGAAGCTTAATGTTTCTAACTCACACAAGACTAGATATGGTTTAATCATTTTCTCTTATTTCAAGATATATGTGTCAACCATCTGAGATTAATATAAAGGCATCCAAGAGGATTTTGAGGTATGTGAAAGGTACTATAAATTTTTATATTCATTATTATGCCACAAAAAAGTTTGAACTTGTTGGTTTGAGTGATTTTGATTGGGGAGGTAGGTTGGATGGCTGAAAGTCAACATTTGGAAATTATTTTTCACTTGGTTCAGGTTTGGTTACATGGATCTTAAAGAAGAAAAGTTTAGTTGCACTTCCATTTACAAAAGCAAAATATATTGTAGTCACTTTAGTAGGTACACAAACATTATGGCTTTGAAATGTTCTAGAAGAAATTAGGGAGAAATAAAATCAACTACAAATATTTTTTGTCATAATGTAAGTGATATCAAATTGCCAAAGAATCTAGTCCATCACAATAAGTTAAAGAATTTTGATTTGAATTACCATTTTATTCAATATTTGGTTCATAATAAAGAGGTAGAATTGAAGTATATAAACACCCAAGAACAACTTGCAGATATATTCACTAAAGTTGTTGTAAAAGTTCAATTTTTGAAAATCAAGATAAAGTTGTTAGTCCAATGAAAATCAAGGGAGAGTGTTAGTTAAGTGTGTTGAGTGTTAATTTTAGACTAGATAAATCCAAACAATTGCTTTAGATCAGTTTAATGCATTTTTATGCTAATTTTAATAGAATAAAGCCATGCAATGTCTATATATATGATTACTTTATTTTCATGCAAGTAGTTTTTACTTTTATCTTTTAGATAAATTTAAAATATTCTATTTATTTATTAAAAATCATGTTCACATGTAAATTTATAAATATATTGTATTATGTCAATATTTTTTAAGGAAACTGAGAAGAAATTAAAGAAGAAAAACATTCAATAGAATGAATGTGTTGGTCTGAATTTTTGTGTTGTGTATGACATATTCATTGTGAGTTATTATTTAAAGTTTTTCTTTGATGAACATTGATGTATTTAATTTATTTTAAAAATATTCATTCAGAACTATTGAGGACTCTAATTAGTAGATGCCATAATAAATACAAAAGTTTCATCTAAAAGCAATTTATTATTTTGGTTATCTATCACTTAAATCTAGAATATTTATACCAAGTTTATAACTTACATGTTATCATGCTTTCCTATATTCTCAAGATGAATCACAGGGTCTATCCAACTTTTGTTTACCATGGAAATATATCCTTTTTTTGGTTACCAGAGAAATATGGGCTTTAACAAATTCCTAATAAAGTGGTTTCCTATATTATACTTATTAGGAAACTATCCAACTCAACGTTCATAAAATGAGATCAAGTTTACGCACACATCAATAAAATCAATGGATTACATTCATCTAATATTCATCCTGCAATTTAAATTATCTAATACTATTCCCCCTTAAACTAACGTGTGAATTTGTACTTGTGGCATAATTTTCAACATAAAGACAATATTATAGTAACATACACTACCTCTTTAAATTGAAACTTGATGTATCATGCTACATAAAAGCATTTTAATTTGTGTATTTTTAATTGGAAGAGCTTATCAAAATGGTGTCTCAATTATTTATCCCTTTTTAATGAATTTGAGCTTATTTTTAATATAAATAAATCAACATACTAGACTATTCATAAAAATAGGTGGTAGAGGACACACAATAATGCCACATTAGCCCATGCCTAAGAAACACAAGTTAACAAGCCAAAAAAACCAACAAAAAACTAAGTCTAGCTTAGAAGAAGCTCTAATACATCAAAAAAGAGATAACTAATCAATAGTTAAAAAGAGATCAATAGAGGAAGGGTCATGATTGAGAGGATCACCCCATATAGATCCTAGAAGATTATTCCCTTTAAGAATAGGGTCCCATCTAGAACTAGAAGCATCCTAGTCACCTTTCTCTTATTTTGTATTATCATACGTGAAGTGTCGGGGTGAGATAGCTAAAGAGAGATGAGGGAAACCTTTATCTAATGGGAGCTAAAGTCTACCAGCCTATGAACTCTCAAGAGGAAATCCCCACTTGCACTAGTTTTCAGGAGGTGGACAACCCCACCCCTGATCCTACTAAGAAGGAAAGGGTAGAGAGCCCCAACATCCACATTGAGTCAAGGGGGGAAGTGGCACCTCTAAGGAAAATTAGTAACATGAGATCATTATTAAGAGTGGATACATTGAGAACCACCTTAAGGAAGTCCTTGCTTCTCAAAGATTAGAGTTCTAGGGTGGGGTGGGTGGCACATACGTAACAACACATGAGTCATCCCCAGTGGTGGAAGAGCTGCTAGAGGTAATCCAATTTCATAGCTACTTTATTGGTTTGAACTTGAATTTGTAGAAGCATATTAGACATAATCATAGCTTTATTATAAGTAAAAAATTGAATGTCAATAGAACTATTTGAAAATAAAGTTGAATTTCATTCATTCCATATCCAAAAAATAATTTCAATTCTAAAATCATGCAAAACTTAGGTGAATTATGAAGGCATTTATGGGTTATATCCTAACAAAGTGTGAGACCAACTGAAAGGAGATGAGCGATATGGCTGGAAGAATTCATGTATCCATGTCTAAGCACATTGGACCTTTGGGTAATACAAAAAAGGTGCATGATGGTCTCTAGGTGATGATAAAAAGGGCATCTGGGTTGCATTACCCCGAATTTAACAAGCCATCTGCCTATAGGAATCCCTTGGTGGATAAGACACCAATTAAAATGAGCTAGCTTTGGATCCACAAAAGTGAAATACATAGTTTAGAAGTGTCTCCCCCAATTAATAAGGGAGGAATGTATGCTCCAATAATAATTGAGCTTGTCCACCATAGGCATATGGAGAGACAACCATTCGTAACCTTTATGATTAGTGTAGTTCTAAAAAGGTGTGTCCACATACCACTTCCAGTCTTTCCACCAAGGATGGGAAGAATTGACTATGATTTTGTGTAGGCAAGTTATAAGAACAACTACCATAATTTTCTCAAAAGACTCTTTGTCAGTAGAGGAAAGTTTATATTTCACTTTGAATTCACTATAAAGGAGCCAAAAATGAGTATTGTTGCAAAATAAATCCTGCACCGTACAAATTCCCTTACGATAGAATTTAAGATCACAAATCTAGGGAAATTCAGAGAGGGGAACCACATGCATATTGATAATAGGGGAACACCATATTGAATGTTGATTGTTAGAGAGGCCATCCTAAAAACCACACCCATTCTATAACATCTAAGGTTTTACTTTATCCCAGGCTTTTCATATACTCTTAATAACAAAAGACCCCAAACTGTAATTAGAGTTGCAAGAGTGAGGAGATTAGCAAAACCCAAACCTTTCTAAGTTGCTTACAAGCAAGGAGAGCCTTAGATAATATAATTATGAATGATCACTTTCCAAGATTTGTTTCCTTTAATAGATGAACAATCCATTTCACATAAAGTAGTAGGCCTTGTTGAGAGACATCAATAAGGCCCATCCCACCTGCTTCCTAAGGGAGGAAACAATAGTATTAGGCCACTTGATGAAGTAATTTACTAATGGTGGGTTAAAATCATAGAGAATATTTTCAATATTGTATAAAAATTGTTTATAAGGCACCCAAAAAGAATAATAGTACACATGGGTGGCTGTGAGAACCTTGGAACAAATTTAGAATTTACCAGCCAATGAAAGGGGCTTGGTTATCCATTAAAGCAATTTTTTTTGACCCTATCCACGACATAATATCAAATTAAAGAGGATGAGTCTTGGAAGGAAAAGGGGATGCCTAGGTATTTAAATATCTCATCATGTTGAATCATCTTCTAATTGAGATGTGCCATCTAAGGGGATGGGGGGAGGAAGTATTATCTTTAGCACTGGGTTTTCTACCATTAAATGGAAGAACCAAAAGTGAATTTTTTTTTATAAAGACATAGCATGACATTAAAAACATTATCCTCATCCTTGATGAAAGTGATTAAGGAATCATCTAAAAAGTGTCCTTTGAGAAGTTGTATGGATTCCTCCATAGGCAACAAAATTCTTTGAAAAAGGCCTTGAGATTGGGCATTCACAAGGAGATATCCAAACCCCTAAGCAAAAAGCACATAGAGAGTTGGGGTCAAGGGAAAACCTTTCCTAATTTATATAAAAGGTCCAAAAACTTTTGAACTAGATCCATTAGTCGATAGGAAAGATGAAGCATTAGCAAAAAGCATGCAGACTGATTACAAGAAAGTGGGACCAAATCTTAGGGCTTGAAACATAGCCAAGCGTAGATGAAATTTTGAGCTATAGAATTTTTATTGTGAAATTATATCAAAATACCCAAAATGTCAATCCACCATTAATATCTAGATCTATTTATGAATAAAATGCAAAGAGAAATGAGATATTCATATCATCATTAGATCCTAAAAGCTAATTGCTCCAAACCAAGATTCAAACAATAAAAAGACTAAAGAATTAATGGATGAAAATTTCTTGCCATAGACTCAAATTTGGTAGCATGATGTTGGATTGATGAAGACACTTAGATTGCATGGATTAGTTGGATTCAACACTAGAATGATAGCATGGAAGCTCATAGATTCATTGCTTAGTTTGGCCATGGAGGAGTGGCTTGTTTAAATAGATTGAGGGAGGTAAGATTAATGGTCACCATCCAAATTTGGTTGCCACAAGATCAAGAGTAGATGATTATCAAATGGATTAAAAATTACTTAGAAACCTCTAAAATAGAGGCTTCTAGAGATAAAGGGGCTAAGTTAGAGAGGATTCTAGAATTGGAGAATTCTAGAATCCATTTAAGGGCTAAGTAAGATTAGTAGGGGATTAGGATTGGTGATTAGGCACTAAGAATGTAGGAGATCCTAGGTAGGGTAGGTGGGTAGGTGGGTCATGAGAATTTTAAATTGTCAAATATTAGACAAGTGGGATTAGTAGATGATGGTGATTTAGGAGAATTAATTGTCAATGATTTTATGCTTCCATAGTCCATACACTTACAAATAATCTTTTTTTGGGAGAAACTGTGTCAGATTTTGATAATCAACGTGTTTTAGATCCCAACTATGATCATTCATCAAGAAAACACATATGTATAAGCAACAAAACTTTGATTCTTAAAAAGAAGGAAAATAGTTGTTGCAAAAAATTGCCTAAAAAGAACAAAGTAGCCATTATTTTAGTTTTTAAAAATAAAACAAGTTTAGAAAGTTTTAGATTTTATCATATTTTAATAAATTTATTATTTAGAATTATATAATTGGTCAAAAAAATAATTATATCTTTTATTTTAAGCATTTTAAAGGATTTTAAGGAAACCTATTAAATTTACATTTTATTTAATGAAAAAAGAGCTAACTTAAATAAAATAGATAAAACAAAAGAGACCAAAAAACTTATAAATATAAATAAAAGGGGATCCATAAACCAATACTAAAATAAACTACGTACCTCCACCCATAGGGAGCAAAAACATTAAATTTTATGAACTATAGCTAGGCCCTCAAGGATCTTGGTTCAAATTTTTATGGTGTTTTAAAATTTCTATGGATTCCCTTAACTTGCATTTGTGGTAGTGATCTTCTTCTACTATAATTTTGGCTTCCTCAATATTGATGACATGTTTTGATTTAAATGAATGTTCAGCAAGGGCAAATTTCTCTTTTATTTCAAGATGAATGTTAGCAGAATGTTCTTTGATTCTAGTTTTAACCAACCAACCTATATCCCCTATGTAAGGTGTCCCACATGAACAATAAACCTTGTAGACAATGCTTCTAAGGTTTAGGTCTAATTTATCTTTAGCAGACCCTAACATCACGCGTAACTTATTAATGAGAAGGAAAGTGGATTGAATATTTTGGCATTTAATAATTTTAACTAAATTAGCTAAAATTCTTAAATGCTAAAATATTCATTCCACTTTCCTTCTTGTCAATAAGCTATGCATGATGTTAGGGTCTACTAAAGATAAATTAGACCCAAACCTTAGAATAAAATCTAACATAACATCCAACGAGAGGGAGAAGGTACTATCAAAAGAGAAGTATTGATGCATGAAAATCATAACCTCATCAAGTTATTTTAGCACATGGTTGATGTCACTTTGAATACTGGTCTAGGTGCACCAAACTTTAGATGTGGGATGACTACCAATATTAGGTTCATAAAACCCAAATTTATTTATCATAAAAAACCACACTTCTCTTTCACCAGTGGTCTAAAGCATCGGAAGGGTGCCTATATTGTCAATAATTTGCTCCACCATATTAAATTAATTATAAATATCCCAGTGGGCATCAGGTAGTGAGTTGGAAATCCATCACCATAGAGTCATCCTTTCATGTACATCATTGGGAGCATAAACATTAATGATGCCAAAAGAATAATTCTTGATATTAAAGAAGGCCCAAATGACATGATGTAAATGGTAATTTTTTAAAGCCACCAAGTGTGGCCACCAGTTTGGGGAAATAAATGTCATAAGGCCTCCACAACCTACATCATGATTTCTAGTTAGAACTATGTTGTCAAACCAATTAAATTTGTTGACAATGTAGATGAAAAAACTCATCGCCTTAATTTATTTAAGGTAGAGAATGTCCATGTCTACAAAAACATTTATAAAATATCTCACCACATACTTGCAAGCTAGGTTTGTGAGACCCATAACATTCCATGAAAAATAATTCATAGACTATGAGTGTCAAGAGACATATCCCTGACATCGAGCCCTTGAAGGGCTTCATATATACTCTTCATAAATTGCTCCATGTTAGAAAGAAGAAATTCCATATGCTAGGAAAAATCAACCACATACTCTACCTTTTTAGAAGGGTTCTGATGAGTAGGACTATGAAAGCAAAGCAGAGAATCCCAGGAAGGATTATGTGAGCACTTGCATGTGCCTAAATGGAAAGTGGTGGAAGAGAAAAAATATCAGAAGCATAATCTGAAGAAACTTAAGAACTGTAAAAAACATTCATTTCCAAAGGGGTGTTGTGATTTTTTTTTTTGGATAATTCCACCTCAATATGCACATGTTCCTTGGTGGGTTGAGTGTTTTGAGGAAACTCCCTAGCAGGTTGAGTCACAGGCACATCGCTAGTAGTTGGATTATTTTTGTTCAAGGGATTATGATGAGAAGGACCTTTATTGTGATTATTATTTTAGCCCACAATATCCTTCCTCTTAATAACCTTTGGGGATATCAGATGTAAGTTTGGGAATTGGCCTATTATGAGGTAGATATAGAGGACAATCCTTAATATTTTGGTATATGGATTGATAGCAAAATCACATGTTGGACAAGTTAATATATAGGACTCATTAAGAGTAATCACTATCACCAACTTGAATCTCAACAAATTCTTTAATATCTTTAGATAGGTTAATCTCAACATATACTCACTTTTGAGGGTAAGCAGAATAAAATCTCATTAGCTCATGGTAAACTACACAACCAATAGAAGTTATAATTTGATTGATAAACTAACAACAAGGTAAAGGTAACCTTGGAAACTCCACCTAGATGGGGACCTTTAGCACAATAGGTTATGAAACAACAAAGTCCTAGGTTTGGGGGATAACACCATCAGAGAGTTATAGATGTACCAAGTGGTGGATTTGTTTAGGATCACACTCACATGGTTGGGGTCGAAGAAATGCAAGAGAAAAATTCCATTGGTCATGTTTTGGATGCTCTCTAGCTTAATGCCATGAGTGTTCTAGGCAAACTAAACCCAAGTCTTACGCATGCTTTTAGGAGGAATGCGACCCATAAAATAGTTGATAAATCAAAAATTCTCTAACCATTGATAATGATTATTAAATTTAGGTATGGGTAAAACCATATCAAGTTGATAATCATTAACTCATGGTACACTTTGCAGATAAAATTCTTTGGTCATTTGAGAGGCATTGCCATGATTTAGAGATCCTCTTTTGTCCGTCATAGCTTCAACAACTAAAAAAAAATGTGAGGAGGTCATTATGTAGCTAAAGTTCACCCAAAGGGTGAGGTTGGTAAATTTCAATAAATGCTAATATCCCATAGGTGCCTTCAAGGACCATGGTGTGAATGGAAAGAACCAGCTCAAAAAATACATCAGTGACATGCATCATACCTTGTTTACCCTTTTTTAGGGGGCTATAACATTTTAGGGTAGGTGTATGTAAATTGTGTATGTATGCACCTATTTTTTATGGGTTGATAGGCCTATGATGTATTTTTTTGTTATGTGGGTTATTTCCTTTATAAGTAATATTAACAATTGCACCTAAAACATGTAATATAAATGTGGATAGGGGGACCGATGTATAAACATGCAAAATATGAATGGGAAGGAAAGGTATGAAAAGTAAAGTGTGTGATATTGGAAACCAAAATGAGTGTGGGTAAGTGCACAAAGTTGGGGGATAAAAAGGGCCCTACCCATGGACATGATTTTCTAAAAATTTCAAAAATTTGAACTTATGTAGCTAATTTGAGCTATCTACACTCCAAATTTGAAGATGGTGTAAGAAAATGAAATGTATCATTTCAAGTCTAGTTTCTAAAACACTATTTTTTTTTAAAATAGTTAAGTATAACTAGGTCAAACATCTAAAATTTGAATAAGAACTCCCATTTTTTTAAGAAAATAGAGTAGACATATAGTTATGAGGTGCACCATTTTTTGAGCAGCATTTAATATTGTTTGAAACGCTTCGATGAAAATTTAGATAAGATTTTCTAGTTTTTTATTTATATTTTTTCAATGAATACTTTTTTAATAAATTTTTTAAGTAAATAGATCTTAAAAACTGACGAAAAAAATAGATGCTGCCCATGCAGAACACCTAATTACCTCAAATAAAATGAATATCATTTTTTTTGAAATTAGACCTATTTTGTGACCATATAACTTATTTTGCAAATGGATCAATGAAAGACAAATTACATGAACATGTATAGGTATATATGTTTGTGACATGTAGTGACCTAAAAAAGGTATAGTTAGAAATCAACATAGTTTGAAACCTTAAATTCGTCTAATAATTATAAAAATCATATTTTTGGAAAGAGGAAAGCATGTTCATTATGATGGTATTAATTTTTTTAATTTTACCATTGAAATTCATAGTGTATTTCATGATCGAAGTTGAATTTTATTATTTTTTATCATAACTCTCAGACTCAGTTATAGATTGATAGGTCCAAGCCTTTTGCTTGGGAATCCAAACCATTCTTGAACCAAAAGGTGCAATGTTTGAATTCAAATTCATATATCACGATCGTGTTAATGTATAATGTGATTATTTTAATAGATAACACAATTGTGTTATTATTTTTTTGCACATTAAAATATGTGAACATGTACATAGACCAAATCTTGGTTAATATATCTTATATCCCAATTCCTCACCAAACAAATTTACTAGATTATTCATGGATATTTATAGTTGACAAATTTGGATTTGGTTATTTTTAACTAAGCTTTGAGATATATGTTTTTATGAGACAGTAAGATATCACTTAGATTACATATTTACATTATTATGAGTTAGTTGTAGTGTATATGTTTACATTACAAACATGTTAGTTTGTTATTTCAGCTATGTTTTATGATGTAAATTTATCATGTTGTCATGGTATAACTACTTGCTTGTTGTGAGGTTGGCATAGGGTTACTCATCCCTCAGAGCATGATAGAGGGAGATCATCACTGGAGAGGGTGATGTAGATGGAGATATCAGGGGATGACAGAGAAATCTAGCTGAAACCCTGCATACACCACAATAATCAATACATGTTAGATACATAATAAATGGTTAACATAGTGTGTTTAATGCTACTACATTTAGAATTGATTTCACATAGTTATTTTAGCTTAATGGTTATTTTGAACTCATCTTATGTGATTGTGTGCCAGTCATATTTATAACCATTAATGTTTTGTAATTTATGTAATTAGAATAAAGTTGAATTTATTGATTAATGGATTTATCAGTAAGTCATATTATTGTTATTAATTAGTGAATATATTCTAAAAAGTATATAAAGAAGAAAAAGAAAATAAATTCCCATAAAATTGAATAAAATAAAATGAAAGAGGAAATAAAAATAAAGAAAAATATAAAAAGATAAAAAAGGGAAAATCCATGAAATAAGTAAAAGAAATATGCTTTAAAAAAAGGCTACATCCTTATCTATCTTAATATAGATTATGAAAAAGAGATCAGAAGGATATATATGCAGGGGAAGAAAGGGAGGCACATATACAGAAGTGAGGAGACAAAAGAAAAAAAGCATAGGAGTATTGAGTGAAGACACATTTCGAGAAGGTTTTTCTAGGTAAGCTTTGCACTTGAATTTTTTGTATTAATGTAAAATTAGAGGTCAATCTGCATAAGTTAAGAGAATTAGATATTTATAATTGAATATATATTCATTCTGATACACACTAGAGGTCTATAAAAGTGTGTGTGTATATGTATATATATATATATATATATATATATATATATATACACACACTTTTATAGACCTCTAGTGTGTATCAGAATGAATATCAACTCATATGATAAATGGGCAATGAACGGATATTCCACACATAGTATAGACTACAAGTTTCTTCGAATAAACTTATAAATATCCAAATTAGGGACAAGTAGTTTATTTGTTGAATGTATTTTCATGTGATGTGATTTAATGTACAATGGAGGTTAACAAAAAATGAAAATGAGTTTATATCAGGCAACTAGATAGATAGAAGCAAGGAGATGGAGGTGGTGAGCTTTATAGCAGGTCATGTAAGGGATACAATGAATAAAATTGTAAATGAGGTGATAGAGGGAGTGGGAATTATGTACTCTTATTTGAAGGAGAGTGATGTCACTTCCAGATACAAGCTGATATCATGCATGGACTCGACATTCCTAGGTTCATATCCACAATAACTTTCCTTGTAGCCATGGGTCATTTCATTTGGTAGCATTGAAGTAGGTCTTTAAATGGAAAAAAAATCATATACAAAAGATCTATTTGACTATATTTATATCAATGACTTTATGTTAATACAACAATCTACCTTAATATAAAATATAGGTATACATAATACAATAATTTAATTTAATAACAAAAATTTATTCAAGGCATCTGTATAAGGAAAATATAATATACCAACCTATATTATAGTTAACTTGAATACATTTTGGGGTGATCTTATTTTATTTATACTACATTATGCTATAAGCAGTGATTTCATTGAGTATATCACTATACTGTGGTTCCCACTGAGTCTTTTATTCCACTATAACTAGGATGTGATTTTGCCAAATTCATACATAAATCATTTGATTTAAATGAGCTTGAGTCTTTTATAAATATTGAATATGCCTTATTGTATTTTACAGCCTAATTTCATATTGAAATAATATATATAGTTGTAGATATATATTATGATCTCCACTGCAGAGGAACTAATTATTGATATATGCCTATTTATAATGTAGATTATATATTTATTTATGTGATCCCCAATTGACCACATAATTTATTGAAACATCAAACTCAATTTCAAAACATAATGATGTTCTAGAAACTTGCACCTATGTGCTTTAATGGTTTTAAAAATAGTGAATTCAATTTATAATAATTTATTATAACCATAAGTATATATAAGCCAAAGTTTTATATAAATGATGATCTTGCTTAACCGAGAAAAGTCTGAGATAATCAAGATGATTTATATAAGTATATGCATAGTAAAAGGTTAGTATGTCGATGCACTATGGATTATCGATGTTGAATCAATATTATGTTAATAATCTTGTCATAGGTGTAAGCTAAGTATATAAATCCTAATAACACCCAATGTATAAATAAGATATCCATTATTGATTATATTCCAAATATAAGTGATATAATAGTAGTATTTTAATATAGCCATATCATATACTATTTAAGGTTATAGAGCTATCTAGGTTATCTTGTCAGATAGCTAGATTATCTTCACATACAACTAGATAATGCATCTAGGAATGATACATGTGTGAGCGATTGTTAACTTAGATGCTTAAATTACTATAACAATAATGTCATTTTTACTATAACTAATTTACTATATTTAGATATGGGATCATTTGGATCAAGGACTTAGTTAAATATTGTATTGTTTGTGCCCTTTCAGCTTGATATGCTGAATATAAGACTCTTCATTCATATGCTTGTATTACTAAAAGTTGATCTAGCAATTACTGGGTTGGTATATACCTTGATTGTTCCATTAGTAGTTACTATATTGTGGACCATATAAATTGTAAAGTTGAGTATATTATAAACTTTTGATAATTACTAGTTAGTATATTATATATTAATGCATTGGCATGGGGGGTCATTACATAGTTTTTGACTAGTTTAATGTCACAGATTGAGTGATTCATATGTCTATGTACTCGATGAAATTATCATGTAGCATATATAAAACTTAGTATATTATCATCTACTCATACACAAACTAGATACAAAAGACTATGTTGACTTGGAAACTTGTGTACTAAGTTATGTACTTTTTGATTGTAGAAATCTATCTTGATAGAGATAAAAACTATGAAAGATAGTTACATTTTAAGAATCCTTTATCTTATAAAGATCATCAATATATATTTTGTGAATATGAAAGTATAACGATAGATTTATTGACTTAGAAAGGGAATTAACCATTGATATAGTATTTATATATCATCTTTGTGTTATGGAAAACATATTTATGTTAAACACAAAATATACTAAGAGGGGGGATGTGAATTAGTATATTATATATCGTTTTACTTAATCTAATTTCTTTTCTTTAACCACTTAATCATATATTCAAGATATGTAATAAAACTGAAATAATAATTTACACTACACGAGAGAGAGAGAGAGAGAGAGAGAGAGAGAGAGAGAGAGAGAGAGAGAGAGAAACCAAATTTTTATGTGGAAACCCAAAGTGGGAAAAACCACAGAGAATAATCTCAAGTATATGAATGAGAACCAACTCAATATAAAAAGTTCACAAGCACCAAATTTCAGGAGCACCAACCCCTTTTTCGATCACCAACACAACAACTATTTCTGAGCACCAACCCATAGGATCACCAACCCCTCTTGTGTATAAAACACAACTATCTCTCAATGTTGCTTACTCAACCAATAATAGAAATCTACAATATCTCCTACTTTTCTCTCTTCCAAAACAAATACAAACCATGCACTCTCTTACATATTACAAATAACTTCTCTAGCCTTTATTTATATCTTTCCAAATGACCTTTGGCATTCACCATTTGTAACCCTTCAATCCTCATGGAAAATGGCACCAAACTTGCATGACCCTTCGTATCCTTGCATTTAAAAAGTCATATGGTGACCCTTCATAAGCAAAAGCATCCTTTCTTCTGTTGTCTTTATCTTGGTGATTTTTCATATTCCTCAAAGTGTCCCTTCATAAAAAAATGCACCATACATCTTTTGTCTTCACATGGTGACTCTTGGAATTCCTCAAGGTGACTTTTCATAAGAAAATGCGTCCCATTCCTCTTTTGTCTGTTACCTTGTGACTCTTTGACTTCTCTATGGGCCCTCTTTTGACTTATATGCAACCAAAAATATATTCATTAATATTAAATAAATATTAACACACATTAGCCAATATATGAATATTAAAAACACCATTAAATGCAATGGGGCCTTTATCACCAATAATGATAGACTTTTGACATCAATGACAATATTTCCAACAATTTATACATGGACTTAAGCAACCATATGAAAATAATTTCCTAAAATAGTAATGAATTATTGAATTATGTTCATGTGAGGTATAACTTGGTTGTGAGTTATTTGACTCTCTAGAAAGGCTATGACTAATTGTTAATTTATATATATTCAGCATTGAATACTTGTGTGCAGTACATATTGTGAGTATATTATGTACAAATGTTTAGATATATATAGTATATAATAGTGCATAGTGATGTGTACCTATAATTTATATTATTATGCATTTTAAATATAGGGTATACTTGGGAGGTATAATCATGTACTTGATTATTATTTATGATTGTGAGTCGTTTGATTTTGAAATCATAAGTTTAGTTATGTGTAATTATGTAGTTGTGTTCATATATAATGAACATATTATTATGTGATGTCATATAGTACTACAATATAAATGTATGTCATACCCAGGTGGTAGCAAACTAAAATTTATATACCTAGAACTCATTCATACATTTGAAGGACTAAATGTATGCGAGTTGTTTGTTCCTTTGAATATCATATTTTATGATAGATAGTAGGACCCTTTTCATGCGTGTATATAATCCCCCTAAGAATATAGAAAATGTTAGGATAGAATGTTATGTGTTTTGTGGGAAGTGTAACTTGTTTTGTTATATCTAGTTGCTTGAATATAAGATCATGTTTCCATGTATTTAAGACTAATTTAGTCATATAGATTGTGAAAAATTAGTTGTTATGTTTTAGAACACTAGACTATAATAATATGGGTTATCATAGGGTGTAGTATGTTGGAAATTAATTGTGGTAGTTAGAATTTGAAATTAAATGTGTATTTTACCTAGGTGGTATAAACTGTAGTAATTATTTCTAGTATGGGATAGAAAATAATATGATATTCATTCATACGTTTGATGGAATAAATGTATGATTTTTGGTTACTCCTATGCATAGCATGTTAAGTGATATGATTTCTAGTAGGATACAAATTGTATGAATATTTTGGTTATATTATGTTAACCAATATCACATTTTTAATACTGAGTAAGGAGTGAGATGGACTTCACTGACTTACTGGCATCATAATGCCAGATGAAAATAATTTGATCAAGTGGTGTGTTTGAATTTTTACTAATCTATAAATCACTATTATTTATTTATTATTCTTGAAAACTTTGGCTAAATAAGTTTAGTGATACATTGTCCTTTCATGAGTATAATTTACATATTTATGTGATGTCTTGCAATATAACGGATTTCCTATGATACACTACATGTTTAGGTTTAGAAATCATACAACACACACGTACTAGCTTGTCTTTCTAGTTTTATACACCATCACTGTCTACACATCTATGAAGGGAGGGTCATTCCCTGATGGGATTAGTGTGGGGGATCATTGGTCTATGGTTGGTGTGAAAAAGTGCTTGGATGATGCTCTCCCTCCCCATAGTAGTACTACTTTTGAGATGACACTTAAATTGGCACAAATACTGGTGAGTCTGGGGAACTCATGCTTCAAGAAGCCATGTATATTGTTTATGTACATTGTATTATGTTGTGTTTATTATTGTAAACACTATCATGAAGAGTTGTAATTACCTAATTATTATGGATTGACATCAATGGTTGTATGTTGTACCAATAGTGGATGGCTATTTGTAGTTACTTTTTATGGTTGTATTATGATGTGTTTCTTATGATGAAATTAATCAGTGATGTTTGGTGTAGAATGCTTCATTTACAGATATCACACTTAAAGTCTCTTCTATAATTTATAGTTAGATATTATTGGTTTAACTAATTAATAATATATGTGTTTAATTCAAAAAAATCATACATTTTTAGTTAGACCCCAATGGGGTTGTTACATGAGGTATCAAAGATGTGGCTCAAACTTGAGGACCTAATGAGTCCTTTAGCATTTTCATATCCTTTTGTTTACCAGAAAAGAGACTTATAAATATGTGTGGTACATTGAGTGTGTACTTTAAGATCATTCATACCCCCTTAGAGTTGTTAAAGGATTGGTTTATCTATTGTCTCAATGGTGATGGTTATATATGAGGTTTGGGTAGGTGGGTACATAGCATAGTTATTGAGTCATGAACATGAGATTCCTACCATATCTTGATCACTTAAATCAAACATGTCAAGTATGATTACATATTTATTAGTAATCAAGTTACCTTCACCATTTGTGTTTGTGAGTGTCTAGAAATTATGAGATGCTTCTCACTTAAGTATATATGCATTAGTTTTGTGTCTTATATACACAAATCCTAGGAGTGAAAAATCTTATAAGACCACTTTTAGTTTGGTACCACCTAATGCAGTGGGAATTTTCTTGTAGTAGAGTGTTGATGTCTTAGTTGAGAATTCCTTTGTGTTAGAAACTTGTTTATGCATTGGCACCTTTATGTTTATGTGGATTATGCAGGAGAATCATCTCTCATAGTGGGCATAGAGGTGAGTTGTCACTCCCTCACTGAGAGGATTTTTATTTTCATGATGTTGAAACTCATTTATAAAATATTGTTTTGGACCATATTCCTTAGAGTTCATGGAATAGTATCTTCTACTTCTTGTTGATAAATAAGTTATAGAAATGGAATGGATTGATGCATCTATTTGGTTAGAATCTTCCTCCTAGTTGTGGAAGCAGGTTATGATACTACTCATACAAGATTGGTAAGTGAGTAGTGATTTGGAAACTTGAGTTATGATGTTTTCTTTTACCGTTTGAGGGTATTTAAGAGTTGTGTTGTTGAGATGTTAGTTCTCTACTTTTTCACTTATGAATTTTTAGAGTGACCACTTTATCTAACATGGGAACCTAGACCATGTGGAGTGGCAAACCTTGAACTTATATTGGTTTTAGATTAAGGTTTATAAGCTTATTATAATTTTTATATACCTTTGATTAGATTGATATTGTTCTCTTTTGCTTAAAGCATGTTGTTTTGAGGAGAATTTTTTATACCTTTCACTGTAAGCAAGTAGGGTATAGGATGTGTGGACCATCTTATTAGTCTAAAAAGGTTGAGATAAACTTTTAACTTGTTGTGTACTAGTCATGCAAGGAGACATTGTCTCACTTATTTTATTTATAAGGTTGTAAGGACAGTGTGATCCTTGACCTTTATATTTCATGTTAATTTTAACATTATTTCATCTTAACTATGAATATAACACTATAGGTTAAGCTATGAAATATGATACTAGTTATGTTTAGCTAGTGGCAACTTAATACAATTACAATATGATTGTATGATTTTTCTTATATGTATGTTGGTACATCTAGAATTATTTAGCATATAGCATCACTTTCTATGATCTGTTACTATCGAATAGTGATTCATTGAAACTTATGAACATTTTGGATATCATTAGGTCATGGAGACCTAAGGGAAGAATGGTGAATTAGGAATGTGAGATGGGATTAGATCCTATTTAGTCTCACATTGACTTGGTAGTTACTAAATTTGGATCTAACAATGGGAACTTGTCGAATCTAGGATTTGATAGATGAACTTGTCAAATTTATTGAGTTAAGATCTGACAAGAGGAGCTTGTTGAATCTAAGATTTGGTATACATACTTGCCAAATTAAGTTGTATGGCCATACGCATGTATATTTTGGAGTGGGTATCCATTACTTTTTAAATGTAGTATACATTGAAAATGTAATATTTTTAGTTCCTATTCATAGTCATACTTGTCTAGAAGCTATGTGGAATAGTGACAGTATTAACTTGTTAGACTTACTTAGAGCTATGAGGAGTAGTGATAGGATTAACTTATATATATCACTCTTACCAGGCTCCCTAAATAATTTTATCCATAATGAGAAAAATAATTTCTAAGTTAGAGAGATGTGCAGAGAGGCTGTAAGGTTTTGTGGAACTCTCCTTGGCCATTTAATTTGATTTTATGATAATTTCATGTGCTTTTGCAAAGTCAGAGAAAATTTCACTGAGATATGTGGGACCCTTTGAGCTATTAAAAATGGTTATTCCTATAATATATAGGCTTATCTTATTGGTTCTAAATCCTAAGGTGGTCATGATAGAACCAATTAAAGTGACACTTGCAAACTTTTTTGCATAATAGAGAGATGTCATAGAGATAGGTCTTGTGGGACCAATATTCTAAGAATAGTGATACTTGAGAGAAATATGATGAGATATACAAGTAAATTTTTCATTTATTTGCTTGATTTGATACTTTATACTATGTTATTTATTTACTGAACAATGTTTTTATTTCAGAACTTATGTTGGAATAGGATTCATCCAGGATGATGACTAGCTTTAGGGGGAAGGATGTTACAAGTTGATTCCTCACCAAGAAAACTTACTAGATTATCCATGGATATTTATAGTTGAAAAATTTAGATTTGGTTATCTTTAACTAAGCTTTGAGATATATGTCATTATGGGACAGTAGGATATTGTTTAGGTTACATGTTTACATTGCTATGAGTTAGTTGTAGTGTATATGTTTATATTATGAAAATGTTAGTTTGTTATTTCAATTATATTTTATGATGTAAGTTTATCATATTGTTATGGTCTAACTACCTGCTTGTTGTGAGGTTGACACAAGATAACTCATCCCTCAGATTGTGATGGAGGGAGAGAATCATCAGAGAGGGTGATGTAGATGGAGATATTGGGAGATGATAGAGAAACCCAGATAGAACCCTACACACACCAAAATAACGAGCACATGTTAGATGCATAATGAATGTTTAGCATAGTGTGTTTAATGTTTCTACATTTAGAATTGATTTCACATGGTTAGTTTAGCTTAATGGTTATTTGGAACTCATATTTTTTGATTGTGTGCTAGTCATATTTATAACCATTAATGTTTTTTAATTTGTGTAATTAGAATAAAGTTGAATTTATTGATTAATAGATTTATTAGTAAGTCATATTATTTTTATTAATTGTGAATATATTCTAAAAAGTTTATAAAGAAGAAAAAGAAAATAAATTCCCATAAAATAAATAAAATGGAATAAAATCAAAAGAAAGAGGAAATAAAAATAAAGATAAAGATTAAAAGATTAAAAAAAATGTGAAAATCCATAAAAGAAATATGCTTTTAAAAAAAGACTATGCCCTTATCTATCTTAATATAGATTATGAAAAGAAGATCAGAAGGATATATATGGAGGGGAAGAAAGGGAGGTGCATATATAGAAGTGAGGAGACAAAAGAAAAGAAGCATATGAGTGTTGAGTGGAGACACGTTTTGATAAGGATTTTCTAGGTAGGCTTTGCACTTGAATTTTGTGTCTTAATGTAAAATTAGAGGTCAATCTGTATAAGTTAAGAGAACTAGATATTTAGAATTGAATATATATTCTTTTTTATAAATATGGCATTATATAAACACACACACACACACACACACTTGCATAGACCTCTAGGATGTATCAGAATGAATGTCAATTCATATGATAAATGAGCAACAAACTGATATTCTATACATAATATAGCCTATAGATTTCTTTAGATAAACTTATAAAGCTCCAAATTAGGGAAAAGTAGTTTATTTTCTATATGAATTTTCATGTGATGTGATGTAATTCACAACGGAGGTTAACAACAAATGAAAATGAGTTGAGATCAAGAAACTAGATAGGAGTAAGGAGATGGAGGTGATGAGCATTGTGGTGGGTCATGCAAATGATATAGAGAAGCATATTGTAAGTGAGGTGATAGAGGGAATGGGAGGTATGTACTCTACTTTGAATGAATGCAATGTCACTTCCAGATATAAGTTGATGTCATGCATGGACTCGACATTCTTAAGTTCATATCCATAGTCCCTTTCCTTGCAATCATGGGTGTTATTTCAGTTGGCACTGCTGAAGTAGGTCTTCAAATGGAAAACAATTTCATGTACAAAAGATCTATTTGACTGTATTTATATCAATGACTTTATGTTAATACAATGATTTCCTTTGATATAAAATATAGGTATATATAATACAACGATTTAATTTAATAACAATAATTTATTCAGGGCATCTATATAAGGAAAATAGAATATACCAACCTATACTATAATGAACTTGAATACATTGGGGGTGATCTTATTTTATATATACTACGTTATGTTATAAGTAGTGATTTTGTTGAGTATATCACTATACTATGGTTCTCACTGAGTCTTTTATTAAAATCATTGAGTATTTTATTCCATTATAACTAGGATGTGATTTCATTGATTTCATACAAAAAACATTTGATTTAAATAAGCTTGGGTCTTTTAGAAATATTGAAGATGCCTTATTTTAGTTTATAGCCTAATTGTATATTGAAATAATATATATTTATAGATATATATTGTGATCTCCAATGCATAGGCACTAATGATTGATATCTACCTGTTTATATTATAGATTGTATATTTCTTTATGTGCTCTCTAATTGACCACAAGTTGTTAAAACATCAAACTCAATTTTAAAACATAATGATGTCCTGGTAACTTTCACCCATGTGCTTTAATGGATTTAAACATAGTGAATTTCATGTATAATAATTTATTATAGCCATAAGTATATATAAGCCAAAAGTTTATATAAATGATGATCTTGCTTAGCTGAGAAAAGTTTGAGATAATCAAGACAATTTATATATGTGTATGTCGAGTAAAAGGTTGGTATGTTGATGCACTATAGAGTATTGATGCTAAGTTGGTATTGTGTTAATAATCTTTTCATAGGTGTAAGCTAAGTATATAAATCCTAAGACCACCTAATGTATAAATAAGATATCCATTATTGATTATATTCCAGATATAAGGGATATAATATTAGTATTTTAATATATCCATAGCCTCTATTGTTTAAGGTTATAGAGATATCTAGATTATCTTATTAGATAGCTAGATTATCTTCACATATAACTAGATAATACATCTAGCGTTGATATATGTGTGAGTGATTGTTAACTTAGATGTTTAAAATAATATAACCAATAATAATGTCATTTTTACTATAACTGATCTAATATATTTAGATGTGGGATCATTTGGATCAAAGACTAAGTTAAATATGGTATTGTTTGTGCC
The DNA here is from genome assembly GCA_037957365.1 of Torreya grandis. NCBI lineage: Eukaryota > Viridiplantae > Streptophyta > Pinopsida > Cupressales > Taxaceae > Torreya > Torreya grandis. The sequence goes on from JARHVA010000103.1 coordinate 1,069,658, forward strand.
TTTTCAGCTTGATATGTTGAATACAAGACTCTTCATTCATACGCTTGTATTACTGAAAATTGATCTAGCGGTTATTGGGTTGGTATATGACTTGAATATTCCATTAGTGGTTACTATATTGTGGACCATATAAATTGTAAATTTGAGTATATTGTAACCTTTTGATAATTATGTGTTAGTATATTATATATTAATTCATTAGGATGTGGGGTCATTGCATAGTTTTTGACTAGTATATTTTCATAGATTGAGTGATTCATATATCTGTGTACTTGATGAAATTATTATGTAGCATATATATCAATTAGTATATTGTCATCTACTCATATGAAAACTAGATACAAAATACTATGTTGATTTGGAAACTTGTATACAAAGTTATGTATGTTTTGATTGTGGAAATCTTTCTTGATAGAGATGAAAACTATGAAAGAGAGTTACATATATATATTAAAGAATCTTTATCTTATAAAGATCATCAATATATATATTGTGAATAGGAAATTATAATGATATATTTATTGACTTATAAATGGAATTGACCATCAATATAGTATTTATATATCATCTATATGTCATGGAAAATATATTTATACATGGACTTAAGCGACCATATGAAAATAGTTTCCTAGAAGATTAATGAATTTTTGAATTATGCTCATATGAAATATAACTTGGTTATGAGTTATATAACTCTCTAGAAAGGATATGATTTGTTGTTAGTTTATATATATTCAACATTGAATACTTTTTTGTGGTAGATATTGTGAGTATATTATGTACAAGTATTTAGACATATATAGCATATAATAATGCATAGTGATGTGTACATATAATTTATAATAGTATGTGTTAGAGGTAAAATCACTAAGGAGGGGGGTGAATTAGTGATGTAAGCAAATCAATTTCAATTCCAATTCTTCAAACTCTTAACAATTCAACATAAGCATTTATGAAGCACATAAACCATTCATTACAATTAACAAAGAAAATAATGCAAGATCAAAGCACATAACACATGAATTATGTGGGAAACCCTTATGGGGGATAAAACCCACTCTCAATTCTAAAAACAAATGGACTATATTCCTATAAGAGATCACAAATAAAATACTTTAGTGAAGCACCCACTCTACAAGGAGAACCAACCCATAAGCATGGACAAACACACGCTTGCCCTAGATGTTTAGCACCCAGACAACACCTCAAAAACTTTGATTTCCTTCCAATATGATGGAGAAATAATGAATAACAATTCTCTTCAAATATTCACACTTTCTCAAGCCTTCACACACAAGAAATGCATCTAAAACAACCTTTTGGATCACTCTACACCTCTTTTCTCATCCTCAACCATGAACCCTACAAAACATTGTTACCACATAAGAAACATGACCACTAGTTCACACACATATCCCTCATACTACTCTAATCTTCAATTCATCCACCAAGCTAACTCATACTTCACATTTCTTTGCTCACAACTCTCTACAAAGCTTCATCTTTATTTTTGCTCTTTATAGAGTCTTCATGATCACCACCTTCTTGGTCAACCACAAGAAATTAATCAACCCTCAAGGATTATATCCCACTTATAAAATTATCAAAAACACCAACATAGGTCAAACATATCATTGATATCTCATCCTTAAGTAACAACACCTTTCAATTAGGCCTAAGGTCCCATGGAGACTTATTAATCCCTTTAACACTTCATCGAGAAAAATAGAAACACAAGACCAATTCTAAGCACATAGTTCCATTCCACATGACCCATAATACACCCTCAATTGATTACATTCATCACTACACACCTTTTCATATGCAAAACCATTCAATCATTTGCTTTGTACATCAAAACACCATGAACAAACAGAAAGTCAACTTCTAAGTAATGGTTCATACTGAAGATGGATTGGTCAAACCTCCAAAATACATATAGATGATCATTCGAGAGTCTAACACACTTTAAAATATATAAATCATCATGAAACATCCAAATATCATTAATAAAAACTAATACACCCTTCTCATGTCCTTAACAAATGAAGGTCAAACCCTTAGTCAACTTTGAGTTGCAATAAATGTAATTGTATGACCATTCAAACCTCCTAATCAATTTCCCAAGATTGTTCTTGAATATATTTACAACTTTTTTAATCCATAATCAAATTCATCCATTTTATCAATATACTTATTAAACAATCAAAACTGGTTTCCTTTGTAAAATTAAAATATTTGAATTCCAATGGTGACTAAAAAATGCAAATTTGACTAAGTATAAAAACAATGAAATCTACCTAGAAGAGCAACTTTGCACCATCATAAACTTTTATAGACATAATGTCAAGGAATGAAACTTGAAACACATGCTCTATGCACAAAAATAAATAGACGCATGGGACCACTTTCTTCTAACACCTTCACACATGCAAATTCTGACATCATCAATATACTCACTCAAGAAACTCTGTCAAGATGACTAGGATAACCTAGACCTTCATAAGACTACTCAAATGTATTAATTTAACTTCCAAAAGTACACCAATCACTTATTACACCCCACAAGGCCTCTACACTAATAACACATTATCAACAACATCCATAACAAGACCAAACTCTGTAGGGTCTCATGCAAACTATGTGAGAACTAATGTATACTTTGTCATTGAGGACCATGCATGCATATCATCTCATGGACACTCTTGGCCACTTTGGAGACATCATTTACAACACATCAATAATATCCTCAATTTTCATTGATGTCAACATTTGTAAACACCAACATAAAGCTATGCACACACTCTTTCTCCCTCTACAAACACTTTCTCCCCCTTTAACACAATGACAAAGTGGGATTACATGATGATACAAGGACCTCTAAATTATTTAAAATCCAAAAATAAGAAGTTAACTCCTTTAAGAGATGATATAAACTCCCCCTATCACTGTGCATAACATTTCTTACCATGACTACCTCAAACCTGCTCATTGACAACATTCTTCTTTGACCATGCATAACTATATGAAGAAAAACCACCCAAGAATACCAAAAAATAATTTTAAAACACATTAAAAACACTAAGAGGCACTCCCCATAACTCATCTAATCTTAGTCACCCCTTGAGCACCTTCAGACCATCTCTAACCATGATGAAAATGTATAGTTGTCTTCAAATTCTCTCTCACAATCCACCCATATAATGAAGAATGGACACTCAATCTCTTTTTCAAACACACATGATGCATAAATCCAACTAATAAATATATTCAAGGATAACTATACCTTTGTCTTTTGAATAAAATTACCAAAAACTACTCTTATTCACATTAGCTTTGCCTAGAGGCCTTATAGCCCTTCCAGATTTTGTAGAGGTCATAACTTTCTACGTAGATACATCTATGACTTGAAACTTCATATATGATGTACACTCATATTCCCTCTCATTCATGCCAATTTTCATCACACAACTCTTCCTCTGCACTATAGCTCCTTCGTAAACTGACTTGTCAATTAGCCTTCCTACTTGATAAATGGACAAGCATAGAAGAAACCACTTACATTTAGAATACTATGAAACACTTTTTGAGGACCCATTAGATAATTTTAACTAATTAATCAGAATTAGACCTCAAATCCTTTAAAAATTTCACTACCCCACATAGTCTAAGACATTAGGGCATTAATATAAAACATGGTCAACTAACCATCTGTCGATCAAAGACATATCCTAAAACTTCTCTCACACCTGGAGGTCACCAACTAACACCACTTGGTCTAAAAATGAGGTTAGAATCCCTGGGTGACCTATACATCCATGAATGTGGTTTTTGACTTGCTAGCCCTTAAGCAAAGACTATCATACCTGATATCCATCATAAAATATTCAAATGGATTTAAATACATTTTCATGACCTATCAACACTTGGAACACACCTGTACAAGGTCAACACACCTTTTCAAATCATAAAATCACCTTGACAACCTATAAATCTTCATTTAACATTTGGAAAGCTCATGACTATCCTGACAGACCCTATTTACACAATAGTTACTAAGCCAAAACATCATAAAAAGATCATGAGAGAATTATGATATCTCCACAACATCTTTTTCACTTAGACACATCATATGTAAATGGTCTCAACTCTTGGTTAGCCTCATATATCTTAAATACACCAATTTTTCATGATGGGCTCTCACTAGGTAGTGAACATTGAATAAACTGGTCAAACTGAACAAATGGTCATGAATGATTATTTTGACCAAATTAGCACATCTAAACCCATAGAATACACTTGGAAAAGTCCTCTCCACACTCCAAATCAATCTTACCTTCATTATTCATGATTTGACCAACTAAAATAATCTTGAAAGATTGACTAAGAACTTATCTTTAGGACCAATGTCCCTAAATAAGTTTCTTAAGGCTTTTCTTCACAAACCTCTAGAGTAAGCACACAAACTTGTTGCTCCCCCTTAGGACTCATAAAACATTAAAATCTACTTCTCTGATCAACATAAGGACTATAAACATAATATCATCAACTCTCTACCAAAATAGTACTGGTCTTAAAGACCAATCAACAACTCTACATACCCCTATTCTAATTATGGCATCTTGTACATCACCTAGAGAACACACACTTGATTATACATAAAAGATGTATCCTAAGAAGCATAGGTAGAGACTCCCACTTGTCATAGAGAGACTAAAATTCCCAAAACTCAAGAGACTACCATATCTCCATACTCTCATTTGATTTGCAGTCCTGCCTCATTATCAAATTGACTTTTAATGGGTCTTTAAATTCATTATTTCCTTCAGACTTGGAATATTATTTAATTATTTTGTGTACTTGGGAAGATAAGACATGTTCTTGAACACTTGAACCTGTACCCTACTTTGGCATGACAAATAATCCTCTTCGAGTCTATTTTTCATTCACCTCCTTGGATCTCCATAAATTGTTTCGAGATCTCTTATGCACTCTTGGAGCTATACCTACCTTGTCTTGACTAGAAGACCTTCTAATATTACTAGGATAGTGTCTTTCAATGTGTCCTTCCTTATTACACTTAAAACACTCCTTTAACTTATGTGGAATTTGATATCTACCATTACTTCATAGATATTGGCTTTGAATAAGTCTTTTACAGTCACTAGCCCTATGCCCAAATTGATTACAAGAATAACATTAACCATTGAAGTAGTTATCATACCTTACTACATTGGGTTGCTTGATTTGACTTGAACTTATATAGCTCTTGAAATTTTCCTTCTTATTCATATTGACACTCTTCTTGTCTTTACTAGCCCTCTCCTTAACATGATTAGTCTTCTAATCTATCTTCATTGTCTTCTCAATCTTCTTACCCTTTTGAACATCTTCATGGAACCCCAAGCCTAACTTGTCATTTGAGACCTTTTGACTACTCAATAGGTCATTAATATCAACTGTAATCATCTAAAAAAATTAAGCCTTTAGTTTATCTAGTTCCTGATCCAATTATATCTTGAACATGGTGCAATCAACACCTTTAGTCCTTAGACTGCCTTTCAGATACTCAATATTTAAGTTGAGATTAGAGTACTCATCTTATTTTGCCTTAAGGCTTGCATAGCTTTCCTTAGCATGTATATTCTCTTCATCAATGAGACCTTCATACTCCCTTGAGTTGCACTCCAATCTTACCTCAAACAAACTAATTTGCTCCTCATAGTCTTTGATCATAGATCTCATCTTGTGACTCTTATTTATTTGGTGTTTTAGTTCATGAAGAGCATTCACCAATTCTTTCTCATAATCTGCCTTAGATTATTAATCAATAAAATCTTTGTTTCTCATGAGATCATCTCCTCTAGATTTGCTTACTTCTAAGGCCATGAAAATAGTTTCATTACCTTGATGCTCTGACAGCTCTAGCTTCTCTATTACTTTAACACATTCTTTGTTCTTGTCTACAAGTTCTTCAATGGGGAAGATCACATATGCTTCTTTACTCTTCTTGATTCTTGAAAACATATTAAAAGTGGTGTCTATTTTTTTCTCAAGAAACCTTTGATCGCTTTCAAAAATTATATCTAAGATCTTCATCTTCTGAGCTATCACCATCAAAGAGATCATTTCCTATAGAACATTCACAATCAAGATCATCACGAGCCATGAATGGTATCTCATTTGATGCATCATCACTTTTTGATGTGGATATTCTTCTTCAGTAGATGCATTACTATCTTCTTCATGGTAAAGACTCTTACTTCCTTCATATGACTCATTCTTGTCATTTATTATGTTCAAAAACTTTTTATACTTGCTAGGACCCTCAAATTTCTTATGTTCATCCTCATGAGATTCTTTATGAGCTTCCTTATATTCAAAATTGCTTTTATCTGGGGACTTAACTATAAAATGACCAACTTTACCACATGAAAGATATTTAAAAGGAAGCTTCCCTTAATATTTACCTGATCCTACATTTAATTTTTTGGTAATATTGACTTGAAGTTGATCTTCATTAAGATTAAAGTATCTAATACTTAAATTGCTCCTCTTTCCTTTTATCTCCTTGATCACCTTGAATGTTGCTTCTTTCTTTGGTGGTTTGTCCTCTTTAACTCTCATCTCATGGGTAGTAAGGATGACATGCAATTCATCCATGTTCATCTTGGTGAGATCATGACTTTCTTCTATAGTAGATACTTTTGAATCAAATATGAGGGTTAGAGACCTTAATAATTTCTCTACTACAGTAGCTTCTTCAAGCTTCTCTCCAAGACATATGATCATGTTCACCACCTCATCAACCCTTAGAAGATAGGATGCCATAATAACTTCTTCCTTAATTTTGAGGCCCTTAAATTACCTTCAGTAAGTCTACAATTTACCCACCTTAACCTTTGAATCCCCATCATACATGGTCTACATTTTGTCCCAGATTTCCTTGGTAGACTTGCAATGGATCACCTTGTTCAACTCAGCCTCTAATAGGCCACAAAGGATAGTGTTCATTACTTTAAAATTGTTTTCACTCAACTTCTTATCAATTGCACTAGTTGGAGGATTAGGGGGTGTGGAATAACCATTTATAACAGATTACCAAATGTCAAACCCTAGAGACATGATGTAGGTCTTCATCCTTGCGCTCCAAAAAACATAGCTAGATCTATTAAATAGTGGTGTTTGATTAGTAGATAAATAACCTTGCATTTGATGACTACCCATTGTACCTTTGATCACCTTCAAGTAGTTAAACTTGAAAATAAGGTGTCACTTTGATACCAATTATTAGAGGTACAATTACTAAGAGGGGGGTGAATCAATGATGCAAGCAAATCAACTTCAATTTTAATTCTTCAAACTCTTAGCAATTCAACATAAGTATTCATGAAGCATATAAACCATTCATTTCAATGAACAAAGAAAACAATGCAAAATCAAAGCACATAACACATGAATTATGTGGAAAACTCTCATGGAGGTTAAAACGAACTCTCAAGCCTTAAAAAAAATGGACTATAGTCCTATAAGAGATCACAAATAAAAGACTTTATTGAAGCAACCACTCCACAAGGAACACCAACCCCTAAGCGTGGACAAGCACACATTTGCCCTAGATTTTGAGTACCCACAAAACACCTCTAATATCAACACCTATTTAACTCTAATTGAATTTGAATCTGATGGAAAAACAATGAATAACAACACTCTTCAAACCTTCACACTTTCTTAAGCCTTCACACACGAGCAATGCATCCAAAATAAACTTTTGGATCATTTAACACCTCTTGCCTCATCCTCAATCATCAACCCTACAAACCACTATTACCACATCATAAACATGACCACTAGGTCACACACATATCCTTCACACTATTATGCTCTTCAATTCATCCACCAAGCTTACTCATAATTCACATTTCTTTGCTCACAACTCTCTATAAACCTTCATCTTTGTTTTTTGCTCTTTATAGAATCTTCATGATCACCACCTTCTTGTTCAGACACAATACATTCCCTAACCCTTAATGCTTCTATCCCACTTATAAAAATATCAACAACACCTACATAAGTCGAACATAGCATTGATATATCATCCTTAAGCAATAACACCTTTTAATTAGGCCTAAGTGGCCCTTTTAGGTCCCATGGAGACCTATTCATCCCTTTAACACTTCACTAAGAAAAATAGAAACATAAGACCACTTATAAGCACATTGGTCAATGCCACATGAACCCTAAGACACCCTCAAGTTATTACATTCATCACTACACACATCTGTATATGCAAAACCATTCAATCATTTGCCTTGTACATGAAAACACCATGAATGAATAAAAATTCAACTTCCAAGCAATGGTTCATACTAAAGATGGATTGGTCAAACCTCCAAAATCCATACAAATGATCCTCAGGGAGTCTGACACAATCTTCAATAGATAAATCATCATGAAAATCAAAAATCATTAATACAAACTAAAACACCCTTCTCAAGTCCTTAACAAATAAAGGTCAAACCCTTGGTCAACTTTGAGTTGAAATAAATGCAATTATACAACTATTTAAACCTCTTAATCAATTTCCCTAGATTTCTCTTTAAGATATTTACCACATTGTTTTTACTCCATCATCAAATTCATCCATTTTCTCAAGATACATATTAAACAATCATAACTAGTTTCCTTTGTAAAATTTAAATATTTGAATTCCAAATGTCACTAAAAAATGCAAATTTGACTAAGTATAAAAATAATGAAATTTATTTGGGAAAGTCAAACTGTACCATCGTAGCTTTTGATAGACATAATGTTAAGGCATGAAACTTGAAACACATGATCTAGGCATAAAAATAAATATACCCATGTGACCACTTTTTTTTGACACCTTCACACATGAGAATTTTGACATCATCAATATGATCACTTAGGAAACTCTACCAAGATGATTAGGATAACCTAGACCTTCACAAGACTACTCAAATGGATTATTTTCACGTCCAAAATTACACCGAGAAATTCTTACACCCCATAGGGCCTCTACACCAACAACACATTATCAACAACATCCATAATAAGACCAAAACTTGTAGGGTCTCATGTAAACTATATGAGCACTAAGGTACACTTTATCATTGAGGACCATGCATATATATCATCTCATGGAAACTCTTTTCCACTGTGAAGACATCATTGAAAACATCTCAAAAATCTCCCCTTTTTCATTGATGTCAACACTTGTAAACACTAACACAAAGCTATGCACATACTCTTTCTCCCTCTACAAACACTTTCTCCCCCTTTGACACAATGACTAAGTGGGCTTACCTGCTGATCCTATGGACCTATAAATGATTTCAAATCCAACAAAAATAATGAACCTCCTTTGAGAGATGATATAAACTCCCCATATCACTGTGCATACCATTTCTTACCATGACTACCTCAAACTTGCTCATTGACAACACTCTTCTTTGACCATGCATAGATATAAGAATAAAAAACATGCAAGAATTCCAAAAACTAATTGAAAACACCTTAATAATACTAAGAGGTACTCCCCATCAGTCACCTAAGCTTAGGCACCCCTCGATCACCTTCAAACCATCTCCAACTATAATGAAACTTTATATTTGTCTTCAAATTATCTCTCACAAGCCACCCATAGAATGAATAATCAAAATTCAAGGTCTTTCTAAAACACACATGATGAAAAAATCCAACTAAAAAATATATTCAAGGACAACCATACCTTTGTATTTTGAATAAAATGACCAAAAACTACTCTTCTTCAAACTAGCCTTGCGTAGAGGCCTTGTAGCCCTTCTAGATTTTGTATAGGTCATAACTTTATATGAAGAGACCTCAAAGACTTGAAACTTCATATCTGATTCACACTCATATTCCCCTCATGCATGCCAATTTTCATAACACAAATCTTCCTCTGTACTATAGCTCCTTTGTAAACTAACTTGCCAATTAGCCCTCCTACTTGATAAATAGACAAGCATAAAAGAAACCACTTACCTTAAAAAGACTGTAAAACACTTTTTGAGTACCCATTAGATCATTTTTACTGATTAAGAAGCCTTAGACTTCAACTCCTTTGGGAAGGTCACTAACTCAAGCTTGGTTTAGTTGGTCAAATCATGAAGAATGAAAGTAAGATTGATTTGGAGTGTGGAGAGGACATGTCCAAGTGTATTTCATGAGTAAAGATGTGATAATTTATTTAAAATAAACATTCATTACCATTTATTTATTTTGACCAATTGATTTAGTGTTCACTACCTAGTGAGAGCCCATCATGCAAAATTGGTGTATTTGAGGTCTGTGAGGCTAAC